>CM029547.1:36217531-36551055 GCA_017141385.1 Sogatella furcifera | reverse complement strand
CATAGTCAAAGGGGAGTGAATTTTTCTTTAGTCTTTTCAAGTATTGCTGCTTCGATGTATTGTGGATCTCTTATTCTCTTGATCTTGTGTGTCAAGGATCCACTAATTCAGGAAGCAAACACCGAAATAGAAATTTTTCAATTCTCTCCTCCATCTGGCTCTTCCAAACTCATCGTCCCTCAAAATTTCTTCTATTATTATGTCTGAGGGTGTCCAGAGGGCGAATATACATTTCAATCGTTTTGTTACGTAATTGACCCTGAACTTGATAGAAAACTTGTGGCTCTGTTAACTGTTATCTTGTTTTCTATCGAGTTCAGGTTCAGGAATGGGATTTTTTCAAATTTATTGCATTAGTTTTAGCTTTAGCATTTAGTTTTATCCTCTTGGAGCTTCTGCCTACAAGATTCAGGACACTTGACCTCTACAATTTTCTTTTCCCTAATAAGACCATCTGGAGTGGCACCAAGGAAAGGTAATCAAGTTGTCAATAAACAAGCCACATTTGTCCACTTTCTCTCGATAGTCTCTTCAATTTTAAGTACAGCATTTATTTCATTTTCTTTGCCATACCTTGCTGACTGATTTTCAGTACAGCAAAGATTTGACTAAATTACTACAAATTGCAGTAGGGCGTACAATTTCTGAAGTCTCGTCCTATGATTAATGATATAAAAAAGTTTTTTATTTGAAGAAACCACCTTCATCTATTAAAATTACAAATTTATGATCTTATATTCAGTTATACCTTAACTGTGGAAATATTTTTGTCTTTTAGCATATTTCCCCAATTATTTCAATAACCCGGTTAAGTGACAAACTTAACAGGTTTCATTGCATTCCGCAGGTAATTTTTACATAGGATCTGATAATCGAAGAACCCAAATAAAGCCTCTAGAAATTAGAAAAAATTGATATTTTTAAAAAAATGTCAATTCCTCCGCCATTGTTATCTCGATAACAAAACGTTTCTGGGGGGTGAGTCCCAGAAACGTTTTTCTCTAATTTGGTGTAAGGAATCTGCCTGAAAAACATCATTTCTCCTGAAACATCCTGTTTATTCAATGAATAAATCCGATCAAAAACTACAGATTTAAATTACAAAGAATGATAAGGTTTACTCTAGATTGTATAAAACACGAGTTTTCAGTTACATTTTTTCCAAATTCTTCCCCAGACTCCCCCGAAAGGTCCCCCAGATAACTTTTGAACTGTTTGCCATTCTGGATAATTATTCCAGAATAGCCATGCTCATTTCTATGATATAGGACGGCATACAAAAATGAAGTCCTCAAAATGCAATATAGATGAGGAACCCTATCATTGACAATTTTCTTGGGTGCGAGTCAGGAAATATCTCGCAAATTATGATATGACTAACACTTCAGGGTTCAATGATTTGTCACATCAGATATTTCAATCCAAAACTCACCTCAAAAAACCTAATCTAGAGTTTAAAAATGTATATACGTAAATAGTTTGTATCACAGGCATGAAAGGTTTCTAATATTTTTGTTTTTATTCTTTTAGTTTTACATGTATGTATGATTTTCAGTAACTTTATTTGCCAAGTAAGACTCTTGGACGTCACATTTTGATAATTAGCCAAACTGTTCAGAGTAGCATTTCTTTTTGCAGGTGTCACAATTCATATTACAGAAGGTGTTATCTATCAAATAACAAAATCAATAGGCCAATTGAATCAATGTGCTCAAAATCGCGTCATATTGTAAGAAAACTCAACTTAGAGTTGTTGTCTCCGTAGATGAAATGAACAGTAGAATTTTTTGGAAGTTCGTAGTTCATAGGCTGAAAGCTTTAGTACATATTTATAATTAGGAAAAATTACGAATTATCGAACCTATAAATTATTTCAAGAGACTAAGCTTTCACTTTCGAATTGAAGAGCAAATAGAGGCAGAATTATCGAGGTTCTACTGTATATGAAATTATCAGTAGTGTACCGTGAAATAACAGGGATCTTATTCCAAAAGTCCTTATTTCAAAAAGGAATATTATTGCAAATGCAGGCTCAAGTCACTCGATGGAAATGTGAAGTATGCGAAAATATGGTGAATCGGTGAATGATGAGAGAGGCCAGAGAGAATCTATACAGAGAGAACTACTTCTTATTCTCTCACTGTAGACGGCTGACGGGCATATGGCGGGCGCGTCTGCAAGCTGTAAGCAAGTGAAATGTCCGACATTTTACGAAAAGTTGTAAGCACGCGTACTGCTTCAGATTTGTCACGAAAATGTTGGAAACATCTCAGCATTTTACTGCTTCGGACGCTATTTTACAACTAATCGTCATGAAATGGTACCAAAATGTTCAGGAAGATCTCTAAAATGTATGTATAACCTTGAAAATTCGATTTTCAAATTATAAAAGGGTAATATAAGTCGATGAACATGGAGAAAATTTTACAGTTTTTGACACTCAATAACAAAAAATTGAAAAGTGATATTGAAAATCCCAGGTTATACGCACATTCTATCAATCTTTCTGAACAATTTGGTACCATTTTCACGTACCTAACTTGGAAAATAGCGACCGAAGGAGTAAAATGCCGAGTTTTCATGCTTTTTCGACTTGTATCGAGGCCTCTATGACCCCCGCAACTTTCGTAAAGTTAACAGATCTTGGCAAACTATAGCTCATTGTTTAAACTCTTTAATCAGATTTGAACTCTGTACGCACTGGGAACAAGGATAATGTTCCCTTTTCTTTCTCCTTTTCCCCTCATCCACCCTCTTCTTCTCCTCTCATCCTCCTCATTTTTGACTTCGCTTGCTCCTCAGTGAGTGGAAATGGTCTTCCTTCTGTCTATCCTATGCAAATCCGCCATATGCCTGTGATACTGTTTGGGCGTACCGTAGGCTCTGTAGATTTGATTTTTGCACATTCAGGACACACAAGTGACTTCGTCGTCCGTCTGCTCGTCTAGAGGCCTTTAGGCCTCTTATCAGTACAAAATCTTGACTCCAAAGCAGCTGAATCATCGTCACGACCTTTTCTTCCAGCTCCATGTCACCGAGCTTAGGTGGCAGTTTTTCTGGTTCATAGTTTCCAACACATTTTTCAAGTTTTTCACTGTACTACAATTTTTGATATGATCAAGTGAACTCTCTATTACCTTTATTTGAAATATTCGAAAAATTTTGGCTTTTTTATAAAATAAACTTCTCCTCTATTTTCGGTCTGCTTGAGAAATTATATTCGCCTACAACAATACTATACTCCAATAAATAGTCAGGAACAACTAAAACATTTTAGATAAGTAACTGGCACCGTCAATACCAATTGATAACTTGAAAGTATCCTAGAACTTTTTCACATATTCCATGAAATCCTTTTCAACAACGTCAACGTCAGATTTGAAATTGAGTGAATTGGTATTCCTAGGCGAGCAACAGCCTCTCGAAGTTACTTCACTTCCTGTATCTATAGTAGATATGAACTTTATATCGTTTATCAAAACCTCCTCTTTTCCATATGATCCCTATTCGTATGTCCGTTGTTCTTAGTCATACACTTTCCTCGTTCTTTGGATTTATTGTAGTGTTCTTGGATTTGGCAATGTTGTATTGACCTTTTTCATAGCACCTTCTTCAATAAATTGTACATTTATTGTCTGTGTGACCGTGTCCAGGGTGGCATCTAAAGCATTTAATAACGCTTTTGTTTCTTTCACAGTCTGGGATTCAGTCCCAAATTCATTACAGGTATAACACTTGAAATTATTAAAACTTTACTGATATTTTTTCTAGAATCGTCTGAGTGCTTTACAAAAATTTTCTTGTCCGGGTTGTTGTTAAATTTATCTTTTTTGGTATCATTCTTCATGTGACGTCTGGCAGCTTGTATTCATCTAGTTTGTTTACAAACACATCAAATCTCTAAGTTTTGGGAGATCATCAATGAAATCTTCTTTAACTTGATGGTAACCTTCTTTTCACTTGATCGACCACCATGAGCTCTTTGAGGTCCTCGTAATTCATCCAATCCTTGGAATCCACTCATTCAACAAATCATTCAAATTCAAAGCATTACAAATACATAATCTCTCCACGTAGCTGATTCTTTCCGGAGTGAGCAAAATTTTTGTTGAAACTGTTCTGGGCTTAGTTTGAATCTTTTCAATAACATCATCTTGATGGTCGTAATCATCGGCTAAATCATCAGTTTCTTGGGTGATTGGATTTCCAATTTCTAGAGGTAGTAACCCAAGTAGATACGAAACCCATTTTTCCTTAGGACATTCACTCTACTGATTTACTTAAACGTTGATAAATACACGCTTGAATCATACCGTATCATCAGTTTCATCAGGTCTCTCCTCGTCGTTTTGAAAGACGTTTTTGTTTCTATTAATTTTGGCTTCAATTTCTAAAGTCTTCTCCAACTCAAACTCTTCTCTCTTTCCTTCTCCAATCTTCATACTCTTTTCCTTTTCTAATCTTTCATACTCTCTTCCTTCTCTAATCTTTCATACTCTCTTTCCTTTTCTAATCTTTCATACTCTTTTCCTTTTCTAATCTTTCATACTCTCTTCCTTTTCTAATCTTTCATACACTTCCTTTCCTTTTCTAATCAAATTCCTCGATAGACTCTTCATCGTAATCTGAGATTTAATAATCAGTTTAGTCAACTGTACTCGGATTTGAAGGAACATCAATTCCTAGCCTCTACTACCGATATCAAATCTGCCTTATTGGCCTTCGATAAGTAACTCATTTTTGTTTACTCACCAAGCTGTTTTCCACAAAACAAATATTCCATTACTTTCCGCAAAACTTCAAATCTTCAACACTGGCAATAAATTCTTCTATTGAATTTATTCCTTCATTAGATCTTTTGTTCGGACGAGCCCCCAATTTATAGGAGAATTGTATTTCACTATAAATGAAATAAAAATTTTATGTTACAACTTTGTATTTATTGGAACCTTTCACATTGAGTTTATCTTAACAACTAACATGTTATTTATTTATTATTCAAAAGTTGTTTATTACATATGCTATGATCAATCCATATGTAATGATTGGATCAACTGATATAACCATCCTACAATATTAAAAATTAATTTAAATTATCGGAAATAAGAAATTAACAGGTTATAAAATTTATTTAATAAGATTCAAATATATTATAAGGGTCATTTGAATTTGAATCAATTATTTTGGCCTATTCCTTGAAAAGCCAACTTACTCGCTTTATTATAATTAATAAAGGCCAAGCCTCTCTTTTCAGGATCGCCGAGATGTAGGATGGTTATTTAAGTTGATCAACTACAGCATATGGATTGGATCATAGGCTATTTATTTCATTTATATTTCAATTTTTAATTTATTATAAACTCACAAATGACAAAAATAAATTCAATAAATTTCAAAAACAAATATACAAAACAATGACACATTAAACAAAAACACAGGCTTCATGGTTGGGTGTGCTGGGAAGAAAAGAGAGAAGAAATAATACCTAACCAACTATGGTTTCCCATGCAATAGGCAGGTAGGATGAAGAGATAGGGAAGGAATGGGAAGGAGTAAGATGCTGAGGAAAAAAATTAAGGAAGAAAGAATACAGCAGGAAGAACAAGCAAAAAGAATGATGAGCGAGTCCACTTTTAACTGGAGAGAAAAAAATCATAACTAAAAAAACAATGCAAAAAAAGTTTGCGCAGAAATCTTGAGTCTCATAAATCCAAATTGAAGAAGAAAAAACTACTATTAGTCCAGTTTTTTATATCTAGTTTAGTTTTTCCACTGATCTTAGAGCTATATGAGAAAGTGATCTGGAATAAGGTCAATACTTTAGTACTTATGTAAATCAACTGGCCTCCTTATACTTCAATATTAGTATTATATGTTACATATTTGTTAGCAGTATTCTCAGATTATAATTATTGAGTAAAGAGTTCAATGTTAGAGGAAAATCAGATTTATATTTTATTAAGTATTCTATCACGGTCTTTATGTATAATTGTCTTATTGTCATGACCCCCAAAATCTACTAAAAACCATATCAGTTGGGTACAAATCCTAGGTTTGCAAAGAATAATTTTGATAATCAGTTTCTGTGCTACAAATAATTCATTAATATGACAGTTGAAACAGCCACCCCATACAACTATGCCACACTGTAAAATTGATTTAACCAAAGCATGATATATATCATTTTCAGATGGTCTTATTTAGAATTTATTTGCCTATATGGTAAAATTTGAAAGATAGATATCTAATTCTTTTACAGATGGATTTAACATGAACATCCCATTTAAGGTTATCATCAATTATAATTCCCAAATATTTTATATTAGTTACTTTTTTATGGTGGGCCAATCACAATTATCTATGTTTAAATTGCATCTTGAGTGAGTCTCAAGTCCTGATTATTGATAGGCTGCCCTATTTCATTTACAGAGAAAGTTATGTAATTAGTCTTGTCTATATTTAAACATAAGGTATTTCTGTCGTAAGCCACTCTTAATGCAAACCAAGTTTTTTTCATTATTGTATGAACTTCATCCCAAGATTTACCGTGAAAAATAGCTGCAGTATCATCTGCAAAAGATACCATAGTTGAGTTCAGAAGTCTTGAATAAAAAATCATTTACATGATAGTATGAAAAGTAAGGGAGATAGCACAGTTCTCTGAGGCAGACCAAATCCCAAGGTTATTGACACTAGATTGATCATTTATGGCCAGGGACTGGGTTCTATTACCTCACGCAGTTTTTAAACAATTCAAGTGAGACTTCCTGAAACCAGGACCTGGGCTTATCAAACAAAGAATTGTGAGGTATTGTATCAAAAGCTTATGCGTATATCCAGAGAAAAACAGCAATATTTTTCATATTGGAATTTATATTTTCGGAAAGGGTATTGATGAAATTTTATTAAAGCATCAGATGTACTTTTACCATTTTGGAAACCAAATTGGTTCTTATTGATTATATTGTTTTTATCTCAAGAAAGACACAACTCTTGACTTTATTAGTTCCTCAATAATTTTAGCTAGGTTGCTGATAAGACTAATTGGTCTATGGGATTAGTTGGATCACCTTGTTTGAATAGAGGTTTGATTTTGGCAGATTTGAGATGCTTGGGAAAATATCCCTCTTCAAAACATCTATATTAAATATGAAAGAGAGAGGTTGAGATATGGAATTGGGCAATTTTCTTTAAAACAACATTACTCAAACCATCAATACTCAGGGCTACAGTTATTCTTGGAGACTTGAGCAGAGGCCTCAACCTCAATTGAGCATGTCGGTCTCATGAAAAAAGTGGGATTTATCTTGGATTATATCCCCATCTTGTGTAGGAAAAAGCATCGCCTGTATTATGTGGAATATTAATAGTTTGAGCTTGTAGTTTACCCACATTTGTAAAAATCATTAAGAGAGTGAGCATCAAGTTCTGTACTTCTTTCCTCCTTTTCTGTTCTCACCAGTACTTTGCTTATAGCACTTCCACAACTTCATGCTGTTGTTATTGCAATCTACAATTTTCCCTTATAATAAGACTCCTTAGCATGATTTATGATCCTGTTTAAAGCATTACGATAAGACTTATACTCATTCTTAATAACATTGTTGCATAGGATCTCTTCTTAGTCTAGAATGGCCTTTTATCCCCATGCAATACGTTTATAGATCTTATAATACCCTCAGTTATCCAGGGCTTCAGTGGACGAAGTCTTGTTAGGTATCTTTTTAATTCTTGCATTGATCGATAAGATCAGTCAAACGATCAACAAATCTATCCATAATAGTGACAAGCTATCACCTACGGGATAGATAATTCTCCCAATCCTCATTCCTAATACTTTCCAGCAGTGCATTATAGTTAATTCTAGTTATTGTGTTGACTAATACGTTTCTTTCAATTGTTGTAAGGAGTCTTTGCCAAGTTCAACACAACAGAGTAGTGGTCAGTTATGGTTGTCTTTTAGCGGCGGAATGTCTAACGATTCTTTCTGTTTACAAATAATCACGGCTGCCAGGGCCGGATTTAAGAGTATGCCGCCTATAGGCTAAATGTAAATTTGCCGCCTCCCTGAGGTTCATACCAGTGAATATGAAATATATATCTCTCCATATTCTTTGCTTATACTTTGCTTATTCGTGAGTCATTATGGGTTAAGGGGATACGTGGCAAGTGGCTGACAGTCAGGAGTCAAATCAGTAGTAAGATATATTTACATGTAAGTTCTCGCCACTCCCGACAAGAAGAATATATTTTCGTGGTAGGTATAACACACAGGCGAGTTTGTAGTTTTTTCTCCAACTTCTTTCAAGTTATACGTTTTGAAAATATATTAACAAAAATGGTACTTATTCCTGGATGAATACCTATGATCAAGGCTTTACTTATATTTCAATTCACAAAAAAGTATAGGCCTATCAAGGAGCATGTTATTATCATTTCAAGGCGTACAATTAGAAATCAAAAAAATTATTATAATACAGAGTATAATTTGCTCAATTATAAAATCTTTACATAACGTATTGGAGGGGTTGAAGATTAATATGAACAACAAAGTGAGGGATCTGTGCTTCAAATTGGAATTGCAGTGAACTGTAATAAATAAGTTTTTTGTAAATAAAGAATATTTGAAAAATATAGAGAGTATACTTATTTTTTATACTGCACAAAATGCAAAAATGCCAATAATGAAAGATGATTAATATTAATAAACCTGGTAGCTGTGATGACGCCAGTCAAGAGCAAAAGGTTTAAGTAAAACAGTTCAGTAGATTCATTGTAACTTATCTTTCAGGCTAGCGTGACACACCGTCTTAAGTTTGTGAGAACTGCACCCAGGGCAGTTGAACGAGAAAATTCTGCGAATACAAAACAGTAATAATGTAAGTTACCTATATTAATGAATTGAGATCGCCATTTGACAAATACATCAGCAATTCAGCAGCTAAAGGAAGGCAGGTAAATTACCCAAAAAATCCAAATGTAATATTAATAAAGAAGAGTTAAAAAGAAATGAAGTTTCAATGTGTAATACTCAGTAATGAGCCAATGATCAATATTGTAATCAGAGAAATTCAATGGAGTAAAAAAGGGTTGCAATTAGCAATATATCGAAATATAAGGCGGCAACCTTGGATGGACCCACGAAGAGGAGTGGACCTGAACGAGCGACAGGCTCCTGACTGGACGGCGAGATACGAGTGGCGGCGACCTGGTTGGACCCAGCGAAGAGGACCGACCAAACCAGCAGTAGGTTCCGGACTGGACGGTGAGATGCACGACGAGCGGCGACTTAGAATGACCCACGAGCATCGAAACAGACCGAGCGACAGGCTCAAGGTTCAGATACACGTGTTAGAATTCAGTACTTTCGCTCATTATGAGATATAATGTTGGAATGATCCACTCAATATTGATTGATTAATCATAACTCAAAACTAATAAAACAGACCGAAAAAATGTACAGCGACTCACTAAGCAGCACGAACCACGGACATCAAATTCTCACTTAACCTCAAATAATGCCAAATTCGCGCCAAATTCCCGCGTCTTTTCAGGTCAGATGGTCAGTGAGGCCGTGGTATTCTTTGAATATTTGAATAGAGAAGGCTTTTTTTACGCGGGCAGCGCGCCTCTGGACAAATAAGGTTTAATAACTAACTTGATGGTTTGTAAAAGCGCAAATATCTCAAATTTAAAATAAATAACTTTATTGACAGAAATTCTGAAAAATAATTGGTCCACCAGACACTGAAACGGTCGAATCTTGGCAAAATACTGCTACCCCGAATTAATTCGGAGCTTTTGATGTTAGCAGCAGTTTTGAGACGTAGTTTTTTTATATAAATTTTTTTCTTCTTTTTCATTCTATTTATTTATTTCTTTTTTCTGTTTTTTCACCGCTCCCCGATCCAGTGAATTGACACTGAAACGGTCGAATCTTAGCCTAATACCGCTAACCTGGAGTTAATTGGGGTTTTTAATGTTAGGGCAGTTTGAGACGTTTTTTATATAAATATTTTATTTCAATTTTTTCTTTTTTTCTCTTTTTTCTTTCCTTCCTTTCCTTTTTTTTTCTCTGGGACGATCTGTGGGGGGCACTGCCCTCTCATGCCCCCCCTAAATCAGCCCATGATATTTTACCTTGTATTTAGGTATTCTCGCTTGACAAATCGAAAATTAAATTAACTCCCTTACTCATCACTTATACCACCATACACTTTTGCCGCTCAGCCGCTGTTACACATTTTTGCCGCTCTCAGCAGCAGTGCAGTCTGTCAGCTGGAACATCTTGTCGCGCTTCCATTGAAAGCGGCAGTATTGTCAGATTGTCCTAGATACAAGCTGCGCTTAGCTAGTTTAGTTCAGAGATCAACCTGATTTTTATAATACACCAAAATAATAATGCTCTAAGAATTACTAGTAGGTCATTTTTTCAAAGTAAATTCAGGAGTTGTAGAGAAGATGTAATTTATTTTTTGGAATTCTTTTTGAAAATTTTGAATTTTTTTAATTTGCCGCCTTGAAAATTCTGCCGCCCCGAAAATTTGCCGCCTCCAGGCTGCAGCCTACTTAGCCTATTTAGAAATACGGCCCTGACGGCTGCCAAGCTAAACGGAGCCATTCTTCAGCAATATTTGCCAGATCATTTCTCAGAATGCAAGCAAAACTTTCAATAGAATTCAGACCTAAACAAACATAAACAAAATCGATTTTAATCGGTTCCCGTAATCTATAATTATTCATTTTCAGCATATAGAATATAGCGACAACTTGACGTAAAAAAATAGTTGGTCCTTCACTTACTAACAATGCTCATATTCAGTCGTTGTTCCAGCGTGGAATTGAGCGGTTGTGTTCGGTGTACATGGTACTATGTGGTTTTGAAGATTTTAGTACTGTAGTGTTATTAGTAATTTCCGCAGTTTGTAGTGTTTTATACTTTTTTTCAACTTTTAATGTAGACGAACTAAATTTTAATGTCTCAAATGTTGGAAAAATCTTTCAAAATACTAGGTGTGCAGAGTTTTTTGTTAAATACTGTACATAGGAATGACAAGTGGCTAGAGCACTCTAAGAGAAAACTCTTGTAGGCTATAAGGTGAAAACAATTTTTCCGGTGAAATATAATGAAATCTTTAGTGAAAGAAGGACGGTTCATCAAAACCTTATGAGGAAAAACAAGCCGAAGAATGACAGAGAAGCTTCAACCACAAAACTTCGTCGGGCGAGGAAAGGTGAAATGAAAACATTATTCCTCAAGTATCAAGCGGTAGACTCAATTTCTGCTTTGCATGAATTGTATAGAATGCAGTGGCCTGCTGCCTCGGGCAACAAGATCCCAGGGGACGCACGGCTGAAAGAAAATAGTGGAAAATCTGGAAATGGAAACAACAAAAGGTTTTCAAATTGACAAGTTTTCCAACTTATTTAAAAATCAGGATATTTGAGCTTTCTGATTTGAAATTGAATGTTTTATTGAAAAGTTTGTGACATGGCGGTCCGGAGACCCTAAGACCCTACCTAATAAAAACGTTCATGGGCGGAGATTCTTAAAACAGTTTTTTGTCTGTTAATTTTAATTATTAATACATAATTATTAATGTGATAATAATAATAATAATAATTATTATTATAATAACCTGAATAATTAATTCTCAAATGAAAACCCTCCATTTTCTGGAAATGGAAAACTTTTTACTTCAAGTTTAAATTATTTTAATTTATTTCACGAGATTTTGTACTTATAATTTACAGTATATTACAGCATTAACATGGTATGTTGATATTATTTAACTAACAAATATAGCCTATATATTATTTGATATTATTTTACTAACAAATATAGCCTATATATTATCATAATTTCATCGTGATGATGTAATAATTCTATTGATTATCGATTCATATAAATTTCATAATCCGGTATCCATTTATTCGTTCAATTAAGCTTTGTTAGGAGAAATACTGATTCGTAATGATTATATTCAGAACCGATTCAAGGGCAGGCCAGGCGTCATGGGCCCCGGGCCCCCTGCGCTTAGCTGGTATGGTACACCACCCAGTTCATTGCTCCTGAAAGAGGGTTATTAGAAGCATTCAAGGGTTTAGTAAGTTATACTCCATATTATGGAATGAATATAAAAATATCTTTGTCTTTTTATTTGAATAAGTTACATTTTATTCATTATTTTAAAAGTGTTACGTCAAATGGAGTGTAGTTGCTGATATCAACTTTCATTGAATTTTTCAATACTTTCAATCAATAAAGTTCATGATTCTACTGGTAACATTTTGTTTCTCAGGTTTTGTTAGTGGTAGGGGGGGGGGTGGTGAGTGGGCTTTCTTTGTGGGACTATTGGACAAAGCAATGGATTTTGGGGGATTTTATGCCATCAGCCATGGGGGGGATGGGCACTCCCTGGTCTTAAATATATAATCTTTCATGGATATAAAATTATTGCTTGACTTCTTGTAAAAAATGTGATCAATGGTGATCTTATTTGTTGATGATACTCTGGTATCGCCATTTATGAAGGATTTATAACCACATTACTATTGAAGATATGCAGGTAATCTTTGAACAGGAAAACACTAGATGAATGAGCTATCGGCATCCATCTCCAGCCACACATACATTTATTCCATTAGGAATGTTATTGGATTTCATTACTTAGGCTATTGAGGAAAGTTATCAATGTTATGATTCACTTGGTGATCTATAAACCCCAATCACTTTCAAAATACAATCAACTATTTTTAAATCAGCACTTATCACATTTGCATCAGAAATATCAAGTTCAACTTCATTGAATTTTATATAATCTTTTATGTACATACATAATCCATAACCATCTATCAATTCTCAAACCTTAATGTACAAAACAAGATGCAGGCAATATACCTAGCCAAGCTGCTGTAATAGCAATAGTTCAACTTGCTATTCTTCAGAAGTAATAAGACAGAAAAAGCATATTTTTTATTGTTAAACATTACTATGATATTACAATATAATAAATATCCAATACAAATTTGAAAATCATTACTAATATGATTAGAATTTCAAACTAGAATCTGACTTATTATTCTATGTGAAAAATAGAAATTCGAAGACACTCAAATTCTAATCAGTTTTCCCTAACAGCATAATGTTTGCACTAGCACTCTGTTGCCCATTTTAACTATCTTCTGTCACTGAAACTTTCCCCTAATATTTCCAATTGCTTTTTGATTTGATTTTCCTCCTGGTTGGCAAGTTTGAGTAATCTTAATATTGTCTTCTTTACACTCCAGTATCACACCAAACACTTTACACCAAAAAAAAAAAAAAAAAAAAAAAAAAATAAATTTTCACCTCGAAGACGTGTTTTTAGAGTATTATTTAAGCTTTTTGAGTTGAGTATTTTTACCTTTTAGTTCTCATATCTTCCAGATAAAAAAATGGAAGTATCATCACTCATACCTTACACTCTCATTGGTACGGGCCAATACCGGTTTGTACAGTCACAAATTAGTCCCTGATTGTAACCTTATCATTTAATATTTTTGGAGCTAACTGTTACAGAAGGGAGATCACTGAGGTCACTTCTACTTTGTCTTTCACTTTGCAAAAAAGCACATTGTCTATTTCAACAATATAAATAGAAACAAATCCGAATTCTTTACAGCAAATGCTATTTGAAAAATCAGAGATAGTGACATTGTTGCACTAATTTATGAATTATCCTGGTCTCTTTGTGAACACATTTTTAACAGAGTTTACATAAGCATGATTGGGGGTCCTTTCCTTTCTTTGGTATTTCGGCTGGTTAAATGGGAAAATGTATCACTTTCCTTAATTTTTGGGGTTTCTCTTGTCACTCCAATTAGTTCATCGTCTATGACAAGAAAAACGTCTTCCTCAATAATAAAAAGGTCTTCAAAATTATTAATACAATCTATCTATCGAACTCTGTCTTTCACTTCAAAATTTCGATGAAAACCTTTCTAACCAATATGTCCATTGAGAGTTTGTTATCAGGTAACGTGAAAATAGAAATATGATTTTAATTATCATAGTTGGATATTCACAATCATGAACACAACATACAGACCCATTTATAATAAACTGATTACATTTTCAAGAAATTATGCCACGATTATTTCAACATAAAACAAGACGAAACAAGTTGAGGTTAGGCCTAATCCATTGTCAACTTCTGTAAACATTCAGTAGGCCTACCTATGAAAATGTACCAAAATTATTTTTATAATAAAACATATGATTTTCTTTGTCAACATAACCAAAACGCAATAGAGAATCATGAATTTGGAATAGGGGCAATTACTTCCGCCATTTTTCATCACAATTCGATAGTTACATTAAGGTTCTGAGAATTGATAGATGGTTATGCATAATCCATCACATTTATTCTGTTTAGAGTACTTTGTTTATTGCTGTATATCCAGGAATGTTGTAAATGAACGGCATATCTAAGCAGTTAACCAGGTTTGCCGTTAATATTATTATGTGAAGGTCAGTTTCCAATTCATTCAGACAGCAAATAAATTGATCGAAATTCGACATTCAAACTACGTATATTCATTGACAGAATATTTACACATTCAGCATCTTTATTTCTGTCAGCGTGAAAGTGATAGTTCAAATAATCATCAATTACAGCTGTTTCATTTTTCTATTTCTAAAATATTGAGAAATCTCTTCAGTGTCACCCATAACTTATACTATCAAGTCTTCTTCTCCTTTCCTTGTTCCATTTTCTTTTTCAAGCTCCCCACCATCTATCAATAATTTAAGATTCTTAATTAGTTTGTCCACAGTGTCTTCTACTAGACTGGTTGTTAAATACCGGAAAGTTTGCGTGTCTTAGACAGCGCAACAATCGCATGGGGCATGCTATAGATATACTCTTCTTGTAATTAATTCTGATTATAATTAAGATTTTTAGAAGTTAGCTTTCCTTGTGCTTCATGGATTGTATGAAGAGCAAGATCTTCTCTCCACTCTATAGTGTATCACCCACCATATGCTTTTCCTCTTGAGTGGAAAGCTGGCTATCAAAGTATCAGGTTTTGTCACATGGTATTCCCTATTTGTAAGTAGGCAAGATCGAGAAAACTCTTTCGTTAATCGTGGTAATATTTTCATAGATTTTGGAAAGAGTAAAAAATAAATATCAATAGATATCTACGAGATACCGTTAGTTTAGTATGAGGTTCACAGAATTCAGAAATTTTATGCCATCTTGTAACGTATGCATTTCCTTCAATATAAGGTATTTGCTTACTGTCACCAACTACAATTATTTCAGGGCCTTACTCAATTTAGAAATAAAGATATGTACCTTGCGTGCATAAGTAAAGCTTCATCAATAAAAACTCTATCGTATGTTTTATGCTGGGTATGATTTATTATATATGAGCCAACCGTCCTGTAATCAAGATTTAGACGATGACTGCCTTGTCCACATTTCAATAACAGCACGCTTTTAATACCAGCCTGTTTGAGTAAGTACAAGATCTTTGCCAGGTTCATGATGCAGACAATAAAGTGAGACTTACCACATCCGGGGACACCATCATACCATTTTATTTTGGGTAATTTACACTCACGGAAACTTACTTTATTTATAGTTTTTATTAATTCACTATTTAGCATAAGTGTAGTATTACGAGTTACCAAAACATATCTCTCGTTGGTAGAGAATTTTAAAGTATCCTTGAAATTCCACGTAAGTTCCGCCCTGCTCCAGGCAATATCCCATACGGTATTTAGCATTTGTTTTGAAAAGGAATCTTTTCAATAAATTATCATAGATGTTCACATTGCTGTTCATGACGCTTGTTAGTTCAACACCTTGATATGGAAATGTTTTTAAGGAGTGATACCAAGAAGAATATTTTTAGTATATTTTTGCATTTTCGTTATCAGTGTTTTGAAGTAAAGTCCATAACTCAATCATCGAGTTCAAGACATTTCCTGTTTATTTTTGCCTTCAAAATATCCTACCGAATGTTCTACTCCCGGGCTATCAGAGCTCAGGAATATTTAGAAAATTAATTCTACAATAGCCACGATAATAGAAAACAAACTTCAAATTCCTAGCCTTGATGACAGTACTTAGAAGTTCAGTGGCAGGAATATCAAAATAAGTTTCACTCAGATTGTTGAAAGAATCAATTCATAACCAAAGGGTACTTGATTCACTGCAATCGTTTATTCTATTCAAGAGATCATGAAATAATTTGGTATCTACATCATTCAATATTAT
Organism: Sogatella furcifera; assembly: GCA_017141385.1. Classification (NCBI taxonomy): domain Eukaryota; kingdom Metazoa; phylum Arthropoda; class Insecta; order Hemiptera; family Delphacidae; genus Sogatella; species Sogatella furcifera. The sequence continues at coordinate 36,534,787 of CM029547.1, read as the reverse complement.
AAAAATAGGAATGTTTCCATCAGTGGAAGAAACTCTAATATTATTTGAATCACTTAACATATCAAGGTGATTCCATTCTTCAAGGGAGAGATACTTTTTTATTTTTAAGTGAAGAGAGACCCTTAGAAATCTTGATACCATTTTTTATTTTTGGTAAAGATATCATAATATCAACCCTCTCACCAAAATTATAGACTAGACTTATTTTACTCTTATCAGTGTTAGTTGTTGCATAGAAACTAACAATCTTTTCGAGGATGCTATTTACTGTAATACTATTGGGTTTGATAGATTGCTCGATTTTATTATCTCTATTTTTCTTTAGCATGTTAAATAATTTTCTTTAGATTCCATAATCAGTTAATTGTTGCAACGCTTTTTGATAGGAAGGGTATCTTTGTCACTTACTTTTGCACTAAAAGGTTTTTTATCGTTTTTGCAGTTCAAACACGATGGCTTTTTGTCCTACATTCTTTCACATCATGCCCTGCAACGGGCATTGCGGCACAGGTGTTTTGTGCTTGGGTGCAATGTGTACTAACGTGTCCGATTTTTTGACACTTCCAGCAACGAGGACAGCAACATAGTCACTAACACGACAAACCCTCCAATCTATTCCTGTCCGCGATTTATTTATTAATTCTCTTCTAATTTCACCAGAGTATTCAACTACCCAATGCTAATTTGTGTTTTTGTTTTTGGTCCTAATTCTTGAATATGGGTTTGAAATTTTTCAAGAAATTTCCTTATTTAAGAGTGATGATGACCCAAGATTTCTCTCAAACACATCACTTGCTAATTCAATATCAGTTATATCTGAAGATACATGATATATAATAATTCTCCGGTAATTTATATTGTGGCTCGCTTACCTTAAGGTTTGGATGTTTAAGGACTTTGTCCTCCTAGCACTTTTTCTTATTAGTTTTAGGATCTAGGACCAGCAGCACACCACCACCACGAACATTTGCTAGCTTTTTTAATGTTTAGATTTTGTTCACGGTTGATGTTTTTAATTGTCTTCTTATTTTGGCACTCGTCTCTCGTTCCCTGAAAACGTCCGATGGCTTGATGATCACAATGTTCTCCTCGCGCAGTTTTTATCCTCGGCTGCGACTACCTGGGGGCGGCATCACGTTGACGTATTGCAATGATTTCCCTCATCGCATCACCTCAGATACGGCTTTTTGAAACTTTTTATACTTCATTTATCCGTCTGCTCCAGAGTGCGCACTTTGAAACTTCAATTCTTAATGTTCACTTTTACGTCTGTTCCCACGAGAATCATTATTAATGATTTACTTTCATTACAACTGACCTGCGCGCTCGGTACCTTTGACGAGTATTTGTGATTTTTTAATCAATCTAATGAATAGATCCAGATCATTTCACCTAATCGTACCCACTCTGATGAAAGTTAATCAGCTCAACCAGAAGACCCACCTTTCCATCTAATGATGTAATAAACGCTATCGATTTCACCAAATCCACTTTCAAGAAATTCGCTACAATGTGCACTCTACGGAGTTCTGAATAAGACTGAATAATATTTATAATTTTGAAATTGTTGGCAATTTGCATAAGAAGTGTTTTCTATAATCAATTTGTTAACTACAATAGTATCTGATTGCACACCGCACCATCAAGATAATATAGCGAATCGAACATTCTAATTCATAGTTCATGAGGCATTATCCCTTGATAAAGTGCGCGCCCCTCTCCGTGCCGTATCTCGGAAACCTTCAGTTTTTCGAGAGAAAAATTCATATAACCAATTTTGTAGGAGCTTTGAGCTCTACAATTTTCATAATAACATCTAAAAACATAACTTAAACAGAAAACAAGTTATTCGCGGAAAACTGATTGTGATCTTTGACCTCTAATAAAAAAGTTAGCTGACATGATACAGTTGTCGACTTTTGAACTTATTTGAATGGCATTATAGTGAATTGTGCCAATTTTCAATCAGCTGCCTTCGTTGGGAGGTTAAATCCTAAGGCTAGAACACACGGTCCGGCGAAATGCCGTCCGGCAAGCTCGCCGGCCCGGCGGAAATTATTTTCAGAACACACGACAAGACGCCGTCCGGCGATTTTGCCGTCCGGCGGCAATTATTTTCGGCTGGGATGAATATTTCCTTCTTTTGAGGACAGTCGTTGTTTTAAAATGGCACTGTCCAGACGTAAAAATTGGCCGTGAAGCATTCTGCTCCACCACAAGCAACAAGGCCAATGAGTATGTCCATGTCTACGTTGTCACCCCTCATGATGGGAAACAAAAATTGGAAACTAGACAGCAACAAAAATATAATACCCTACTGACAGTCGACACCCGAACGAAAACGGCAACACAACCACTTTGAGGGTTAAATCAGTGTTGCTCTTCAGAAGAAGAGCAAAATATCTCAGAAGTCTTCAAACTCTTCAGAAGCTATCGTAGTAGCTACCCTTACAATTCTTCCCCAACTTTACACATGTGAATAACTGAGAAGTGGCATGGGTGGAAGACATCGCCGTCCGGCGTTTTGCCGTGTCGTGTGTTCATCTCCAGCTAATGTACTTCTACTACCGTCCGGCGGCAAAACCGACGGCGAAGAGAGAATAGCCGGTGATGTCGCCGGCTAAATTTCTCGCCGGGCCGGCGATCGTCCGGCGTCGTGTGTTTTCTCCATGCTTCCTGTACTCTACCGATAAATAGTCGCAATCGGGACGTCGCCGGACGCTGCTGGACCGTGTTCCGGCTCTTGGTACATTGGCACAAATCGGAGATGAATATCGACACGGTGTCGCGATGCCCCACCCATGCTTTTCATTCATGTAAAGTTGGCGGCAAATTGCGCGTAGCTACATGATATTTTGCTCTGAAGAGTTTTGCAACACTGATTTAACCCTCAAAGTGGTTGTTGCCGTTTAATAATAATTAGCGTTCTTTCCTGAGATGCAGTGAATAGGCGAATAAATCGCTCCATGTGAAATGTCTTCTAATATTGGATGAACCCCGCCATGGTTGAGTTTCTCTCTCGCGGTGGAGCAGAGATGATAGCATTGCCAATTTTTACGCCTGGACAGTTATTTCAAAACAACGACTGTCCTCCAAGGAAATATCTCACTTTCAATGGAAAATACTCGCCGAGGGCGCCGATAGTAAACGTTCTGAAAATGTTCGCGGGGCCCAGACGTCTCGGCGACCGTGTGTTTCCTAGCCTAAAAATTCTCGACTAGTGATCTAGGATGAAAGTCAAAAGGTATATCAGTTTGAATTTATACAAGAATTTTCGGCAAAATTCTTCTCAGGCGGATTGCGGACAATAAGCAACAATCAATCAGCAAATTCAATAAGAATGTCATCACTAATGTGTTTTCCACTTGATTTTTTGTATACCCAAACAATACGATATTGTTTTTATTTAGAAGAATACTTATACTTTAAATTACATTTTTATTTTAGCATATTATATAGAGACTAGTACAATAGGGATAAATCTTTTTTCCTAATAAATGGAGACATGAGTTATAAATTTTTTTAAAAGTTCATTTGAAAAAAATAATTTTTGATTTCGAAATTCCACATTCATTTAAATCCGAATCACTTCACAAAATCACACATTATTAAAAAATTTTTTACTATAAATTTATTTACGAGGAATTGCCATTTTAAATATGGCAACCATTTACAACTGTTATTTTTAACATAATAATATATGATATTGTCGCTTGTTTTTCTTATTGATTGGGATTATTGACTCTAAAAAGCGACACATTGTCGCTAGTAGGGATATATTAGATTCTGTGTTCTAATACAGAATGAGATTTGTGATATTCATCTACCACACGGTATTGTTGCGGGAAAGAGTACTCTCTTATTATTTATAAAAGATAAATGTCTATTATCTATATAATCATAAATATGTATACCCATACAATTATTTATAGAATTTCGATTTATTGGAATAATTAGTTAGGACATTTCAGATAGACTCAAATAATGAAGAGAATAAGGTTCATATGTTGAAACGTTTGAAATATAAATTATTATAAATGACCGTTAGAGATTGGTAGTAAATTAGAATACCTTATCACTCCATTTTTACATGTATTAAAAGTGATAATATTTGTATTATGAATTTTCAAATTTTAATGTCAAAAAATTATATTGTATATAAATACACGATAATAACATCAAATGCAAATAATAAATAGCATTAGTAGCACTGCCAAATATAAAATAATATATCTTCGTTTATTGGCAGTGAGTTGAGGTTAACATATTTTATATAAATACTCCGGCAATGAAATAACTTATAACTAGAATCCAATAATGATAAAAAACAACAAAAGCTTCTTGTTATTACTATCGTAATTAAACACATTGACGAGTTTAATCAGACAATACTAAATCGAACATGATAATGATTTTGCATTTGTTTTTATCGTATACTCATGTATGTTTTTGTATAGAGCGCGCTTGTACGTATGTTTGCATGTTTGTATGTATGCCTGTATACAGGAGATTTTTTATTTCTTGTATTTCCGTTCCGATTTTGTGCTTTATTTAATGCTCTATCAAATTTCACGATTTCCCACCTACAATTCTGATGAAAATGGTTATATCTTCACAAGCATCAAAGGTGTCTCTGTAATCATGAAAATTTTATGATTAAAATTATTATTGCATATAAGCAATAATAATTTTAATCATAAATTTTCATGATTACAGAACACCTTTGATGCTTGTGGTGGTCTGGATATTATATAACCATTTCATCGGGAGTATATTGGGTGGAATAAATCGTGAGAATTATTTTCTAGAGCATTAAATAAAAGCCTACTAAATCCGAGCAGAGCTCTAAGGAAATAAAAAATCTCACAATACATACAAACATACATACAAACATACATACAAACATACATACAAACATACATACAAACATACATACAAACATACATACAAACATACATAAAAACAAATGCAAAATCGTCGACTTGAATCTTAGACCTCACTTATGTTCGGTCAATTATTGTCTGATTAAACTCGTGTATTGTTTTAGTACGATAATAATAACAAGCTTGTTGTTTTATCATTATTGAATTCTAGTTATAAGTTATTTCATTACCAGAATATTTATATAGAATATGTTAACTCCCAACTCACCGCCAACAAACAAGATACCGGTATTTTTATGTTGGCAGTGCCAGAAATTACTGTATGATAAATTTATGATAATGCTGTATTATTTGCATTTGATAAGCTTCATTATATGTTTTATTACTTTCATTTGTGGACATACAATATATTTTTTGGCTGATAAAATTTGAAAATCCATTCATAATACAAATATTATCACACAATACATGTAAAATGGAGTGATAAGTTATTCTAATTTACCCTACCACCCCCAACAGTCATTTATAATAATTTATATTTCAAACGTTTCAACTATATGAACCTTATTCTTCATTATTTAGTCTATCTAGTGTCTAACTTAGTATATTCCAATATAAATCGAAAATTCTATAAATAATTGTATGGATTATACATATTTGTATCGTTATATTAGATACAGACATTTTATCTTTATAAATAGCTAGAAAGGTACTGCGCACAGCAACTCGAAAGTTTCGATGGGTAGATGAACATCTAAATCTCATTCTATTGATAGAACACAGAATCTAATCGCTACTAGCAGTTATGTGATCGCACACCAGAATCAATAATCAACAATCAATAGAAACAAGCAACAAACCAATATCGTATTATTATGTTAAAATAACTTGGTTGTAAATAAATAAATTGGTTGCCATGACAAATTTTTAAAATGTTTAATTCTCGTGCTCTAAATTTATAGTAAAAATTCAATATTTTCGGTAATGATGTAATGATTTTGTGAAGTGATTCAGTTTAAATAGTCAACAAGGTTTCGAAATCAAAAATTATTTTTTCAAATGAACTTTTAAAAGAACTATAACTCATGTCTCCGTTTGTGGAAAATGATAAGATCCTTGGCGAAGTGGAACAACCTTTGGTCTCCCACTAATAATATGCTAAAATAAAATGTAATTTTATATACTGTGATTCTTATTCAACAAAAACAATATCGTATTGTTTGGGTGTACAAAATCAAGTGGAAGAGCACATTAGTGATGACATTTCTTATTGAATTTTGGCTGATTGATTGTTGCTTATTGATCCAGTGTGCAATCCGCCTGAGAGAGGATTTTAAAGATGACCGAAATTTTGCATAATTCAAACTGATCATACCTTTTGGCTTTCATCCTAGATCATAGTCGAGGAATTTTAGGCTAGAACACACGGTCGCTGGCGATTTCGCCGGGCCCGGCGGAAATTATTTTCAGAACACACGACAAGACGCCGTCCGGCGGCAATTATTTTCCATTGGGGATGAATATTTCCTTCTTGGAGGACAGTCGTTGTTTTGAAATGGCACTGTCCAGACGTAAAAAATTGGCTGTGCTATCTCTGCTCCACCACAGGAGAAAGAAGAAACTCAACCGTAGTCTCTGGGTTCATCCAATATTAGAAAAACGACAGTTTCATGGAGCATTTTATTCACTATTCCTGCATCTCAGGGAAGACCAGAGCATGTTTTTTAATTATTAAACGGCAACACAACCACTCTTGAGGGTTAAATCAGTGTTGCAAACTCTTTCAGAAGCAAAATATCGTAGTAGCTACCCTTACAATTCTTCCTCAACTTTACACATGTGAATAACTGGAGAAGTGGCATGGGTGGGGGGCATCGCCGTCCGCGTTTTGCCGTGTCGTGTTCATCTCCATTTGTGCCAATGTACTTAGGCCAGGAACACACGGTCCGGCGAAATCGCCGTCCGGCGACGTCGCATTTGCGACTGTTGCCGTCCGGTTGTATCAAGTACACAGGAAGGCATGGGGAAGAATACACGACGCCGGACGGCGAAACGCCGGCCCGGCGAGAAATTTAGCCGGCGACATCACCGGCTATTCTTTCACTTCGCCGTCCGGTTTTGCCGCCGGACGGTAGTAGAAGTACATTGGCACAAATGGAGAGATGAACACACGACACGGCAAAACGCCGGACGGCGATGTCCCCACCCATGCCACTTCTCCAGTTATTCACATGTGTAAAGTTGAGGGAAGAATTGTAAGGGTAGCTACTACGATATTTTGCTTCTGAAGAGTTTGAAGACTTCTGAAAGATATTTTGCTCTTTCTGAAGAGCAACAGACTGATTTAACCTCAAAGTGGTTGTGTTGCCGTTTTTTCGTTCAGTGTCGACTGTCGAGTAGGGTATTATATTTTGTTACTGTCTAGTTTCCAATTTTTGTTTCCCATCATGAGGGGTGACAACGTAGACATGGACATACTCATTGGCCTTGTTGCTTGTGGTGGAGCAGAGATAGCACAGCCAATTTTTACGTCTGGACAGTGCCATTTTAAAACAACGACTGTCCTCCAAGAAGGAAATATTCATCCCTAATAGAAAATAATTGCCGCCGGACGGCGAAATTGCCGACGGCGTCTTGTCGTGTGTTCTGAAAATAATTTCCGCCGGGCCCGGCGAGCTTGCCGGACGGCGATTTCTGCCGGACCGTGTGTTCCTAGCCTTAGATTTAACCTCCCAACGAGAGCGCCGTTGAAAATTGGCACAATTCACTATAATGCCATTCCAAATAAGGATTCAAAAGTCGACAACTGTATCATGTCCGCTAACTTTTTATTAGGAGGTCAAAGATCACGAAAATCAGTTTCATGAATAACTTGTTTTCTGTTTAAGTTATGTTTTTTAGATGTTATTATGAAAATTGTAGAGCTTCAAAAAATCCCTACAAAATTGGTTATATGAATTTTTCGAAAATCCGAAGGTTTCTGAGATACGGCACGAGAGGCGCGCACTTTATCAAGGGATAATGCCTGCTGAACTATGAATTAGAATGTTCGATTCGCTATATTATCTTGATGGTGCAATTGTGCAATCAGATACTATTGTAGTTAACAAATTCGATTATAGAAAACACTTCTATACAAATTGCCAACAATTTCAAAATTATAAATATTATTCAGTCTTATTCAGAACCCGTGAGTGCACATTGTAGCGAATTTCTTAGTGTAGAGTAGTTAGTTGTGAAAGCGGAACAAATTTTTTGAGTTTGAAAAGCCAACAGTCGACTCAGCGTTTATTACATCAAACATTCTGAGAACTGGAAGTGTTTCATGTTTTTGTTTATGTGGTGGAAAAAGTGGGTCAACAAATTCTAGTTGAACTGAATTAACTTTCATCGGAAATTAAATTTTGATTAGAGTGAAAAAGTATGATTCGATCTATTATCATTAAGATGATTAAAAAATCACACCAAAATACTCCGTCAAAATTATCTGCAGGCGCGCAGGTCGTATTTGAGGAGGATGAGGCACAATAAATTCGCCCTCAAATTACCAAAAATGAAGAACGATTCTGGAATCGGTTACAGATTAGAAACCTCAAAACCTTACAGCAAAATATGGTGAATTGGGGAAATGGAAACTTTTGCGAAAAGGAAGCTTTCCCAAGATAGACTTTGATCTACATCTTAATCTGTGCAACGAGCTAATGATTCTCATTGAGAGAACAGACGTAAAAGTGAACATTAAGAACAACAACGATGAAGCTGAGAAAAATTCACACTGGAACAGAGTGTGGATAAACTAGCAAACGAAGTATCAAAAAGTTTCAAAAGCCGATATCATTCGCTGAGGCCGTGCAAATGCCAAAGGGAAATAAATTGCAACCGTCAACATCGAGTGCCGCCCCCAAAACAGTAGCCGAGTCGCAGCCGAGGATAAAAAACTTGCGCCGAAGGAGAACATTGTGATCATCAAGCCATCGGACGTTTCAGGGAACGAGAAGGAGACGAGTGCCAAAATAAGAGAGACAATTAAGAAAACATCAGCCGTGGAACAAAATCTAAAACATTAAAAAAGCTGTAAATGTTCGTGGTGGTGGTGTGCTGCTGGTCCTAGATCCTAAAACTAATAAAGAAAGTGCTAGGGGACAAAGTCCTTAAACATCCAAACCTTAAGGTAAGCGAGCCACAATATAAATTACCGAGAATTATTATATATCATGTATTCTCAGATATAACTGATATTGAATGTAAGTGATGTTTGAGAGAAATCTTGGGTCATCATCACTCTTAAATAAGGAGAATTTCTTGAAAATTTCAAACCCATATTCAAATTAGGACCAAAACAAAAACACCGTGCATTGGGTAGTTGAATGCTCTGGTGAAATTAGAAGAGAATTAATAAATAAATCGCGGACAGGAATAGATTGGAGGGTTTGTCGTGTTAGTGACTATGTTGTTGTCCTCGTTGCTGGAAGTGTCAGTAAATCGGACACGTTAGTACACATTGCACCCAAGCACAAAACACCTGCGCCCACTGTGCCGTTACGGGCATGATGTGAAAGAATGCCCAAACAAGGACAAAAAGCCATCGTATTTGAACTGCAAAAACGATAAAAAACCTTGAACACAAAGTAAGCGACAAAGAATGCCCTTCCTATCAAAAAGCGTTGCACCAATTAACTGATTATGGGAATCTAAAAGAAAATTATTTAACATGCTATAAAGAAAAATAGGAGATAATAAAATCGAGCACCTATCAAACCCAATAGTATTACAGTAACAGTATCCTCGAAAAGATTGTTAGTTTCTATGCAACAACTAACACTGATAAGAGTAAATAAGTCTAGTCTATAATTTTGGTGAGAGGGTTGATATTATGATATCTTTTGCAAAAAAATAAGAAATAGTATCAAGATTTCCTAAGGGTCTCTCTTCGCTTAAAAATAAAAAGTATCTCCTTTGAAGAATGGAATCACCTTGATATGTTAAGTGATTCAAATAATATTAGAGTTTCTTCCACTGATGGAAACATTCCTATTTTTATAATATTGAATGATGTAGATACCAAATTATTTCATGATCTCTTGAATAGAATAAACGATTGCAGTGAATCAAATTACCCTTATTATAGGAATTGATTCTTTCAACAATCTGAGGAAAACTTATTTTGATATTCCTGCCACTGAACTTCTAAGTACTGTCATCAAGGCTAGGAATTTGAAGTTTGTTTTTCTATTATCGTGGCTATTGTAGAATTAATTTTCTAAATATTCCTGGAGCTCTCTGATATTCCGGGAGTAGAACATTCGGTAGGATATTTTGAAGGCAAAAAATAAACAGGAAGCGTACTTGAACTCGATGATTGAGTTATGGACTTTATCACAAAACACTGATAACGAAAATGCAAAAATATATAAAAATATTCTTCTTGGTATCACTCATAAAAACATTTCCATATCAGGTGTTGAACTAACAAGCGTCATGAATAGCAATGTGAACATCTATGATAATTTATTGAAAAGATTCCTTTTCAAAACAAATGCTAAATACCGTATGGGATATTGCCTGGAGCAGGGCGTGGAACTTAGACGTGGAATTTCAAGAGGATAATTTAAAAATTCTCTACCAACGAGAGATATGTTTTGGTAACTCGTAATACTACACTTATGCTAAATAGTGAATTAATAAAAACTATAAATAAAGTAAGTTTCCGTGAGTGTAAATTACCCAAAATAAAATGGTATGATGGTGTCCCCGGATGTGGTAAGTCTCTACTTTATTGTCTCACATCATGAAAGAACCTGGCAAAGATCTTGTACTTACTCAAACACGGGCTGGTATTAAAGAAATCCGTGATGCTGTTATTGAAATGTATGGACAAGAGCATAGTCATCGTCTAAATCTTGATTACAGTGACGGTTGGCTCATATATAATAAATCATACCCAGCATAAAACATACGAGATAGAGTTTTTATTGATGAAGCTTTTACTTATGCACGCAAGGTACATAGGTTTTATTTCTAAATTGAGTAAGGCCTCTTCTGAAATAATTGTAGTTGGTGACAGTAAAGCAAATACCTTTATATTGAGAGAAGTACATACAATGATACAAGATGAGAGTAAATTTCTGAATTTTGTATCGCAAGATATCAGACTATTAACGGTATCTCGTAGATATCCTATTGATATTTGTTTTGCTCTTTCCAAAAAATCTATGAAAATATTACCACGATTAACGAAAGAGTTTTCGATCTTGCCTACTTACAGAAATGGGGAATACCATGTGATAAAACCTGATACTTTGATATTAACTTTCACTCAAGAGGAAAAGCATATGGTGGTGGTGATACTATAGAGTGGAGAGAAGATCTTGCTCTTCTATACAATCCATGAAGCACAAGGGCTAACTTCTAAAAATGTAATTATAATCAGAAATTAATTACAAGGAAAATTATATCTATAACAGCATGCCCCATGCGATTGTTGCGCTGTCTAGACACACTGAAACTTTCTTCCGGTATTTAACAAACCAGTCTAGTAGAAGACACTGTGGACAAACTAATTAAGAATCTTAAATTGATAGATGGTGGGGAGCTTGAAAAATGGAACAAGGAAAGGAGAAGAAGACTTGATAGTATAAGTTATGGGTGACACTGAAGAGATTCTCAATATTTTAGAAATAGAAAATGAAACAGCTGTAATTGATGATTATTTGAACTATCACTTTCACGCTGACAGAAATAAAGATGCTGAATGTGTAAATATTCTGTCAATGAATATACGTAGTTTGAATGTCAATTTCGATCAATTTATTTGCTGTCTGAATGAATTGGAAACTGACCTTCACATAATAATATTAACGGAAACCTGGTTAACTGTAGATATGCCGTTCATTTACAACATTCCTGGATATACAGCAATAAACAAGTACTCTAAACAGAATAAATGTGATGGATTATGCATAACCATCTATCAATTCTCAGACCTTAATGTAACTATCGATTGTATGAAAAATGGCGGAAGTAATTGCCCTATTCCAAATTCATGATTCTATTGCGTTTTGGTTATGTTGACAAAGAAAATCATATGTTTTATTATAAAAATAATTTTTGGTACATTTCATAGGTAGGCCTACTGAATGTTTACGAAGTTGACAATGGATTAGGCCTAACCTCGGCTTGTTTCGTCTTGTTTTATGTTGAAATAATGTGGCATAATTTCTTGAAAATGTAATAGTTTATTATAAATGGGTCTGTGTTGTGTTCATGATTGTGAATATCCAACTATGATAATTAAAATCATATTTTCTATTTTCACGTTACCTGATAACAAACTCTCAATGGACATATTGGTTAGAAAGGTTTTCATCGAAATTTTGAAGTGAAAGACAGTTCGATAGATAGATTGTATTAATAATTTTGAAGACCTTTTTATTATTGAGGAAGACGTTTTTCTTGTCATAGACGATGAAACTAATTGGAGTGACAAGAGAAACCTCAAAATTAAGAAGTGATACATTTTCCCATTTCCCCAACCAGCCGAAATACCAAAGAAAGGAAGGACCCCCAATCTGTGCATGTTCTGTTAAAAATGTGTTCACAAAGAGATAAGGATAATTCATAAATTAGTGCAACAATGTCACTATCTCTGATTTTCAAATAGCATTGCCATAAGGAATTCGGATTTGTTTCTTATTTATATTGTTGAAATAGACAATGCTTTTTATAAAAGTGAAAGACAAAGTAGAAGTGACCTCAGTGATCTCCCTTCTGTAACAGTTAGCTCCAAAATATTAAATGATAAGGTTACAATCAGGGACTAATTTGTGACTGTACAAAACCGGTAGGCTCAGGCCGTACCAATACCTCTGAGAGTGTAAGGTAGAGTGAATACTTCCATTTTTTTATCTAAGATATGAGAACTAAAGGTAAAAATACTCAACTCAAAAGCTTAAATAATACTCTAAAAACACGTCTTGAGGAGTGAAAATTTATTTTTTTGGTGTAAAGTGTTTGTGATACTGGAGTGTAAAGAAGACAATATTAAGATTACTCAAACTTGCCAACCGGAGGAAAAATCAAATCAAAAAAGCAATTGAAATATTAGGGGAAAGTTTCAGTGACAGAAGATAGTTAAAATGAGCAGCAAGTGTAGTGCAAACATACTGTTAGGAAAACTGATTAGAATTTGAGTGTCTTGAATTTCTATTTTTTCACATAGAATAATAAGTCAGATTCTAGTTTGAAATTCATCATATTGTAATGATTTTCAAATTTGTATTGGATATTTATTATATTGTAATATCATAATGTTTAACAATAAAAAATATGCTTTTTCTGTCTTATTACTTCTGAAGAATAGCAAGTTGAACTATTGCTATTACGCTTGGCTAGGCCCATATTGCCGCCATCTTGTTTTGTACATTAAGGTTTGAGAATTGATAGATGGTTATGGATTATGTATGTACATAAAAGATTATATAAAATTCAATGAAGTTGAACTTGATATTTCTGATGCAAATGTGATAAGTGCTGATTTAAAAATAGTTGATTGTATTTTGAAAGTGATTGGGGTTTATAGATCACCAAAGTAATCATAACATTGATAACTTTCTCAATAGCCTAAGTAATGAAATCAATAACATTCCTAATGGAATAAATGTATGTGTGGCTGGAGATATGGATATAAATACTCATTCATCTAGTGTTCCTGTTCAAGATTACCTGCATATCTTCAATAGTAATGGTTATAAATCCTTCATAAATGGCGATACCAGAGTATCATCAACAAATAGATCCTGCATTGATCACATTTTTTACAAGAAGTCAAGCAATAATTTTATATCCATGAAAGGTGCTATATTTAAGACCAGTGCCCATCCCCCCCCCCCATGGCTGATGGCGCAAAAATCCCCCAAAATCCATTGCTTGTCCAATAGTCCCACAAAGAAAGCCCACTCACCACCCCTACCACTAACAAAACCTGGAGAAACAAAATGTTACCAGTAGAATCATGAACTTTATTGATTGAAAGTATTGAAAAAATTCAATGAAAGTGCTGATATCAGCAACTACACTCCATTTGACGTAACACTTTTAAAATAATGAATAAATGTAACCTATTCAAATAAAAAGACAGATATTTTTATATTCATTCCATAATATGGAGTATAACTTACTAAACCCTTGAATGCTTCTAATAACCCTTTCAGGAGCAATGAACTGGGTGGTGTACCATCGCAGCTACAGGGGGCCCGGGGCCCACGCCCGGCCCCTGGCCTGCCCTTTGAATCCGGTTCTGAATATAATCATTACGAATCAGTATTTCTCTAACAAAGCTTAATTGAACGAATAAATGGATACCGGATTATGAAATTTATATGAATCGATAATCAATAGAATTATTACATCATCACGATGAAATTATGATAATATATAGGCTATATTTGTTAGTAAAATAATATCAAATAATATATAGGCTATATTTGTTAGTTAAATAATATCAACATACCATGTTAATGCTGTAATATACTGTAAATTATAAGTCAAAATCTCGTGAAATAAATTAAAATAATTTAAACTTGAAGTAAAGTTTTTCCATTTCCAGAAAATGGAGGGGTTTTCATTTGAGAATTAATTATTCAGGTTATTAATAATAATAATTATTATTATTATTATTATCACATTAATAATTGTATTAATAATTAAAATTAACAGACAAAAACTGTTTTAAGAATCTCCGCCCATGAACGTTTTATTAGGTAGGGTCTAGGGTCTCCGGACCCGCCATGTGCAAACTTTTCAATAAAACATTCAATTTCTGTAAATCAGAAAAGCTCAAATATCCTGATTTTAAATAAGTTGAAAACTTGTCAATTTGAAAGCTTTTCCTTTTTATTTATTTCCATTTCCAGATTTTCCCACTATTTTCTTTTCAGCCGTGCGTCCCCTGGGATCTTGTGCCCAGGCAGCAGGCACTGCATTCTCTATACAATTCATGCAAAGCAGAAATTAGTCTACCGCTTGATACTTCGAGGGAATAATGTTTTCATTTACCCTTTCCCTCGCCCGACGAAGTTTTGTGGTTGAAGCTTCTGTCATTCTTCGGCTTGTTTTTTCCTCATAAGGTTTTGATGAACCGTCCTTCTTTCACTAAGATTTCATTATATTTCACCGGAAAAATTGTTTTTCACTCTTATAGCCTACAAGAGTTTTCTCTTAGAGCAGCTCTCAGCCACTTGCTCATTCTTATGTACAGTATTTAACAAAAAGCTTCTCTGCACACTAGTATTTTTCTGAAAGATTTTTTCCAACATTTGAGACATTAAAATTTAGTTCGTCTACATTGTGCTGAAAGTATAAAACACTACAAACTGCGGAAATTACTAATAACACTACAGTAATTAAAATCTTCAAAACCACATAGTACCATGTGGCCACCGAACACAACCGCTCAATTCCACGCTGGAACAACGACTGAATATGAGCATTGTGTAAAATTGAAGGACCAACTATTTTTACGTCAAGTTGTCAACTATATTCTATATACTGAAAATGAATAATTATAGATTACAGGAACCGATTAAAAATCGATTTTGTTTATGTTTGTTTAGGTCTGAATTCTATTGAAAGTTTTGCTTGCATTCTGGAGAAATGATCTGGCAAATAT
Organism: Sogatella furcifera; assembly: GCA_017141385.1. Lineage (NCBI taxonomy): Eukaryota > Metazoa > Arthropoda > Insecta > Hemiptera > Delphacidae > Sogatella > Sogatella furcifera. The sequence goes on along the minus strand of CM029547.1, from coordinate 36,519,238 downwards.
TGCTGAAGAATGGCTCCCGTTTAGCTTGGCAGCCGTCAGGGGCCGTATTTCTAAATAGGCTAAGTAGGCTGCAGCCTAGAGCGGCAAATTTTCGGGGCGGCAAATTTTCAAGGCGGCAAATTAAAAAAAAATTCAAAATTTTCAAAAGAATTCCAAAAAATAAATTACATCTTCTACAACTCCTGAATTTACTTTGAAAAAATGACCACTAGTAATTCTTAGGAGCATTATTATTTTGGTGTATTATAAAATCAGGTTGATCTCTGAATAAACTAGCTAAGCGCAGCTTCTTGTATCTGGACAATCTGACAATACTGCCGCTTTCAATGGAAGCGGGATAAGATGTTCCAGCTGACAGACTGCACTGCTGCTGAGAGCGGCAAAATGTAACAGCGGCGAGCGGCAAGTGTATAGCGGTATAAGTGATGAGTGAGGTTAATTTAATTTTCGATTTGTCAAGCGAGAATACTAAATACAAGGTAAAATATCATGGGCTGATTTAGGGGGCATGAGAGGGCAGTGCCTCACAGATCGTCCCAGAGAAAAAAAGAAAAGGAAGGAAAGAAAAAAGAGAAAAAAGAAAAAATTGAAATAAAAATATTTATATAAAAAACGTCTCAAACTGCTAACATTAAAAACCCCAATTAACTCAGGTTAGCAGTATTAGGCTAAGATTCGACCGTTCTCAGTGTCTGGTCAACTAATTAGATCGGGGGCAGTGAAAAAACAGAAAAAAGAAATAAATAAATAGAATGAAAAAGAAAGAAAAAATTTATATAAAAAAACTACGTCTCAAAACTGCTGCTAACATCAAAAGCTCCACTTAATTCGGGGTAGCAGTATTTTGCCAAGATTCGACCGTTTCAGTGTCTGGTGGACCAATTATTTTCAAATTTCTATCTAAAAGTTATTTATTTTAAATTTGAATATTTGCGCTTGCAACCACTGGGTTAGTTAGTAAACCTTATTTGTCCAGATATGCGCTGTCTGTGTAAAAAAGTTTTCTCTTCATTCAAATGATTTTAAATACGCCACACCTTCACCAATCATTTGATCTGAAAAGATCGATAAACCTTTAATAATCTTCAAAGAATTTGGTTCATTTGAGGTTAGTTGAGAATGGATGGCCTCGTGGTTCAAAGCCAGTGAGTTTCTGTACATTTTTTCTGTCTGTTTTATTAGTTTTGAGTCAAGACAACCAGAATCACATGAGTGGATCATCTGGGAACATTGTATCTCATAATGGTAAAAATTTTAATTCTAACACGTGTACCCATCCTGAGCCACGGCTGGCTTCTTCTGGTTTTGGTTCCTGCCAGCTGGTCATTCTAAGTTTCGTCACGCCATTGCTCACCGTCTGAATCTGGTCCTACTGCTCGGCTTGAGTCCGTCAATCTTTTCAGTGAAGTCCCAACAGTTGTCACTGCCACTCGACCTCGCCAATCCAGTTTGTATTTGTCAAGCTCGTTCAACACCTCTTCAGTCCATCCAAGTGCGCCTTAGAGCCTCGATATGCATTTGGCTAATTGCAACCCTTCTTACTCCACTGAATTTCTCTGATTGCAACACGATCATTACTCATTACTTATGGCTTACATTGAACTTTCATTCTTTGAACTTTACTTTTATTAATATTAAATTTGGATTTTTGGTAAATTTTACCCACTTTTAGCTGCGTTAATTTAAGATGACTTTTGTCAAATGGTAATCTAATTTCATTTAATGATAGGTAATCACATTATTATCATTTATTCAATTTTGTCTTAACCTACCCTGCAGTTCTCTAAACTTTAAGATGAACAAATACGTTCCAAAGATGGTTGCAATGAATCACTGATCCATTTACTGAAACTACTCTTATTTGAAGCGCCATCCCAGCGCCTGAATGTTAATGATGACCGCCCATTATTGGTGACTTGCATTTGGTGGTAAAAAGCATGATGTTCTGAGATTTTTCAAATATTTATTTTTCAAAAACATTTACTATAAAGGTCACCAGGTCCAAATTTTGAATGGCAAGATCCCTCACTTCGTCTGAACTGTAATGAATCTTCAACTTCCCAATAATACAATACAAGATTTTATATTTGACAGTCACCTGGGACATAATAATTCTTTGATTTATCATACCCTTGTTGATACGCCTTTGGTCCCAGATATGTCAATACTTTTTTGTGAATTGAAATATGGTTAAAATCTGTGATCAAGGTATTCATCCAGGAATAAAGTACCTACATTAAATAACAAAACAAGAACTAGAAAAGTATTGGAAAAAACTTAAGAACCGTTCTGTAAGTATACTGCATCCACAAAATTGATTTTGTTGGAGGTGGGAACTTTACAAATTATAATTTATCACGATTTGGACTGACTACTGCTTCACTTCAATCAAGAACTTCAACTTACCCAAATGACCTGAATAAGCAAAATGACACAAACATGGAGACATATTTTATATTCATCTGTTATTCTGTGAGTGCAAATTTTTAGTACTTCATTTAGAAGGTATGATACTTTAACTTCTAACTATAAATGTGATTATTTGTAAACAGAAAAGAATCGTTAGACATTCCATAACTAAAAGACAACCATAACTGACCACTACTCTGTTGTGTTGAACTTGGCAAAGACTCCTCTACAACAATTGAGAAAAGAAACGTATTAGTCAACACAATAACTAGAATTAACTATAATGCACTGTTGGAAAGTATTAGGAATGAGTGATTGGATTGGGAGGGTATCTATCCCTGTAGGTGATAGCATTGATACTATTATGGATAGATTTGTGTTGATCGTTTGACCAGTCTTATCGATCAATGCAAGAAGGTAAAAAAGATACCTAACAGACTTTCGTCCACTGAAGCCCTGGATAACTGAGGGTATTATAAGATCTATAATTGAAAGGGATAAAATGCATTCTAGACTAAGAAGAGATCCTAATAACAATGTTATTAAGAATGAGTATAAGTCTTATCGTAATGGTTTAAACAGGATCATAAATCATGCTAAGGAAGTATATTATAAAGGGAAAATTGTAGATTGCAACAACAAACAGCATGGAAGTTGTGGAAGTGTATAAACGAAATTATAGGTGAGAACAGAAAGGAGGAAAAGAGTACAGAACTTGATGCTCACTCTCTTAATGATTTTTTTACAAATGTGGGTAAACTACAAGCTCAAACTATTAATATTCTTACATAATACAGGCGATGCTTTTTCCTACATTAAGATGGGGATATAATCAAGATAAATCCCACTTTTTTCATGAGACCGACATGCTCAATTGAGAAGTTGGAGGCTACTATTAAGTCTCAAGAAGGAACTGTAGCCCTGGTATTGATGGTTTGAGTAATGTTGTTTTAAAGAAAATTGCCAATTCCATATCTCAACTTCTCTCTTTCATATTTAATATAGATGTTTTGAAGAGGGATATTTTCCCAAGCATCTCAAATCTGCCAAAATCAAATATATTCAAACAAGGTGATCCAACTAATCCTCTGTAATTATAGACCAATTAGTCTTATCAGCAACCTAGCTAAAATTATTGAGGAACTAATAAAGTCAAGAGTTGTGTCTTTCTTGAATAAAAACAATATAATCAATAAGAACCAATTTGGTTTCCAAAATGGTAAAAAGTACATCTGATGTTTTTTTAATAAAATTCATCAATACTCTTTCCGAAAATATAAATTCCAATATGAAAAATATTGCTGTTTTTTCTTGGATATACGCAAAGCTTTTGATACAATACCTCAATTCTTTTGTTTGATAAGCTTGGAGTCCCATGGTTTCAGGGGAGTCTCTACTCTGAATTGTTTAAAAGCTACCTGAGTAATAGAACCCAGTCCCTGGCCATAAATGATCAATCTAGTGTCAATAACTTAACGGGATTTGGTCTGCTCTTAAGCCGAACTGTGCTATCTCCCATACTTTTCATACTCTATGTTAATGATTTTTTTAATTTAAGACTTCTTGAACCTCAACTATGGTATCTTTTGCAGATGATACTCGCAGCTATTTTTCACGGTAAATCTTGGGATGAAGTTCATACAATAGCTGAAAAAAACTTGGTTTGCATTAAGAATTGGCTTGACAGAAATACCTTTTATGTTTAAATATAGACAAGACTACTCATAACTTTCTCTGTAAATAGAATAGGGCAGCCTATCAATAATCAGACTTGAGACTCCACCAAGATGCAATTTAAACATAGATAATTGTGATTGTCCCACCATAAAAGTAACTAATATAAAATATTTGGGAATTATAATTGATGATAACCTTAAATGGGATGTTAATATTAAATCCATCTGTAAAAGAATTAGATATCTATCTTTCAAATTTTACCATGTAAACAAAATTCTAAATAGGAACCATCTGAAAATGATATATCATGCTTTGGTTAAATCAATTTTACAGTATGGCATAGTTGTATGGGGTGGCTGTTTCAACTGTCATATTAATGAATTATTTGTAGCACAGAAACTGATTATCAAAATTATTCTTTGCAAAACCTAGGTTGTACCCAACTGATATGGTTTTTAGTGATTTTGGGGTCATGACAATAAGACAATTATACATAAAGACCGTGATAGAATACTTAATAAAATATAAATCTGATTTTCCTCTAACATTGAACTCTTTACTCAATAATTATAATCTGAGGAATACTGTTAACAAATATGTAAATATATAATACTAATATTGAATGTATAAGGAGGCAGTTGATTTACATAAGTACTAAAGTATTAAACCTTATTCCAGATCACTTTCTGATAAACTCTAAGATCAGTGGAAAAACTAAACTAGATATAAAAAACTGGACTAATAGTAGCTTTTTCTTCAATTTGGATTTATGAGACTCAAGATTTCTGCGCAAACTTTTTTTTGCATTGTTTTTTTAGTTATGATTTTTTTTCTCTCGGTTAAAAGTGGACTCGCTCATCATTCTTTTTGCTTGTTCTTCCTGCTGTATTCTTTCTTCCTTAATTTTTTTTCTCAACGTCTTACTCCTTCCCATTCCTTCCTATCTCTTCATCCTACCTGCCTATTGCATGGGAAACCATAGTTGGTTAGGTATTATTTCTTCTCTCTTTCTTCCCAGCACACCCAACCATGAAGCCTGTGTTTTTGTTTAATGTGTCATTGTTTTGTATATTTGTTTTTGAAATTTATTGAATTTATTTTGTCATTTGTGAGTTATAATAAATTGAAAATTGAAATATAAATGAAATAATAGCCTATGATCAATCCATATGTAATGATTGATCAACTTAAATAACCATCCTACATCTCGGCGATCCTGAAAAGAGAGGCTTGGCCTTTATTAATTATAATAAAGCGAGTAAGTGGCTTTTCAAGGAATAGGCCAAAAGATATTGATTCAAATTCAAAATGACCCTTATAACCTGCTGTTGAATCTTATTAAATAAATTTTATAACCTGTTAATTTCTTATTTCCGATAATTTAAATTAATTTTAATAATATTGTAGGATGGTTATATCAGTTGATCAATCATTACATATGGATTGATCATAGCATATGTAATAAACAACTTTGAATGAATAATAAATAAATAACATGTTAGTTGTTAAGATAAACTCAATGTGAAAGGTTCCAATAAATACAAAGTTGTAACATAAAATTCTTATTTCATTTATAGTGAGAAATACAATTCTCCTATAAATTGGGGGCTCGTCCGAACAAAAAGATCTAATGAAGGAATAAAATTCAATAGAAGAATTTATTGCCAGTGTTGAAGATTTGAAGTTTTGCGGAAAGTAATGGAATATTTGTTTTGTGGAAAACAGCTTGGTGAGTAAACAAAAATGAGTTACTTATCGAAGGCCAATAAGGCAGATTTGATATCGGTAGTAGAGGAACTAGGAATTGATGTTCCTTCAAATCCGAGAGTGATACAGTTGACTAAACTGATTATTAAATCTCCAGATTACGATGAAGAGTCTATCAAAGGGAATTTGATTAGAAAAGGAAAGAGTGTATGAAAGATTAGAAAAGGAAAGAGAGTATGAAAGATTAGAAAAGGAAAAAGAGTATGAAAGATTAGAAAAGGAAAGAGAGTATGAAAGATTAGAGAAGGAAAGAGAGTATGAAAGATTAGAAAAGGAAAAAGAGTATGAAAGATTGGAGAAGGAAAGAGAGAGAGAGAGTTTGAGTTGAAGGAACTAGAAATTGAAGCCAAAATTAATAGAAACAAAAACGTCTTTCAAAACGACGAAAGGAGAGACCTGATGAAACTGATGATACGGTATGATTCAAGCGTGTATTTATCAACGTTTAAGAAACAAATCAGTAGAGTGAATGTCCTAAGGAAAAATGGGTTTCGTATCTACTTGGGTTACTACCTCTAGAAATTGGAAATCCAATCACCCAAGAAACTGATGATTTAGCCGATGATTACGACCACATCAAGATGATGTTATTGAAAAGATTCAAACTAAGCCCAGAACAGTTTCAACAAAAATTTTGCTCACTCCGGAAAGAAGAATCAGCTACGTGGAGAGATTATGTATTTGTAATGCTTTGAATTTGAATGATTTGTTGAATGAGTGGATTCAAGGATTGGATGTATTGAATTACGAGGACCTCAAAGAGCTCATGGTGGTCGATCAAGTGAAAAGAAGGTTACCATCAGAGTTAAAAGAAGATTTCATTGATGATCTCCCAAAACTTAAGAGATTTGATGTGTTTGTAAACAAACTAGATGAATACGAAGCTGCCAGACGTCACCTGAAGAATGATACCAAAAAAGATAAATTTAACAACAACCCGGACAAGAAAATTTTTGTAAAGCACTCAGACGATTCTAGAAAAAATATCAGTAAAGTTTTAATAATTTCAAGTGTTATACCTGTAATGAATTTGGGACTGAATCCCCAGACTGTGAAAGAAACAAAGCGTTATTAAATGCTTTAGATGCCACGGACACGGTCACACAGACAATAAATGTACAATTTATTGAAGAAGGTGCTATGAAAAAGGTCAATACAATACTTGTTACCAAATCAAAGAACTTTAATAAATCAAAGAACGAGGAAGAGTGTATGACTAAGAACAACGGACATACGAATAGGGATCATATGGAAAAGGAGGTTTTGATAAACGATATAAAGTTCATATCTACTATAGATACAGGAAGTGAAGTAACTTTAATACAAGAGGAGGCTGTTGCTCGCCTAGGAATACCAATTCACTCAATTTCAAAATCTGACGTTGACGTTGTGTTGAAAGGATTTCATGGAATATGTGAAAAAGTTCTAGGATGCTTTCAGTTATCAATTGATATTGACGGTGCCAGTTACTTATCTAAAATGTTTTAGTTGTTCCTGACTATTTATTGGAGTATAGTATTGTTGTAGGCGAAGATATAATTTCTCAAGCAGACCGAAAATAGAAGGAGAAGTTTATTTTATAAAAAAGCCAAAATTTTTCGAATATTTCAAATAAAGGTAATAGAGAGTTCACTTGATCATATCAAAAATTGTAGTACGAGTGAAAAACTTGAAAAATGTGTTGGAAACTATGAACCAGAAAAACTGCCACCTAAGCTCGGTGACATGGAGCTGGAAGAAAAGGTCAGTGACGATGATTCAGCTGCTTTGGAGTCAGATTTTGTACTGATAAAAGAATTTCAAAGGCCTCTAGACGAGCAGACGGACGACGAAGTCCTTGTGTGTCCTGAATGTGCAAAAATCAAAATCTACAGAGCCTACGGTACGCCCAAACAGTATCACAGGCATATGGCGGATTTGCATAGGATAGACAGAAGAGGAAGACCATTTCCACTCACTGAGGAGCAAGCGAAAGTCAAAAATGAGGAGGATGAGAGGAGAAGAAGAGGGTGGATGAGGGGAAGGAGAAAAAGAAGGGAACATTATCCTTGTTCCCAGTGCGTACGGGAGTTCAAATCTGATTAAAGAGTTTAAACAATGAGCTATAGTTTGCCAAGATCTGTTAACTTTTACGAAAGTTGCGGGGGTCCTTAAGAGGCCTCGATACAAGTCGAAAAAGCATGAAAATAGGCACTCGGCATTTTACTCCTTCGGTCGCTATTTTCCAAGTTAGGTACGTGAAAATGGTACCAAATTGTTCAGAAAGATTGATAGAATGTGCGTATAACCTGGGATTTTCAATATCACTTTTCAATTTTTTGTTATTGAGTGTCAAAAACTGTAAAATTTTCTCCATGTTCATCGACTTATATTACCCTTTTATAATTTGAAAATCGAATTTTCAAGGTTATACGCACATTTTAGAGATCTTCCTGAACATTTTGGTACCATTTGCATAACGATTAGTTGTAAAATAGCGTCCGAAGCAGTAAAATGCCGAGACCCTGTTTCCAACATTTTCGTGACAAATCTGAAGCAGTACGCGTGCCTACTAACTTTTCGTAAAATGTCGGACATTTCACTTGCTTACAGCTTGCAGACGCGCGCCCGCCCGCATGCCCGTCAGCCGTCTACAGTGAGAGAATAGAAGTAGTTCTCTCTGTATAGATTCTCTCTGGCCTCTCTCATCATTCACCGATTCACCATATCGCGTAAACTTCACATTTCATCGAGTGACTTGAGCCTGCATTTGCAATAATATTCCTTCTTACATGGACTTTTTGGAATAAGATCCCTGTTATTTCACGGTACACTACTGATAATTTCATATACAGTAGAACCTCGATAATTCGTACCTCTATTTGCTCTTCAATTCGAAAGTGAAAGCTTAGTCTCTTGAAATAATTTATAGGTTCGATAATTCGTATTTTTCCCTAATTATAAATATGTACTAAAGCTTTCAGCCTATGAACTACGAACTTCAAAAATTCTACTGTTCATTTCATCTACGGAACAACAACTCTAAGTTGAGTTTTCTTACAATATGACGCGATTTTGAAGGCACATTGATTCATAATAGCCTATTGATTTTGTTATTTGATAGATAACACCTTCTGTAATATGAATTGTGACACCTGCAAAAAGAAATGCTACTCTGAACAGTTGGCTAATTATCAAAATGTGACGTCCAAGTCTTACTTGGCAAATAAAGTTACTGAAAATCATACATACATGTAAAACTAAAAAGATAAAAACAAAAATATTAGAAACCTTTCATGCCTGTGATACAAACTATTTACGTATATACATTTTTAAACTCTAAGATTAGGTTTTTTGAGGTGAGTTTTGGATTGAAATATCTGATGTGACAAATCATTGAACCTGAAGTGTTAGTCATATCTCATAATTTGCGAGATATTTCCTGACTCGCACCCAAGAAAATTGTCAATGATAGGGTTCCTCATCTATATTGCATTTTGAGGACTTCGTTTTTTGTATGCCGTCCTATATCATAGAAATGAGCATGGCTATTCTGGAATAATTATCCAGAATGGCAAACAGTTTCAAAAAGGATTATCTGGGGGACCTCCCGGGGGGTCTGGGGAAGAATTTGGAAAAAATGTAACTGAAAACTCGTGTTTTATACAATCTAGAGTAAACCTTATCATTCTTTGTAATTTAAATCTGTAGTTTTTGATCGGATTTATTCATTGAATAAACAGGATGTTTCAGGAGAAATGATGTTTCAGGCAGATTCCTTACACCAAATTAGAGAAAAACGTTTCATGAGACTCACCCCCCAGAAACGTTTTGTTATCGAGATAACAATGGCGGAGAATTGACATTTTTTAAAAAATATCAATTTTTTCTAATTTCTAGAGGCTTTATTTGGGTTCTTCGATTATCAGATCCTATGTAAAATTACCTGCGGAATGCAATGAAACCTGTTAGAAGTTTGTCACTTCAACGGTTATTGAAATAATTGGGGAAATATGCTAAAGAACAAAATATTTCCACAGTTAAGGGTATAACTGAATATAAGATCATAAATTTGTAATTTTAATAGATGAAGGTGGTTTCTTCAAATAAAAAACTTTTTTATATCATTAATCATAGGACGAGACTTCAGAAATTGTACGCCCTACTACAATTTGTAGTAATTTAGTCAAATCTTTGCTGTACTCTGATTTTGAAAATCAGTCAACAAGGTATGGCAAAGAAAATGAAATAAATGCTGTACTTAAAATTGAAGAGACTATCGGAGAGAAAGTGGACAAATGTGGCTTGTTTATTGACAACGATTTACCTTTCCTTGGTGCCACTCCAGATGGTCTTATTAGGGAAAAGAAAATTGTAGAGGTCAAGTGTCCTGAATCTTGTAGGCACTTGACTCCAGAGGGATAAAACTAAATGCTAAAACTAAAACTAATGCAATAAAACTAAAAAAAAATCCCATTCCTGAACCTGAACTCGATAGAAAACAAGATAACAGTTAACAAGAGCCACAAGTTTTTCTATCAAGTTCAGGGTCAATTGCACGTAACAAAACGATTGAAATGTATATTCGCCCTCTGGACACCCTCAGACATAATAATAGAAGAAATTTTGAGGGACGATGAAGTTTGGAAGAGCCAGATGGAGGAGAAATTGAAAAATTTCTATTTCGATTGTTTGCTTCCTGAATTAGTGGATCCTTGACACACAAGATCCAAGAGAATAAGAGATCCACAATACATCGAAGCAGCAATAACGAAAAGACTAAAGAAAAATTCACTCCCTTAGACTATGTAGACTACCATCTGGAGTGGCACTCAGGTGATGAAATCTCATTGTCAATATGCATAAGATGAGTGAACTATCTTAGGGCTACTTTATCACTGTTTTTTATTTTAAATAATAATCGCAGTATCATCTTCAATAATTTTTTATTCATGCATAACATGCTTCGACTACTGAGAGTCATTTTCAAATTCATTCATGCGCATTTGAAAATGACTCTGAGTAGTCAAAACATGTTATGCATGAATAAAGATATAATTGAAAAGGGTATTGCGATTATAATTTAAAATAAAAAAACTGTTATGGAATTCAACAGTGTCTGATGGCCTTGAGATAGTAGGACGACAAGGATGGACACAGGGATGGGGAGGCTTTGTGTCAACAAACAAGCACATTGTTGTGTAAACAAAAGACTCATCGAGCCTTCTCGAAGTGATAATGCCAGAACCTTCTAACATTCTCTTGTTTATTCTCAGAAGCCTATATATTTGGAATGTTTGGGTTTACAAGTCAGTTGTACTTTAACAATCAAACAAGTGTGTCAGTTCTGTGTTAGTTGTATTGTGTGATAGACAAGCCGGACGTTGTATATAGACACTCTATAGTTATATTCATTCTGTCAGTTCTTATTTCTTCTAGTGTAACGTGATAAAGACTGTTAATCATTTCTTATTCAGTGCATTCTTAACTCGGTGTAATTTGTATTGTGAAACGTTATAAACTCTTGTGCTATCTTCTGATCTGTTATAGTTTATCTTTTTTTTAGTGTGTTATAGTAGTGTAATTAATAAAGTTAATCAGTATAAATTGCCTCAAGTCTTTTATTATAGTGGAAACCCGTAACAATTGGTGTCAGAAGTTTGGATGTAGCTATTGATTGAGGCAATTTTATGAACTTGTACCTTTGCAAAGTGAACTATTATTTTCAATTGATTGAACCGTTATTTTTGTGTGTGAGCTTTATCTTTGTGTGTTAATTTTATCTTCAATTGAGTGAACTGTGATCTTTGAGTGTGAACATTTTTTGCGGTGAACTTTATTCTCCAAGAGTGAACGTTAGTCTTCTGTACATAATTGTGAACTGTGTAATATTTCTGGAACTGCGGAACTGAAATGGCAGGGAAAGGTAAGTGAAGCTCACCAGTTTAAAAGTAAATAAACTGAAGCAAGAGCTGGAGGAGCAAGAACTGATACAAATGGGGTAAAATCTGTCTTACAAGATAGACTCCGGAAGCACTGCTGGCCGAGGGTCAGGACCCAGATACCTATGTGTTTGAAACAGATTCGGGAGCTATGGAGAGTACATTGGAGAGTAAATTTGAATTGCTTGAAAGTAAAATGGAAGAAAATAAAACATCATTGGAGAGTAACTTTCAATTGGTTGAAAGTAAAATGGAAGAAAATAAGTCAGCTTTGACAAATTTGGAGAGTAAAATAGAAGAAAATAAAACTTGAGAGTAAATTTGAATCTTTGAAAGAAACATTTGGAAGAAAACTACAAGAAAATAGTAAAATTTTGAAGATAAATTTGAAACAAAACTTAAAATCATGGAAGATAAATTTGATAAAAAGATTAAAGAGCTGCAAAATAATAACACTAGTGGAACAAGAGCAACCTTTGGAGGTGGATGATAATGCTTATCTAATTGAAAAGGATACTTCAGTAAATAACTGCAATGTGCCTATTACAATGCCAAATTATCATGGTGGACTACCAACGTTTGATGGAAAGACTCCATGGGAAGATTACCATACCTTGTTAGATGTGTATGCCAATATATATGGATGGACACCTACAGCAAAGGCTGATAATTTGTGCCTATCACTTTTGGGGAGATGCACTGTCAGTACTCCAGACAATTCCAAAGTCTGACAGAGGAAACATTGGTGAACTGTTGAAGCATATGGAAATGAGATTTGGCCACCAACACATGTATCAACTTTACCATTCAGAATTGAGGAACAGAATCCAGAAGCCAAATGAGTCACTTCAGGAATTTGAAGCTGACATAGCTTGCTTGGTGAGGATTGCCTACCCAGCATCAGGGGATGATGAAATGAAGGAGAGTATGGCAGTTGATAGATTCCTGGATGGTCTACGGGAGCCAGAAACCCAACGAGCTGTTGAACTGGCTTGTCCTCAGACCCTCAGTGAGGCATTAACTCAGGCCCTGGAATTTGAAGCTGTGACAAAATCTGTGAGGAGCCATGCACGTGTTCACTCAGTATCAGGGGAAGATAGCCATGAGGAGCTGGTGGAGGAAATAACAAAGAGAATTTTGGAAAAACTCATGATTGCAAAGAAGGAGATAAGGTGTTGGGGCTGTGGAAAGAGGGGTCATCTACGAAACAAATGCCCAAAGAAGTCAATGTCTGACAAGAAGCAGGAAGGGAAGAAGCAGTTGCTAACAGGATAACTGTAACTACAGGCAAACCTGTGGGGGACTTGAACAAGAAGACTACACCAGCAAGCTCTAGAAGCAGATGGATGAGATTCATGCAACCGTCCGCACCAACATCCAGGAAACCAGTGGCATGATCAAGCAGTGCTCTGACATTAAGACAACCATGGAGGATACCAGGCTGGGTACATGGTATGGTTGTACTAATCCTCAACGACGCCGTGCTGATACTTCCCAAGTTGCAAACCTCCTGGGATGGACCTTATGAAGTGGTCACAAGGATCAACGATGTGGTCTACAGGATCAAAAACCAAGAGGTACCTCACGCATTGTTCATTTCAACCGACTGGTGCCTTTATCATGGAGAGACAATGCTGCAAGGGGAGTTCAAGAAGTCAAGGCTCTTCATCCTGCCATCTCTGATTTTGAAGGATTCATGGGCCCAAACCTAGGGGTGTCACTGGAAGAAGGAAATGTTGCCATCAGTCACCAGGACTTATTCACCCTACCAAAGAGCTATGTCAAGGCTACTGTGGCACATTGCATTGCTAGGAATGTAAGAGCTTCAAGAGAGAATTGCTACAGTATTCAGGACAAAAGTTTGGAAGATTGGATGAATTGAATCTCCAGAATCCAGCTGTGGGGAAAGCACTTCATCTTCAGGATCAGAATCCAACATCTGTTCTATTTGGTGACAAAAGACCAACCCCAGCAGGAGTCAACATATCAGGCTTTGTGGCAAAGTCTGGATGCATCTACGAACTCACCTTTCCAATTCCTGGGAGTGAAGCAGCTTGGAATCCCAAGACTGGGGTTGGGGTATGAAGATTGGGCTGGAAGATTGTGAGACCAATGATTGGAAGAATTTTCAAGGACACTGGAATCAACGTCACCTGTTGTGTCTTCAACCCATGGGCGGTTACACAAGTTGATCCATTGGTGCCAGCTTCTACTGTTTGCACTTCCAGGATGGATCTGGACTGTTCTGGGACAGAACAGTTTTAAGGAGGGGGCAGTGTTATGGAATTCAACAGTGTCTGATGGCCTTGAGATAGTAGGACAACAAGGATGGACAAGGCGGGGATGGGGAGGCTTTGTGTCAACAAACAAGCACATTGTTGTGTAAACAAAAGACTCATCGAGAGCCTTCTCGAAGTGATAATGCCAGAACCTTCTAACATTCTCTTGTTTATTCTCAGAAGCCTATATATTTGGAATGTTTGGGTTTACAAGTCAGTTGTACTTTAACAATCAAACAAGTGTGTCAGTTCTGTGTCAGTTGTATTGTGTGATAGACAAGCTGGACGTTGTATATAGACACTCTATAGTTATATTCATTCTGTCAGTTCTTATTTCTTCTAGTGTAACGTGATAAAGACTGTTAATCATTTCTTATTCAGTGCATTCTTAACTTGGTGTAATTTGTATTGTGAAATGTTATAAACTCTTGTGCTATCTTCTGATCTGTTATAGTTTATCTTTTTTTTAGTGTGTTATAGTAGTGTAATTAATAAAGTTAATCAGTATAAATTGCCTCAAGTCTTTTATTATAGTGGAAACCCGTAAAAAAACATTAGTAAACTCTATTCAACTTCAATAGTCTATTTCATTTCAGTTTGTATATATTTCATTTCCTATGTTCAGCCCATTTACAATTCCAGTTTTTATCACTATTGTCTATTTGCTGATAGCTCCTCCATTTTGATATAATTGTAACTATAATACGAGATCTCATAATAATTTTGAAAAGAGACTGGGCTTCACTAAGGAAGCGCTTGATTTACAAAGTCATTCTTTCAATAACAGCCATTTATCAATTTGGAAAAGTGAACGTGTGAAATTATCTCTCTTCTCTTCAATCTTCAATATAAACTATCAGATAACTATTTTATTATACAAATTATTGTAATTTTTCTTTCAATCATGAAACATGGGGGTAATAATGATATGTCTGTAACGTTCCTACTTTTTTAACAAAAATCAATGACATAAAAAACTCATGAATCATTACAAACTCATCATTATTACAATCTACAGTTTTCCGATTCTACTGTATTTGTAAATAATATTCTTATTATTATTGTTATCTTATAATATTCTTATAATTATTGAATAAAAATATAAAATATTAGAATTATTATTCTAATTGGTTAATAATATATAATTATTGAATCTATATAATTTTAATTTGAAATAGTGAGTTTGAACATAACCTTTTCTAATATTTTCATCCAAATTAGGAGCAAAGACAATTTGGACACTCATGTCTGTGTTTTCACCTATAAGTATAATTGTCATGTATCTAATAAATAAATAAATAATTATTCTTATAATTATTAATTCTAATATTCTTATTATTATTGTTATCATTATTATTCCACCGTTATTGTGACAAAACAATCTAATTTAGGTAAGAGAAAACAAATGTTGTCAGATCCACAAAGTTTATTTAAACCATACTTAAGTTTCAATGCTCAGGGCATCATCATCAGTGGAGAACTGAGGCTTTGAAAAATACAAGTTTGAAAGGAACATGGTTGTAGCAGGTGTGGTAACATTTTCAAAAAATGTGTGAAAATATTGAATCAACTAAACTATAATACCTAGGGAGTAGTGTTACAGATAAAATTAACAGCAGTTTATTGAAATAGTAATGAAAATATAAAAATAAAATCAACTAAATGAATATAATCTAAACAAATACAAAAGGAGGAATAGCTGTTGAAAAATTTTTTTCTGTGTTAAGAAATGTGTGTTGAGGTTATGATGAATTTTCTGAGTAAACAAAATGATAAAAATGGTTATGAAATATAAAACATAGAATCAAATGAAGTAACAAAAAGGCTTAGAAAACCATAATAAACCATTAACTAACTTAATTACCAACATGGGTTCAGGCCATGATTATAATTATTAACTCAACAGAGTTTAAACTAGATGATGGAACAACAAAATATAAAGAAAATAACTAGGAATTAAAATTAACTTAGCTTACAAGGATCTACATATTCTAACCAATATTTCCTCCAGTATAAGATATTTAAAAAACAGGGTTTAAACTAGATGATGGAACAACAAAATATAAAGAAAATACCTAGGTACTGGAACTAACCTAACTTACAAGGAACTAGATATCTAACCATTACTATAGATTTTCTGAGTAAACAAAAATAAAAATAAAAATTTAAATTAAAAATGGGTTATGAAATGTAAGAACCTAGAATCAAATGAAGCAAAATAAAGGCTTGAAAAACCAATGAACCATTGACCAACTTAATTCTTAACATAGGTCACAGGCCACAATTATAATCATTAACCCAACAGAGTTAAAACTTGATGTTTGAACAACAAAAGAAATAACTAGGAACTAGAATTAAGCTAACTACAAGGATCTAGATATTCCAACCAATATTACTAAAATGAATTACCCAACAATTTTAAGATAATATAAGGAAACAACCAAAGATGGAAAAACTTGACTGAAAAAGAGGGGGGGGGGGCTGAATATAAATACAAATGAGTTGAACTGGTAATATACTTGGAGAAAAGTTGAGGTTGAAACTCAGATAAATTGAGAAAAGTGGAAATGCTAACTTATAAAAAATAACTAGTTACATTCAAGGATATGAAATTTGTGTGGTCATTCAAGCTGATTGAGGATGGGTCATTTTCAAGGATTTTTATCTCCATGGCTTCCAGAGTGTTGAGTAAACTTCCTTTGTCTGTAAAATGTAAAAATTCAATGTCAAAGTTGTCATTTGAATTATGATTGTTTTCAATTAAATGGTTTGCAAAATTGGAGTCAGTTTTGCCTTTCTTGAGTGAGGTGAGGTGTTCCTTGAGTCTCTCTTTGAATTTCCTGCCTGTCTGCCCCACATATTGGGCATTACAATCTTTGCAATTGAGTCTGTAAACCCCACTCCTGTCTTCATTATGTATTTTGTCTTTGGAATTGTTGAGGATATTGTTTAGAAGAGGTCTAGTGGTGTAGGCTACCTTGTAACCTTCTTTTCTCAAGAATTCCCCTACTTTCTCTGACACTTCACCTATGTAAGGCAAAGTTAGCCAGGGTTCATTTTGTTTCTGGGGAATTTGAGTGGGGAAAATTGACTTCATTATTCTGCTCTGTAACCTATTTCTAAGAATATTGTTGACTAATTTCTCTTCATAACCATTCCTGATGGCCAATTTCCTTATAGTATCCAACTCTGCATTGAACCCCTGCTTGTCCATTGGAATGGAAACTAACCTGTTTACAAAGCTGTTGAATGAGGCTAATTTGTGATTTAGGGGGTGGGATGAATCATTGGGAATTAGAGTGTCACAAACTGTAGGTTTTCTGTAGATATGAAATTGATGTGTATTGTGTTTCCTTTCTATAGTAAGATCAAGGAAGTTGATCTTTCCATCATTTTCTTTTTCTATTGAAAAATCTATGCTTGGGTGGAGAATGTTTAGGAAACCATGGAATTTTTCCAGTTGCCTGTCTGTACCCTTCCATAGACATAGAATGTCATCAACATACCTGTACTAGTAGCCAATTTTGTCCATGAAAGGGTTCTTTTCCTGGTTCATGATGGCTTTCTCTAAATCATCCATGAAGATCTCAGCTAGTAAAGGGGACAGAGGGGAACCCATTGCTAGTATAATTTAGGTAAGAGAAAACAAATGTTGTCAGATCCACAAAGTTTATTTAAACCATACTTAAGCTCCACAACATCTCTGATCAAGGTGTAAAACAATCTAACTAGGTAAGCTACTCAATTTTATATGAATGTAGATATATCTTGATATTTGAATATCTAAACATATCTAGTTTACTACCTACTGTCTTTTTTCAATTCTAAAGTATTTGTAAATAATATTTTTTGTGTCAATTCTTATAATTATTTCCATCATTATTATCATTATTCCACCTATTAGAGAATTATCATTATTACCTATTAGAAAATTTCAATCCGTAACAAATATATTCATATCTCAAGAATCAAGAGTTTTTTTTCAGATTCTTTATGTACTAACCATATTTCTATCATTAGGCCTACCAGTTTTTTCATATTGCTTGCAATTCTGTATTATATGATGCAAATGGAAGATCATAAGTATAATCGTTACTTATATAAAAATATAGATTCAGTAGACATTGTCAAATCACAAGGTACTGTGATATTATATTATTGTGATGTGTAAGCGTAAGGTAGAAGGAGAGGTAGGTAGAATACAAAATGTAGAAAAAGATCGCTTCGTTCATGTCAGCCACTGAAAAGAGCTGAACTATGTGTAGTGGGGAGTTTAGCAAGTACCGCTCTAGAAAGAGAAAGGTTACAAGTGCGAGAGCGCGCGTCAACACAGAGAGAGACTATGGACAGAGAAGCGTGGTAAACTACGTTTTTGAAACGTACTGGATTTTGACCCCATTCCCCATCTCATCACGCCTCACCTACTCCGTACAATGACTGAAAAGAAGGTGATGTAGAGCCTTAACAAATCATCCTTGAAAGATTCTTCCTACTGGTAATAGCCTGAATCCAGGGTGGTATGGTAGTTATTATTTCACTCCTTTGTGAGATTGTATTGTCGTTTCCCGCCAATGGAGTGATATTAATTGTTGCATTACACTGTAACTGATGAACTGATCTAACTGAAGTCCTCATCCAGAGGTATTCTGCGCCGTCACTTGGTTACGGAAACTGGCTTATGGTCGAGAGGATCTACATGCTAACCACATGTTACCTCTATCCTGGTTAATTTTTTTCGCCTGCAGTGGCCTACGGCCTATAGGCCTATAGGCCTTATGGTCTGTCCGGGCGGGGTGGGCATTCTGGCGGGGTGACTATGGCTCAATCAGTGTTGGTTTGGGGACTGCGGGTTCTGTCTTGGATTGTGGGAAAGATTCTGATCTTCAATATAAGAATTTAAGGCTTTTGGGCCGGTATTGGCCGGGCTCACATCGCTTCCTCGTCTTGCCGGGGTGTCTTATTTTTTGCTTGGATGACCTGTATAGTGAAGTGAATATGAACTGGCTACCAGCTGGTAGGCCTAGGCCTTTCATGGGCTGTTGATGCATTGATAAACAAACGAACAAACATGGTTTATATCAAAACATATTCTTGAAACGCATATTACAGTGGAAACTCAAATACAAGGATATAGAGACTTATTTTCATGGGTTATAGTGCAAATATTGTCTTTTTTCATGGGCTGTTGATGCATTGACAAACAAACGAACAAACATGGTTTATATCAAAACATATTCTTGGAATGCATATTACAAAGGAGACTCAAATACAAGAATATAGAGACTTTTTTTCATGGTTAATAGTGCAAATATTGTCTTTTTTGTAGTGCAAAGGAACATATTAACAGCCCTTACTCAAGAAATGTACGAGATATATAAGACCTTTTTGGTTTCGAATTGTAAATGAGAAAATTATCTCTAGAGGATCTTGAAATACACATTTATAACTCATCATACAAAAGATAAATGAAAAACTAGGAAAGGTGAAATATTAGTTTCTCTCAAAAATACCACTATTTAAATCAAAGCTCGATCCTTGTTCAAGATAAAGGGTTGAATTTGACACAAATCTTTTGGAAATGTTATTGGATCGGATAAGTATTCTATTCTATTCATAACTATTCTCTATCTGACGCTTTTTTTTGCGTGAATTGCAAAAAACTAATAACAGAATAAAAATTCAGTTGTTTTCTTGTCACCCTGTATTATGCACACCTCAGAATCCATCGCAAAGTTATATTGGACTTATTTGGGATGCCCAAAGTAGATTGAGACGATTTCCAGCCTTACACTAATTTTTTTGTAGGCAAAAGTCGAATTTGCCCTAACCATATTACCTAGTACAGAGAACTTACAAATTTTTGAAAATTCATAGCTCGGTACTCATTGATCGTAGAAAAATGATATGGATACTATTCTCTTGTGAATTTTATGCCCAAAACAATAGTATGATTATTTTTCACCTGAGAATGTTCCCTTTCAAAGTAAATTGCAAAAAACTAAAAAAGGAACCAAAATTCCGCAGTTTTCCGGGCACTCTGTATAAAATGGTACTCAGGATCCGTCGAATTCGCATATAAGTCTTACTCGTAGTGCCCAGAGTGAGTTGAGATCATTTCCCAGTCTTCATTTACCTTCTAGGACCTAGAATTTAAATTTTCCGGAGCGATTACTATAGATAAAAGGGGGTGAACAACAATGGGCTGTGGGGGGTTGTTGCACCAAAATAGCGCCTGGCAACATCCGGATTCATAATCAGCATGCTTTTCTGAGTAGGAAACCGTTGAGAAAGTGCGGTCCTCATATTTTGCATACTCAACTACCTCCAGCCCCTGGTCTATGACAGACACATTGAACATTGGAAAATTTTGGTAACTGTAACTGTGCATATGTATAGACACTACGTATCATACGGGGAGTTAATACTAGACCTATTATTACAGGAATTTGATTGTCTATTCATGTAGACAATCATGTGAAAAAATATGGAGTTTTCAAAAACTTGTAACTTGGAAACGGTTGATGATACAAAGTTGTGATTGGTCTCAATCTCTTCCAAATTATGTTCTCTAGAAAAAACATGTATGAAATTTTTTCGTCCGACGCTTGGTTCGGCTACAATTCTCAAAAACTGAAATTTTGCACCCTTTACCCCCCCTCCCCCAAAAACCCGACGCTCATAGGGGTGTAACTTTTTACCAAACAATAAAGGGGTTGTATAGAACAAGTTGGCGTAGGAATCGTCCTTTCTCTTTGGATGTTGAGGTTCGTCCTTTTTTTGAACTAATTGCACCGCACTATGAGCATTTCATTTCAAAGTAAAGTAATAAATACAATCAGATAATATTAATTATATCAGATAATATTTTATTTAATAGATATTTTATTAATCAGATAAAAAATTAATTATATAATTATTTACAACTAATTATATAATTAATTAAGAGCAGAATTTTTAAAAATAAGTATGAAGTTCACATGTTTATTTTCATATGAAGCCGACTACTTCTTCTTCTTAACTGTTTATCAGTATAAAAATATTTATTTGAGATTTTCAATTGTTATTGATTTTTTATCTCACCTAATACAAGTTTCAAGTTTTAAAATGGAACGTTGCAATGGTTGTTCAAAAAAATATTTTGCAAGTATCAGAATGAATGAGGAGGAAGTGATTGATTTTTTAATTGATCATAACATTTTTAAAGACAAGATGCAGTGTGAAAAGTGTGGTACGGACTTACAACTTAATAAAAAAACGCTGCAATTCCGGTGCCAGAAGAATGTGGTGAAGGCCAAGAAGAAAGCAAAAGTATGTGGATTCCATGCTTCAGCCAGAGTGGGACCAGGAACTCTATGACCACCTGACAGTAAATCAATTGATTAATTTTGTCGATCCTCAGACCCAGGCTCATACCAACACTGTTGAGAGAGCCTGAAGAGAGGTTCAAGGGACAATTCCTTGTTTTGGCGTTAGAAAGGCCCACTATGCTGGATACCTGGCGGAGTTCCACTTCAAGAGAAGGTATAAGAATCCCAAAGAGCACCTTCACCACTTCTTCAATACAGCAGCAGAAATGTATGCTCCAAGATATTGACTTGGTGAGTTGTTTAATGCACATAAATTACTAGTCAAAAACTTGGTAGTTAGTTAGCTAGGGTTAGTTTGGGTTAGATAAGGTTAGGTTAAGTTGGTTTGGGTTAGGTTGGGTTAGGTTAGTTTGAGTTAGGTTAGTTTGAGTTGGGTTAGTTTGAGTTAGGTTGGGTTAGGTTCGGTTAGGTTAGGTTTGGTTAGGTTCTGTTAGGTGCCAATATCGGCTAAAATATGGCTTTCCGCCATAAAACTTAGTCATATTTCAGTAGTGGTGGTAGTTTAGAAGACGTAGAAAAAAAATTCCGAAAAAATAGGGAAGTGGGGTTTGTAAATAATTACCCCATCTTTACACAAAAACTCATCTTCTTCAATAATGTCTGATGCTCTAGAATGATTGATCCACACAGCCAAATTATTAGTGACTTCATAATCTTCCTATGGATACACCTTGTCCACTTTTCCTCAACTCTATTTCTTTTGGAAAATTAAATATTGTCACTAAAGGGGGTTTTCTATAATCATTTGATTTACACCCAGGGACACAACAATTTCTAGGCATGTTTGATCGAAACTGTTCATACTTATTGTAGAATGTTGCTGTAGGCTAAATTTTGAGTTGCAGATGAATAATCTACGGTTGAATATTATGAAATTGTTGATTGAAACACTGAACAGTAAATAGGCTACACTTCGAATACTCACTAGGCTATACATTTTGAATTTTAAAAACTTTACTATTTACACTTTGAATACTTTAAACACTCACTAAACACTTTGAATACTAAACGAATCTAATTTTAATCTCTATCACATCTTAAATAATCAATTATAGAATGAATGAATGAATAATGAATAATCGGCTTTTATTGTCTCACTTCCAATCATACAAAAAATGAAATAAAATAGAAAATTCTAAGAGCAAGCTTTAATCCATGGTCAACGACCGTCAGGGTGAGTTTTTTTTATATTATATTCAACCAAAAAATTTATATTTTATCAGTCTTTAGTTTTCACTTTTTCGTATAATAGTGTTCATTTCACAGTAGACAAACTATTAATTAAGGGTCGGGTGTATAGACGATGAATTTCTAAAACGTTAGAAAAAAAATCTGGCGAGCTCCAATCGAACTAATTCCATTTTGGTGAGAGACTAGAAAGAGTACAGTGTCTCTGGTATGTGTGTGAGTGAGTGGAGTGAGAGCGTTCATTCAGGATAGTAGGGGAGCGAAATGGTAACAGAAGAAGAAGTTGAATAATAAAAATCGGGTCTATCCCAAGAAGTGTAGTCCTCTTCTCGAAAACAAGTTTGCCTCACCCATAACTACTTATTGATTTTTAAAGAACTCATCAATGTAGCCAAAATGTGCTAGTTTTTACGAATGCATCCCTTTCAATTCATATCGCAATACAAACCAGCATATGAAATCCGGGCCATCCAAAACCTCATGGCAACCACCTCA
Organism: Sogatella furcifera; assembly: GCA_017141385.1. NCBI lineage: Eukaryota > Metazoa > Arthropoda > Insecta > Hemiptera > Delphacidae > Sogatella > Sogatella furcifera. The sequence continues at coordinate 36,496,135 of CM029547.1, read as the reverse complement.
TGAATTATATTGTATTACTGTAATTCGATGTACTAGTATTTCGTAATTCATCTAGCAGATTATTTACTTTATTGAAAATTATCTAAGTAAGTTTCTTCTACAAGTTTCTTGTACTTGAAAACAAATATTGATTAAGAATTTAATTTTGCGATATTTTAAGGATGGACGTTTGCAGGGCCGGACTGGGGACCCCTAAAAGGGCGCTGCCTTTCACTTATTTCACTTACTCCTTACAATTCTGTCCTGCCAAAATGTTGCCATCTGTGCTCGCCAAGTATGGGACATGTTCCAATAAAGTGCGCGACATCCTCCTCCTCCTTCCTATTGCACAACGAACAGAGCTTGTTTCCGCTGAAAGAGTACTTATTCAGTCTGATCAATTCATTCCTTGCCCTGAAGAACCACTTTATGCACTGGAAGCTGACATTTGTAAAAATGTAGTCATTAAAGTGATTTAACTCTCGACGAATTAAGAAGCGCTGCCTTTCACTTATTCCACTTACTCCTCTGGAGGGGGGTTTGTTGTTGTTAATTGAGGGGGGGGGGAAGGGGGTGTTTGAATCTGAAATAAATCTAAACTTGAAATTTAAAAATAGCTCTATGACATTTAAAAGCTTAAAAATTGAATATTTTTATTAGATAATAAGAGATTCTGTTCTGAATTTATTGATAGAATTTATTCATATTAAAGCACATACAAAAAACATTCTCTTAGGCCGGTATTACACGATAATAGTTCTATTATCATAGTTGATCATATTTATGGAAATAATGAAAATATGATTTGGTATTTTCATCTCTTTCCATATGATCAATTTGATAATACATAAATATGATAATGCATAACTATTATCGTGAAATACCCGCCTCAGACCAATAATAAGAATTTGCAAGTAGAGAAAATAATTTTTTGTTGAAATGCGATTCAGTACATTCGGGAAATGGAAAAATTGAAATTTTGGATGAATAGAATAAGGAAACTTTACATAGAATTATTCCATCTAGTCTAGTAGTATATACTACTTCTAATTCTTGAAGAATTCTAAGCAACTTACTTTAATCATCTTCTATTTGTTTCTATAAGACAGTATCATTGATAACTTGCGTATATTTTCATCTTAAATTTTTTCAAATTCAACTGTGTTACATTGAACTGAGAAACCTAATTTTTTAAAGGGTTCCCTAATTTTTTACAGAAGCAATTTTACGATTTTAACCATTCTGTAGCCAGCACAAATAACATCAACTGACATCACCCTTTGTCTTGATTAGGACCTGCTAGCTTCTGATATTTTTTCTGAGGGTGATATCCTCGTGGGCTCTTAGCCCTGTGCGTGAGTAATGAAAGGGATGATGATGAGAGATGACAACTAATTTTTAGACAGTCGGGACCGACGGCTTATCGTCTCCTTATAAAGACGCGGTCGCCTTATTTATGTGATTGTGCTGAGGTCAAAAAACTGTTCTCTGGCTGAGGATAGAATCTCTGAACCTTTGGTTATAAGACCGACGCGTTATCACTCCCTTCAACGAGCTCCCCAAAGTGAAGGTTTAATATTTATATTTATTTATTTGAAAAATTACAATAAAGGGTAAAAATACAGACATTAAAGTCCATATTATTATTAATTAATCAACCATCAATCTTTCTAAAAACGCTTTTTTGTCTGTTTTGTGTTCTTTAAATCCTGATTTGGCAGGTTTGGGTGCATTTTAGACCAAAAATTACCAAATAAAATTAACATTTTCCTTTAGAATCAAATGTTCAACAATTCAATACAATAATTTTCAACAAGTTATTTCTACTCTTTTGGAGTTATAAAATTGAGTCTTCTCTATCTTATTTCGCACATCATCTCAATAATCAACAAAGTTACGAATTCCCAACTGGTTACATTCAATTTCTTACTTTGCATACGATAAGACACTAAATTACCCTAATAAGGCGAGCCATAAAATAAGAGAATTGGAAATTAGAGAGAAATGAGAAACAAAAATAGCGGATTTTGGATTATAGGAGCTATAAATTGCGGTAATTGGGGATTATTGGACAGATTGAAAATGATATAGGCCTACTCCATTAAATGCAAACGGTAATTTTTTCTTATGAATGGGGTGCTTCTTAGAGAATTTGTGGCGTCCCAGCCTGAGCTACTGGGCGCCCTGGAGCGACAGCCAAATTGTCGCTACAGAGATGAAAAGGAAGTGATTCAATTTCTCACTCAGTAAATAAAATTCATAGATGATTCTTTAAAATATGATAATTTCATGCGTAAAACTCTATTTCTACATTTTGATATTCTATAAATGAATTTCAAGTTTGCATTTGTATCTCAATAAATTATCTGGAGCATATTGTGATTCTATAAGTTACTCGAGGGCGCAAGGGGCTCAAGATTGAAGGGCGCACCGGCCCACGAGCCGGCGGGCCAGTCCGGGCCTGGACGTGTGTTATTGTGATTAATTCAATTTATTAGCTTTTGCATTTGTGTCACGCACTTTCATAACTTTTCAACTGCGAGGAACGAGCTCTGAAGTTCATAATTTCTGCAACTAAACTGAAGCTAGACGCTAGAAGCAAGTTATGTTACTTTTGAAGAGACAAAAATATTCATTTGTTTGGTCAACATTCCAAAATTGTTCAGTCTAGACCTCTCTTCTTTTCATTCGTTGCTGGTCAAAGAAACGAATGTTTTGTCTGAAGCCTTCCATTGTGCAGTCAAAATTCAGCGACCTGTTCGCCTGCCCGCGCGTGCGCGTGTCGGCCCTCGTGCGTGCCTGAGTCAATTGTGAAGGTACTGTCTCTATAAATGTTGATATTCTAGTGATATGAACAGCAACCGAATTGCAAAACATTGCTTTGGGAGAATTCATTTAAAACCCTCATTTATGAACGAATATTTTTCAAAAAAATTATTGTATTAGAGAAAAGATGCACGGATCTTTCCATTTTTTAATTTTTTCGATATCTTCATCCTGAAATTGAGAAAAAAATGATGAAGTTTATGTCTTTATTATAATTAATTTTTTTTAATGATTAGAGTTATGCATTTTCTAATCCATGAATTGGATAGAGGACAAATAAACCTTCAAAATGAGGTATTGACTGTAACCTTCCTATAAAAATTGAAGGAGTTATTTGGGTTCAAGTTTAACATTGCGCTTATGGGGATAAAAATCCATCATGGCGTCTCTACACCCGACCCTTAAGAAATTAAGAAATGTCTGTACTTCCAAGCACCTATCTTCATCCACTTATCTCCATTCAGGTATCTTTTCAGCTCTGCCCGTGCCAATTCTGTCCTGCCAAAATGTTGCCATCTGTGCTCCCCAAGTATGGGACATGTTCCAATAAAGTGCACGACATCCTCCTCCTCCTTCCAATTGCACAACGAACAGAGCTTGTTTCTGCTGAAAGAGTACTTATTCAGTCTGATCAATTCATTCCTTGCCCTGAAGAACCACTTCATGTACTGGAAGCTGACATTTGTAAAAATGTAGTGATTAAAGTGATTTAACTCTTGACGAATTAAGAAGCACTGGCTTGCGGCGACCTGCTGCAACTGTTGGTCTTGTAGTTTGCCTCCAATTCTCACAATTGACTGGCTGATGTCTAGATCACCTCCCACAATCCTCTCCAGTGGAATGCCAAACAAATCCTCCAACACCCTCCAGTCATCATACAAAAATACTCTTCTCTGGATCATCAATTTCAGCAGCACACCTGGATATCTTTTACTCTATAGATTCAAACATCTCTTCACATACTGTAGGTGTAGCCTGATTGTATGCAGGAAGATTGGACTAACCCCGGCCTCCAGAAGCAAAGCATGATTTGGGGTATATGATGGGAGACAAAAGACCTTCTTGAGAAAGAACCGCTGAATACTCTCAACCACATCATACACTTTGCTGCCCCACACCTGTGCTGAATAACAAACTATTGATCTTCCTACCGCCTCAAAGATTTGTAGCTTTGATTTGAATGGTACTGCATTATTGAGGAGAATATTGTTGAAGAGACTCAAAGCCATTTTTGCTGATAGTGATTTCTCCCTGAAATGTTCTGACAATGACAGCTTTGATGATAATCTTACACCAAGGTACTTGTATGAGTTGACAACCTCAATTGGCCTTCCCTCAAAACACCATTTCTCATGCCTTCCCTGCCTTCCACCATTCCTGAAAATCACAATCTTGGACTTATCCAGGTTGATCAGCAAATTCCACCTTCTGCAATAATCCTCCAGTGCTGTTATCATTCTGCTCATACTCAATTTATCTGAAGCCAACAAGACAATATCATCAGCATAGGCAAGTATTTTTATACGTACATTGTTCATTTTTAAGCCTCCCTCCAAATTGTCTTCAATGTCATTCAGGAAGAGAGAGAATAGAATTGGGCTGAGTAAACAGCCTTGCTTGACACCTGTTTTTGTGAAGAATCTGTCCGACAAACCCTCAGAGCTCCAAACCCTGGCTGAAGTGTTTGTGTAAATCATCTGAATAATTTTCAACATCTTTGACAATAAACCAATTTCTGAAAGCTTGAAGAATAGGGCATGCCTTTCAACTCTATCAAACGCAGCAGAAAAATCCACAAAAAAGGCATAAACCTTTTGCCTCTTAACTGTCAGCTGCATTTTAATAATGGCCATCAGACTGAAGATGTTGTCCACCGTAGAGTAGTTCTCTCTAAAACCTGCCTGGAACTCATTCAGTATACCATGTTGATTGATCCATGTCTTTATCCTCTCCAGGATGATCCCTGTAAACAGTTTTGCTCCCGTATTGCCAAAAGATATTCCCCTATAATTGGAAGCCTCCTCAGGATCCCCTTTTTTGTAGATAGGGAATACAATTGAAGTTTGAAAGGCACGGGGGACGTAGGCTGAATCGTAGATGCCATTGAAAACATCCAATAATCTGTTTATGAAAACAGCTGGAGAATTCTTATAAAATTTGTAGGAGATTCTATCCTTGCCCGGAGCTTTGCCATCTTTCACATGGAGAATAACTTTTTCCAGTTCCTGCTTCTGAAACGGTGCATCCAAAAAAACATCCTGCACATAGGGTTCAGGATACAACAGTCTATCAGCCAACACTATTGGATTCAACAGGTCCTTGAAATGCCAAACCAAGTCATTCAAAAAAATATTTGCTCCTACCATATATTGCTTTTTCTTCAGTTGTCTTACTAGTTTCCAAAAGTCTCTGGAGTCCCTTACTGTCTGAAAACTTTCTGCACATTTTTTCCAATAAGCCTTTTTTTTCTCGTCATATATTCCTCTGTATTCTGTGTATGCTTGAATATACTGCCTCTTCATAGCATCCGAATTTGTTCTCCTGTACAAGTTTAGCAATTTTAATGTTTTCTTCCTTTTTACATGACATTCACTGTCAAACCATTCAGCTTGTATCCGTGAATTTCTCCGATCATTTCTCTGCTGCCCATACAAGTGATGACTTTTCTTTATAGCTTCAACAAGATAGCACCAGTCAGCTTCCAAGTCCGTTTGCCAGATATCTTTTTGGTTTATTACTTCCTCCAATCGCCTCTGGTATTCAGCTCTTTTTGCTGGGAGCCATTTCAGCTTAGGTCGGATTGGCAATGTGTTTTTGGGCTGCTCCTCTGCTCTCTCGATTTCAAGAATTGCTCCTATAGGTTGATGATCAGAGAATACAGCTGGGACGACCGAAAAGTCCAATATCCAGCTCAGTAGCTCCAGTGATACTGCACAAATGTCAATTAGTGAGGATCCTTGATGACCCAAAAATGTGAATTCGCCATCTTTATCGCCCATTGTGCGTTCATTCAATATAATCAAACCAGAATCCTCAAACAATTGGAGAAGAGTTTTTCCATTTCAATTTAGAAGTGAATCCTTGGATATCCAATTATAGAATGATAATCAATCAATTTATTATAAGACAGCTCATGGATATGCGAGGTTTTCATTTTGTTTATATATTACAAATTAATATCTTTTAATAGGCTTATTTCTTGGATAAATAAATAATAAACATTGTTATTATCATTTTACATGGATTTAACATGGACAAAACTCGTTTATTTCATGTCTATGACAACTTGCTGGGGCTAATAAATAAATAAAGAACCCAATTTATGTTTTTGAATGATATCTGAATCTATGCTATGTTTTGCACCTGCTAATACAGAACACTATTATTTTTATATAATTTTATATAGGGTGATTAGGAAACAATATTGATTCTATTACAAAATCATAAAAAAACTTGAAATGTATTTTTCATTTTCAGCCAATGGTGTTCTCTAGAGGAAAGCTATTAGCAGATACAATCAGAGGCGAGGCGTCCGGTCATCTTTGGATTCGCCGATGACTAGACAGAAATTGATATATAAAGTGTAGGAATTATCAAATTGAAAATATTAAAAATAAATACAAAAAAGTGAAGAGATCAAAGTTCTTTGCAAGCGCGCCAAGTTCGAATGGAGTGGACTAGTGGACTACTCCATCATCAGTTCCATTCGTTCAATATGCTCAACAGTAAGCGATTCCAGTAATGCTGTTTCGCGTTTGTTACCACCACTCTTCTGCGTCCACTCACCCACTCCCTCCCGCAAATGATGGACGGAGTATATAGACGAAAACATCGCTTTTTTCTGCGATTCCACAGTCTCTGACAACAATTTCTCTGCACTCTGCGCTCTGTACATTGTTGCAAACTTCAATGATATTATGATGCTTATTTTATTGTACTATAATTTGGCCTCTTGTACAATGAACGATATGGTTAAATAACTATGATTAACTAAGATAAGGAATAATTTGGAAAAAAATCAATATCGTTTCTTGTTCGGCTAGGTAATCATCAAATTAAGGATAAATTAAAACCAATTATATTTGGTTTCTTGGAGTTCTATTCCAATTCTTAATTCCTATTTCAATTAGCCTACAAATTTGAATAACAAAAATGAGAAATAACTGAAGCTCCCTGCTTTTCATTTAAAATATTGCTGAAATTGATGCTCACATGAGCTCAAAAGGCTTGTTTGGGGATAATAGGAAGAATGATGAGAGATGAATGGACCTACAGCAAGTTTTGAACCAGATGGACTGGATTTCTATTGGACTGAACTACATTGGTAGAGGAAGGGTTTGTATCCAATATATGAGATTAGATGCTCTCCAAAGCTCTCAACAATTGAAAATAATAGGCTATTCCCTTTTGATTCCAGATGCAACTGATGGCCTAAAATACAATGAAGATGACACTCACAATAAGGCATATTATCCTGCTATTCCTATTTCCGAGAGAATGGACACTGGAGCAAGCAGTAAGTTCAATTTTGATTTATGTTTTAGGCCTATACATAGTTAATTTGGCTGAAAATCCCAATTCCCTTGAAATAATTTTTTGTGAATTGATTAGGATGAAAGATTCAAAAAATAATTATTTATGCAAGCTTTGCGTTGCCAGCTAAGAACATGTTCTTATCAATGTTTATCAGAAATAAGATTTTCCTATGGTGGTGGAGATTTGCTTTGAGATTTGATTGTTTATTATTGAAGTAGTTCAAATTCAAATTATTCACTTCACAATGCTTAAAAAATCGCATTAATTCCACTTAAAAACAAATTGCTTTTCAAAATTATTTATTTATGTCATTTGTTTGTTAATGAATAGCAAAATTCTTGTCTTTATTGTTTCAGTGCTACTGATTGTCAAAACGTTTCAGGAACTGCAGCATCCCAAATTCACAAGGAATTTGAACTACGGTCCGATCTAGGAAAAACTTTTTTCATTTTGGAGCCTATTTCACCAGACAGAAATATTGGAGACCTGAATGTGTCAACATTAAATGGAACAGCAATAAAAGATGGAATCTTTGAAATGGAGCAAGATTTTGGTCCAATTTTTGAAACTAGCTATGAATGTTTTAATTTTTAAAAAGGGTACTTTGATCGAATATTAGAGAAACAGTAACAAAAACATAAACTATTATAGCATCTAGTCTCTTTATTCTCTGATGACCACATCACTCCTTTCTTTGAGGAGCTGAGGTGACTGAAGTTGGCGGAGCGGCGCAAGTATTTTCTTCTCGTTCTAACCTACAGGCTTATAGTGAGAAGCGATGGACCGAACTATCTTCGGGACTCTTTCACGCTCCTTACTGACATCCAGCCAAATCGAGGTACCAGGTCTCATGAGCTCACCCTCCAAATACCTCTCCATCGGACGGCTATCTTCAATTCATCTTTTTTTGTGTCGGCCTGTCGTGCTTGGAATTCCTTACCCTATCATTTGATACAAAGCAATTCATTAGAAAGTTTCAAGAGAAAGTTGTTCATGTATCTACTTGAAGGTAGGGTCTAAATTATTATCGTTTGTTACTTTCTATTTTATTCCATCCCCTTGCGATCACTCATAATTGAGTTCAGTTCATAAATTGTTCATCAATGATAGGCCTAATGATAACAATTTCTATCACTATTCTTATTCGTTTTCAACTTCACTTGCTGTCACTTATTCCTTTTGACAGATTGATTGTCTTTTTTATAATCTTTCCATTCAAATCTTCACCATCTTTATATTGATGATTATTCCATTTTTCTTCCTTCTGTCTTTTCCTTTTTTCTTTCTTCTTCTTCTTCTTCTTCTTCACTCATATGTTTCTTCATTATGCATAATTTATTCTCAATTGTCTATGTAATATGTATCATGCTTTGCATAGCAGTTCCTTTCTGTTTATTATAATTAAAATATTTGTATCTTAAATCTATAGGTACTTAATTTTTCTTGTAATTTGTTGACTTTCAATATAATAAGCAATATTTTTTTGTTTGCTTTTTATCAACTAGTGTTTGCCATAGGTCTTACCAGACCTGGCAACGTAAGATGTTTAAATAAAATATCAAATATCAAAATATTCTCAATTTTCTTCATGGTAAAGGTTTTGCACAATATGAACTCAATGATTGATGGAAAAACATTTCATACTTATTCCTGATAATATTCTGCATTCCTCTAGTCATGAAGTTTGTACATTGTAAAGCAAGCTCAAACCTTGAGTGAGTGAAAGCAATTTGCTCGCTTTGCACACATATCTTAGAAGTTTACAATGCTTTACAGGCTCTCAATGATATATGTGATGGAATTTGATTTTTTTAGGCTATCCAGATCAAAAACCCCTCATTATAACATAACGGTTGTCGAGGACAATAATAGACTGTTGTAGGACGAATATGATAGTCTAAAGGGTTAAGCAATATATTAATACATAAGTGATACTAATATTTTATATTACCTACAAAATAGAAGTACAAAAAAAAGTATTCAAATTGATTGGATATGTTATGATAAATTGCTCTCAATAACGTTAATGGAAATTTGAATGTTATAAAATTTTTTCTCTCTATGATGTGAGGACTCTTCTCACATGAACAATAGCCTATATCACTGGATGGAGACTAAATTCATACAGTACTAGAAAACCCCCCTCCCCCCCAGGCACCCCCCTGGATTTCAAAAAGGGTTGTAATGATGGAAATCAAGTCTGAGGGCTCCAGTAACATGATCCCAGTGCCAAAAACCAACCGCACTAAATTATCTACAATCACTCGAAATTGAGCCCTCAATTTTTGTGGGGGGCCAAAAATGAAAAAGGGCCCCCTACGAACCCGGTTGCAATTTTATTATTGAAATCGAGCTATTTCCGCGCGCTGGTTTCAAAAATCAGCATGGCGTTGCAATAAACATTCAAACTAAAAAGTTGAAAATTGATGGGGGCGCAAAACCCCTCTCTGGGGGGAATATTTCAAGTTTTCAGACTTTTCTGGTTGTTTGCTCGATTTCCTCTTTCCAGTAATGTATAACTTAGCTATACCGCATATCGGTAAGTGGTCAATAATTTTGATAGATCAGTCAGTCACTTTGTGGCTTTAGTATGGGTGTAGATTCTTGAATCAATATTGTATATTGAATCAATATTATTGATCGAGCTAGATTTTCCCATCTTTCCAGAGGGTCTTTTCTGCGTCAATAGACTGTACCGCAAGGCATGCGTGGCACATGCCTCGGACTGTCGATACACGGCTTAGCATGAATAATGAATTTTATTTCATTTCAAAAATGTATACAAAATTGTAGTAAAAAAACAGGAAATAAGTTGACCACATACTCAACAGTATTTGTAGTCAACTCATAATTTTGCATTATGCTCAACAGCCCAACTCCTAAAGAATTACTTCATTTGAACTTAATAAACTGGGTTATACCTGACCTTAACGGTTATGAACTAAGCAGGGACCCATTTTGGGGATTAGTACTACCCAAATGAAGACGTCGTTGGGCTAATCCTCCACACGTTGGATTATCACAGATTCAAAGTCACATAAATAGCCTCGGACCAGGACAGGATTTACGGAATAATAAAAGGAAATGCACTATCAGATTTGGGACATGGAATATTAAGACATTGAATGGAAAGGAAGTGGAGGTGATAGAAGAGATGAAAAAGTACAAAATGTCTTTGCTAGGAATGAGTGAGGTAAAGAAAAAGGGAAATGGAACTCAGGTGATGGATGGAAATTATGTACTGAGATACTCTGGAGTGACAATGAATGCCAGGGCAAAAGGAGGTGTGGGTTTTATTGTAACAGAAGAGATGGATAGAAAGGTGACATCATGAAAGGCAATTAGCTCGAGATTGATAACACTTTGTTTAGATCTGGAAGTATCAATTACTCTCATTCAGGCATATGCACCAACAGAAGATGCAGACCTGGTAGAAAAAGAAGAATTTTACAATGAACTGCAAAGACAGATTGATATTAACGAAACTGCAGGGAGAAGAGTGATAATAATGGGAGACCTAAATGGAAGAGTTGGGCAAGACAACCAGACTAACAAAGGAATTTTAGGACCATATGGAGGAGAAGACGTGGTCAATACAAATGGAGAGAGAATACTTGATTTCTGCGCCTTGAATAACATGATAGTAGCCAACTCATACTATAACCATAAGAGGATTCACAAAATCACCTTTGAGTCAGCTCAGGGATCCAGCCTTATAGACTACTTCTTGGTTCCAAAAGAATTGAAGAGCTCAATCAACGATGTAAAAGTAATAAGAGGAGCAGAGCTCTCAACGGATCACTATTTATTGGTAGCAGACACAGCTTTTGCTAGAAATAGACATGGTAAAAGGAGTAGTTATCAGAGAGTAAAGTGGGAGCTACTGAACGATGAAGCTATAGCAAGACAGTATCAGGAGAAAATCGAAATGAAACTACAGGCTCCTCTGAATGGGGAAGATGAGGTGGAGAGCAGATGGAGTAGACTCAAGGCTGCAATAGTAGACTCCAGCAGAGAGGTGTGTGGTCTGAAAACCATAAAGGAAGGAGTGAAAAGTAGCAAATGGTGGAGTCAAGAGATCAAGGTATTGGTAGCCAAAAAGAAACATGCATGGAAAAAAATGGAAACAAACAAGAGATCCAAATGATCAAGCAGAGTATGATCTAAAGAGAAACAGGTGCAAGAAACAGGTAGCAGGAGCAAAGAAGCAAAGCTGGAAAGAATTTGGAGAAAGAATTGAGCACGATTTCAGCCATGACAATAAAAAGTTCTGGAAACTCATCTGTCACCTGAGAGGTAAATATGGTAAGAAAGTGAGAAGTGTAAAAGACAGCCAGAATAAGTTAAGAGTCAATATAAGGGAAGTGTTGGAGGTGTGGAGAGAGTTTTATGAGAGAAAATTCAAGGATGACAGACATACATTGAGAGACTTGCAAGAAGAGGAACAAGACGATGAGCAGGTGGACATAGGATTTGAAGAGGTTGAGAGGGCCATCAGTAGAATGAAAAATAGGAAGGCAGCAGGAGAAGACACAATAGTACCAGAGATGGTGAAAGCTGGAGGAAGAGGTCTCATAGTGGAAATAACCAATCTTTTCCAAGCTATATGGCAAACAGAAAGAACCCCTGTTGACTGGCAAAGAAATATCCTGATTCCCCTGTTCAAGAAAGGAGACTCATCACTCTGTGAGAACTATCGAGCAATATGCCTGATCAATGTTATAGCAAAATTATATTCCTCAGTTCTAGAGAGAAGGTTGAGATTGCATGTGGAGATGGAGTTGGACAAAGAGCAAGCTGGTTTTAGGCCAGAAAGGCAGACACAAGATCTGATTTTTTCCCTAAGAACAATCCTAGATAAATGGATAAGTCGCGGCAAGAAAGCATATTTAGCATTCCTGGATCTCCAAGCCGCTTTTGATCAGGTGCCCAGAAAAGAGTTATGGAGGGCTCTGGAGAGTAAGGGAACGCCTCAGAAACTGATAAAGACCATCAAATCCATGTTTACAGATGTGCAAGGAGTGGTAAGAATAAATGGGAAGACATCCACTCCATTCTGCATGGAAAGGGGAGTAAGACAAGGCGATAGCTTATCCCCACTCTTATTCATAATATTTATGGACGAAGTAATGAAAACATGTCGGAGACAAACAGGAAGATCAGTAGTAGGCATGAAGAATTTAAGACCAATTCAGTGCCAGGCCCTCACATACGCCGACAATGTAGTTCTAATAGCAGATACGGCTCAAAAGATTCAATTGGCAGTCAGGGAATGGAGTGAGACCCTTAAGGAAAGAGGTATGAGAGTGAACCAAATGAAAAGTCAGGTAATGGTGGTGGGGAGGACAGAGCAGGAGTTAGAGGCAATACATGTTGAATGCAAGGGCCAACCATTGAAGCAGACCAACAACTTCCAGTATCTAGGTACAAACATTAATTGCACTGGCAAGCTGAGGGAAGAAGTACAGCATAGGACTTGGAAGGCTATACAGGCATACTACTCACTCAGCAGAGGTATTTTTGGGAAGGCTGAAGTGAGTAGAGAAGTTAAAACTAGAGTGTATGTCTCAATCATAGAGCCCATCCTTCTCTATGGAAGCAAAAGCTGGACCTTGAATAAAAATGAAAAAAGTCAGATAAATGCAGTGCAGATGAAATGTCTGAGAAGAATAGTAGGCAAAACTAGAAGGGATAGAGTGAGGAATGACTGTATTATGGAGGAGCTGAAAGTTAAATCTATAGAGACAACTATAGAAGAGAGAACGCTCTCCTGGTATGGTCATCTTGTGAGAATGCCTCAAGAAAGAAAACCTCATCAATATATGGAGGCCAGGGCGCAAGGTAAAAGACCAATAGGAAGACCGCAAGTAAGTTGGGAAGAAAACGTTTCACGGATTGCAGCAGCTAGAGGCAAGACCATGAATCAAATCAAGAGAATGACTTTGGATAGGGACCAATGGAGGAGGTGGGTCCGAGGCAACATCCCAACGCCGTGAAAACGGCACAATGGGCGAAGAAGAAGAAGAAGAAGAAGAACTTAATAAAAATCACTTTCATGTGGAAATAAGCTTCTACTTGAATAGTAGTAACTAGTTTCGACCTGCTGTGGTGCTCATCTTCAGACTGAATAGTCCGAATTTTAGTCTGTGATCACCTTAGTTTCTGTCTGTTCAGTCAGAACATGACCACCACAACAGGTCAAAACTAGTTACTATATAGTAAAATAGTAATAGTAGTTACTACTATTCCACATAAAAGTGATTTTTATTAAGTTTGAATTTGAAAGTGGAATAGAATGTATACACAACACCATAATTTCTTTCTAGTAAATTGTGGCTGAAATTCTAGAAAATTGTGTTTTATTATTTCATAGTTTTATCATTCAAAAAGTTTCACTATTTCATACAATTATGGCCATAATTTTTCCAATAAAAAAACCTTTATTCAATTTTTTAAATATTATTTCAGTCTATCAGGAATAGAAGAAGTTTTGGGCTATAGCCTGTTTTTTCTTACCACAGCTTGTATATTTGTATATGAATCAAATAAACAAATAAATTTTGAAAATAAGATGAATTGCTATCAACCTTTAATAATGAATAATGATCTCTGTTACTTAGTTACTGTATTCTATCAGTATGGTAAGTCAAAATGGAAAACTTATATATCATCAATTGAAATGTGATGAAAACCACGTACCGGTAGGTTATATCTGAATTGATATGAAAACCTTGTAAATTGAATGGACTATTAAAATGAAAACCTTGTATGTCATATTCTGAGTACAAATAAATGTAAGTCATATGTTATAAAAGAGAATATATAATTGTTTGTTATTTGGCCAAAGATTGGTACAAGAGTATTCCATTACCTAGCCATTCCATTATAGGGTGATCTAGAAATTTATTCATAAATTTAGTGGAATAGTCTTCCAATTAACCAACACTTCTTCCAGGTGTTGAATTTCAAATATTTTCGCATTCCTCCTGAGGGATGAAACTGGACATCTTGACATTGTTGGGACATCTGTTGGGATACATTACCTTACATCTACATGGATGATTTATATACTGCATAAACATGATATATGACTTCAGCATTGAACTCTGCATATAGTGCTGGGTACAATCTTTTATTTGGATTGGTAAAGTGCTATTCTATGTCAAAGGGCTCTGCAAGCAAGGCGTACTTATACCCTGCACACACCGTCCCTAGAAATATAAACAAAACGACAATTCAAGTGTTTGACTGCAGATGTGTAGTTCAGTTTCCACTTCAGCCAATGCCATGGCAAAGGGCATAAAGTGGCTAATTGTGAGGAAGCTCAATGTGTCCAGTGTGAGTTGGAGGGGCTCCACCAGACACCACATCATGCTTAAAGGCTTTTTGTGGTGGTTTTAGATATGGTGGTATATTGTAGCAGTGTAATTTAATGTAGTGTAGTGTAGTGACTCTCACTATACTGTAAAAATAGATTTAGTTTCAAGTTTGTATATCGTAGTAGTGTAGTGTGTTAGGTACTATATTATTCTACCTATTCAATCCAGAGGCAACCAGTAACAGACTGAGTTTCAACGCATCTCAATGTATGAGGTGACCAAAGATGGCAGAAGCTTTACCAAGGTTGTCAGGTGCTTCAGACAAAATGTGCCACAGGCATGTTCAGTGGATATTATATCAGTAAGGAAAACAAAATATGATAAATAACTGAGATATGACTGAGATATTTTTATTTTTATTTTTGTGAATTCACGCCAGACAAGCCTGACTAACGATATTCATAGTGGCATGGTATGGTTCAGAATAAAAAATTGCTTTATCTCTTGGTTGTTTATTATTGAATATAGAAGAATCAGGCATAATTTTCTTCAGAAATCAAAGCTCTACATTTTTAAATGTTGCATAATTTTGTAAAGACATTATTTTCAACTATAAATTTACATATAAAAGTTCAGTTGGCCGCTATTTGCATTACAAGAGTAGCAATAAAGAAATTTACTCAACTTGTTTAAATGCTTTATGTGACAATTTTTTGCATTTGTCTCAATTGTTTTCGTGCTAAGTCTCCAATGAATATTATTGACAATGCAGCTAAATATAATAATTTTTTATTGGTGTTGATGAAATTAATATTTCTGTGCAAGCAAAAATAGTACAATAGGCCTACTGAGTTGGATTCAATACCTACATCAATATCTGAGTAGCTACAATATCTATGATAAAGAGTTTGAGTTCTTTTTATAATTTATGGCCCCAGATATTGGACACACTGCAAAAAATTTATGAATGTGAATAAATATTGTAATTTTGTGAAAACTCATTCCTTCTGGAAAGAGAGCTGATTAAGGAATACAATATTCATATTTTAATTTTTTAAAGAAATGGTGATCAAAAAGGTCAATTCTTCAAGTGATGAGTGAAAAGATTCTCAAAATTCAATTATTTCCTGAGTAAAGTCCTTCTCCATGATACAAATCAATATAGTTATTCTATATTATGAAAATGTATGAATTTGTAATTCAAACTAATTGGTAGTTCTTTTGAGTCAACTCAAGTAGATGATTAATTTATTTGTGTAAATTTTATAGTCCTTCATGAAATTATTAATAGAACTTTTTTCTTTGAGGTAGTTGTGATTGTAAATAAAAGAATGTAAGCCACATAATTTGTGCTTGATATAGCCTACTAATATAAAACAAACAATTTGGTAATTTATTTGTTTTGATTTTCAAATGAGCAATTGAGTTGAGATTTCAAGATTTCAAAGAAATGAAGTTTGTTCCTTTGGTGAACACAAATAAGTTTTACATGTTTGATTTGAAGTGTTTCATAGTTTGCTGTTGAAATTCTGTCAATTCCAATAGAAAAATATTTACCAAATCATAGCGCTTCCAAAATTAATTGAGCCTTACTTATCTGATAAAAATAATTTGAATAAAACAATGATTGAAATTTATTCATACAAACAGAAAAACATTCAAGTTACCAAAGCCTCACATGTCCTCACTAGCCCATCAACAAGTATCTCATCCAGTTGAAAGAAATTCTCTTGCCTTGAAAAGATGAAAACCTATTCAAGAAATAATATAAGCTTGGTATTTAGCATCCCAGTACTTGGAGCATGCAACTGCTTTGCTCTCATTCTAGGATTGAAAGCATAAATTGAGGACGTTGACCATGAAAAGATCCTACAAATTTCTGTGGATGGACATGGAAAGATGGATACAGTTATGGAGATATGAGCTTGTGAATAGAATCAGCAACTAGACTTGGGCTCTTGTAGTCTCCATACATTTCACTGAGTATTAAAAATGCTATAAAATCCACAAACTGGAAGGTTGTTGAGTATTAGGCTATGAAATCGTTTGAGGACATCTCATCAAGGAGATAAGACTTTAAATGCATTACAGGACCATCAATGTTTCCTTTGATAGCTCTAAGCTATTAGATGGCTTGAAAACTCTTAAGTTGCCAAAAGAGCTTTAAAAAACGTATCATACATAGAAAAATACATGATCACTGTAAAGGGAACAAGAAAAGAGTCAAAGTGCCAAAAGATACATCTTGTCTTCTACGGGAAATTTTGATGTATACTTCACGCTTCCAAGAAGAACAAGTCGAACTTCTCCTGACTTCAGAGTATTTCACCTTCATCAGGGGCAAGGTGAAAATGAAAGCCGAACTACTGTTAGACGCCAACTGCTTCCAAATTTGGATTTTCTTCAAGAGAAAGCTTGACTTCATTGAAATTCAAAGAGAAGAGCTTCAGTCTCCGTTTCTCATCACTTCCAAATTCAACAAATTGTTAGGATTCATGGAGCATCATTTTTCCACATCATTGCAATTTTTTAGACTCATCCTGATCTTCAAGAACTTCAAGAGCACCGCTTCAAGAACTTCTGGCCGACCTCTTCCCTAGCATGTGCAAGTACAGCTTAGTTAAGCGTATTCATTTATTGTAATTATTGTATTGTTTTGGTGCAAAGCACATCACTTCTTCAATTGAAATAATTTTAAATTATTATTGAATGGATTTATTTAAAATAGCATTGAGTATCGAAATCAAGCTGAATTTCTAAGATAACCTCATATTGAACATATTATGAAAAACATATTTGAAACTGATAAATTCAGTAGAAACTGTCATCATGATGATGAAACCAATTGAAATTATTATACTCACTATTTATATTGTTGAATTCCATTATCATGGAGAATTGAGCTATTCACAAGCTAAAATATTGTCAATTATATACTAGTCTTTGCATCACTTATTGTGTTATAATTGTTTAATTGAATGTTAAGTTCCAATTTAGAACCATCATTTAGAAAAGAAAATTCAAGCTTTAAAAAATTTTGAAAAAAAAATTATCTGTGATATCCTAGTGATGGATATTATTTATTCAATTATGTAATTGTTAAATATACATTCAAGTAAAAGAACAAAAAAAACATTGCATGTAGTAAACTATTATGATATCATTACTCAAAGGTATTATTAAACTATCACTATTATGTTATCTAAATGTAGAGAATTTATGTTAAATAAAATTGAAATTATTGAGAACAAGAATTGGGGATATTTGAGCTATTAAAAAAAACAAATAACAAATTGTTATTGTGTTAATAATTACAAATTAGGAATTTGAAATCACCACTAGTAGGGGAGAGTGGGGTACAGTGGGACAAGGGGCACAGTGGGACAATGGAGATTTTTTCTTTATTATCAGCAAAATCAGAGAAATTACTAGTGCATAAGTTGGCAATAGTGTCTCTGATCATGTGACGAGAATTTCGCCATTCTGCTGCAAGTGCTGTTGAAGATAACATCGAAAAATCATTTTCCGTTGTCCAGAGTAAAAGAAGGTAAGCTAAGATTCTTGTTATAAAATAGTAATAAAACCTATGAATGCCTAATTTTTTGATGCTAAAATCAAGTTTATGATCTATTCAACCGAATGACCTACTAATATTAGTCATTTTTTCAAAATTAGCTTTTTTATAATGTTTTAAAACTGAAAGAGCCCTTCGGGGCACAGTGGGACAATTTTTTGGGGCACAGTGGGACATGCAGGGGCACAGTGGGACAGTGTCCCACTGTGCCCTGGCACATAACGTAAGATTAGTTATCTGCATATTACTGTCTCAACACAACTTAACACTTTTTTTTATATCTAAATAATAATATATCTTTGAAATAAAGAATCAATGGGAATCTTTGCCTTTTGTAGATTCTTAATACAGCCTATTGGCCCAAGCCTCATGAAGTTTTCATAACATAATTCTTATAATAGGCTACAGGCCTATACTTCTATGTTTTATAATCTATTACCCACATAGCACACTAAGTATCCGATACATATCAAGTACATATCAATGTAACCCTTAAAGTATGTATTACAAAATATGTACCTCAAACGTATCTGATACATACTATTTGAGGCAGAATTGATACGTATCTCCCAATACGTATCAGATACATATCAGATACGTATCCGCTAAACCTACCCACAATGCATTAGTAACTGTGGCTCTGCTTGTGTTCTCTTTCTGAACTGAAATTTTCTGTTGTGAGAAGTGATGAAATGTAAGCTGATGTGATTGTGGAGACAAAACCAGAATAGTACTCTTAAAAAGGATGAAAATTGTTTATTTGAATGTAATAATATAATATATTACTTATTATATAAATCTGTGTTTCATTTATGAAGAATCTGATCCAATGCTAAAGTCGATTGGGTAGGCTTTTGATTGCAATCAGTATTTTGAGGTTAAGTTTCTTATGCATCTTTTTATGTCTTTCCAAATGGGACTAACTGGATTATTATGATTTTATTTCAACAATTACAAATATCAATATCATCATTTGATAATATCTATATCATTGATGAACAAAGTATTTTGGCAATTCTTTTTTGTTAGTTACATATTAGATGTATATCCAAGACATGAGGGTGATACATATCGGATACGTATAATCAATACCTAAATAATATGTATCTCAAAAGCGGACATTTTCACGTATCAGATACGTATCAGATATGTACTAGATACGTAAATTTACGTATCCGATACATACTGTAAGTATCGATGGAACTTATCTAATACGTATCTGATATGTTCATGTGCTATGTGGGTATTTCTATAATTTCTCCTATTATTTCTATAATTTCTTCCATTATTTCTATAATTTCTATAACTTAACGGCCTACTTTCTTTAATTTCTATTTTCAGTCAAATTAAACCAAGTCTTGTTTTGTTTTATTTTCAGACGCGGTCATAGTATGAATCTATTATTTCTATAATTTCTTCCATTACAGTATTTCTATAATTTCTATAACTTAACGGCCTACTTTCTATAATTTCTATTTTCAGTCTGATTAAACCATGTCTTGTTTTGTTTTATTTTCAGACGCAGTCATGGTACGAAAACGAGCGAGAAAGACAAAGTTTGGTTTGATTTCCGAAGAAGAGATGAGAGCAGCTGTCCGATGTGTCATGAAAGAGGATCAATCTATTCGAGAAGTTGCTACAGCTCATTCGATCCCTAAAAGCACGCTCCAGCGTTATGTACATCAATGTAAAACCATGGGAATTGACTGGGATACCAATCCTGAAGGTAAGGGCATTTGCTTCAAGCCTAATTATTCAGTGAGGAAAATATTTTCAAAAGAGGAGGAAAATCTACTAGTTGAATACCTCCAACGTGCAGCTAAATTACACCATGGCCTTCCGTACAAAGAAGCAAGAAAGCTGGCATACCAATATGCGGTAGGATTGAAAAAAAAAATACCTGATTCCTGGAAGGAGAATGAGGAAGCTGGAGTAGATTGGCTACTTGCGTTCATCAAGCGGGGGGACAAGATTGCTCTCAGGAAGCCGGAGGCTACATCACTCAACAGAGCCATGGCTTTCAACAAACCAGTTGTAACAGCATATTTTGATAAATTGCGAGAATTGTATGAGAAATACAAGTTTCTTCCTCAAAATATCTACAATCTAGATGAAACAGGTCTTACCAGCGTACAAGATCCAAAGAAGGTGATTGCTACTAAAGGTGCCAAGCAAGTAGGTCAGATAACTTCTGCTGAACGAGGTGAGCTTGTGACACTCTGTGGAATTATAAATGCAGTAGGTAATGCCATCCCCCCTTTTTTCATATTTCCACGTGTTATCTTCAAGGAAACAATGTTAATTGGTGCACCCCCAGGGTCAGCAGGTGCAGCAACACCAACAGGTTGGATGAACAACAAATGTTTCCTACTGGTGTTGAACCACTTGATCAAATTTGTGAAACCTTCCAAAGACACACCTATATTATTAATAATGGACAATCACAAGTCTCATGTATCAATCGAAGCAATACAACTGGCCAAGGATAATGGCATTATTCTTTTCACCATACCCCCACACTGCAGCCACAAACTACAGCCGTTGGATAAAGGGGTGTATGGCCCTTTAAAGCGATACTACAGTGAATCATGTAGGAACTGGCTTGTGAACCACCCTGGTCAAAGGATAAACATTCACCACATTGCATTTCTTCTTGGTCAGTCATATCCTCAGTCATTCTCCATTTCTAATATTACGTCTGGATTCAAATCAACAGGGATATACCCATTCAACAACATGGTGTATGAAGATGAAGACTTCGTAGCAGCAGAGGTAACGGATAGGCCTATTGCACCAACTACCACAGCGCCCAATCCAGATGTTCCGCATTTGCCATCCACGTGTGATGTCTCAAATGAACAACAACTCAACTTGTCAACTTGTGTCGTAGCAGAAAATGAATCCCCATGTAGGCCTTCAGTCTCAGGAATCTCAGGTAAAGAGCAGCAAACCATCAAAGTTACCCCTGAAATGGTAAGACCTCACCCTAAAGTTGTGAATCGTCCAGTACAGAGAAAGGGAAAAGCGAAGAAAAAGTCAGAGGTATTAACAGACACGCCAGTAAAAGAAAGAATAGAAAGAGAAGTGGCAGAAAGAGAAGGGAAGAAGATGTTGAAAGAGAAGCGAATGGTGGAAAGAAAAGATAAAGCTGCAGGGGGGAAAAAGTCGAGTGTTTCTAAAAAATTGAAGCTTGAAGAAAGCTCAGAGGATGAAGATGAGTGGCAAGAGTCAGATGAAGATGAGTGGCAAGAGTCAGATGATGATTTGCAGAGTTTGCAGGAAGAAGTTTGTCCCAAAATTGACGTAGGAGATTTTGTTTTAGTGAAAGTTTGCGGGAAAAAGACTGTGAATTATTATGTGGCAGAAGTTGTGGAGAAAACTGACGACAGTGACTATTACGTAAAATACTACAAACGAATTCTACCCGACTTCAAGTTCATCAAAGGGGAACAGAAAATCTACTTCGCTTTAGAGGGTGATATTGAGAAGAAACTACCTCCTCCCATGAAGCAAGGCAGCACCGGGAGGACAATGCAAAAAATAACTTTCAATGTCGACTTCTCACAGTTCTCATCCCTTCTTAGATGAAAAAGAAGAGGTATCATAAAGTGTAATAATGTGTTATCATAATGTCTTATCATGAAGTGTTAATAAAGTGTTTTCTAATCATAAACTGATTTTTTTATTTTAGTGTCCCAGTGTACCCCAGAGGCTGTCCCACTGTACCCCATCTAGGGGCACAGTGGGACACTTTGTAGAGGTTTACAATTTTATTTTTTTCTAAATTTGCATAGTTAAAGTAATGAAATAAAAATTTAGTTATGAAAGTAGAACTTCCACTCTACATGCTAGTGTATTTTTTATCATTCCAAACTAATATTTTACCACCAAAAAAAATTCAAGACCAAAAACTGTCCCACTGTACCCCACTCTCCCCTACTGTTGATAAATTCTATAAAACTAAGAGAGGAATGGAATATAAGCTTGTAACTAAGATTCATAAATATGATTATTATTAAATTGAATTTATTGTATGAAAATGAGTTTTAAGAGAATCTTTGGCATGAGGGAGAAAGTAAATATTATGAATTAAGGTACAACTTAGAGTTAATTTATTGATAATTCAATTACTGCCACTGTTGCTTTTTGAAGATCTTCGAGAATGTTTAACTATCAACCAAGGACAGCCAACAAGATGTTCAATCCAGCCATTTGTTATAAAATATTCTAATGTCTCACCTCAGGAAATGTAGTCAAAAGCTAAAATGCAGACTCTTATCACCTGAAAGTATGTATGGAGTAATCTCCAATTATTGTACATGGTACAAAATATTTTTTTTATTATGGTTATCCTTTGAGAAACCGAAATTTGATGTAACTCACTTACACTGTGTCATGAACACCAGGTATGGGGTACGTCTTGTATTTGTTGTTGTTAGGGCATGTAAACCCACACCCTTTTTGGCTATGAGCCACCCTTTGTAAAGAAATAGTCCTGACTGTGATATTTCTAATCTGTAACAAACTGTGATATTATTGTAATCCTGACTAGGTGATAAAATTGGCTGTGATATTTTTGTTATTTAATGTTTCATGTTCTGAATGTTAATACATATCTGTTCTCTGTTGGCTTGAGTCCTATTAATAATAATAATAATAATAATAAGTTTACTATTGTGGTTAGATTTAGCGTCACTCATTTGTAATAAGCCTTTTTCTCAGTCGAAAAACCCTTATTAAGGGGGCTATGTGACGGAATGGATTTATTTGAACAAATTATTAGACCTTTACTGCCTTGAAACGTACTTTTAGAATATTTGAATACACCGCTCCTCAACCATGTGACCCAACTTCTCTGACGTCACAGTTCATTTCTCAAACAGCTGACTGTCGACTGCCAATTCAAAACTATAACCTCAAATCTGAGAAGGGCTTACGAAATTAAGCAATGAAATAAAAATAAAATTAGAGCACAGGTAAGGCTATTTTACATGAGATTATTGATTGTAAGTACCTGAAATGATATGGATTTAGCTTTAAGATTGCCAAATATTGTTTAATAAAGCTTTATCATTATAGAGCCACCTTATCTATCATGTGTGGAATTTGACACTTCCACCACACGTACCGGGCGGTCTATATGCTGGCTACTCATATTATTGATAAGGATGACTAACTGAATAAGTTTAAATAGATTTTAAGGCCTGAATTCAGTGTATCAGAATTTGTTTCCAACGTGGTTGTGTGTTTGTGTAAAATTTCTCCTGCCAAAGCTATGTGTATCTCAGCTCAGAGATTAAAATTAAATTTATTATTTTTTAAAACTATCAACTTAAAATAAATACAATGCTTATTCCTTCCCTGATTTATCTGTGCAGTTTAACTGCTTATTTTTGTGTTTTTTGGCTGCATTTGAGTTTAATATATTGCCGAATTTTGGCATTTTCGGCTGTTTGGCCCACTGAATTAACATTTTAAAGGCTGTGATGAGAAGCTTCTTCCTGGAGGAAGACTTCCTGACAGACCGGAGACTTGCTACCAGAATCGTAACGAGAGAGGATGCCTTAAGCCTGATTCCCTAGTAAATTTTCCAAATATTTGAGCAGCACAAAGTACCTAAAGTTCCTAATTGTTTTTATGTAAACCCAAAGTTCCTATTCTTGTTTGAATGATCTGAGTGTTAAAATACTATAAATTCACTAGTCCACGGATGATGTCCACCAGCCAACCTCATGGGACCGACGCCATAAACTGTACATGAGTGAACAAATTTTAATTAAGTCCTGATCAGGCAATTAGTGTGCGTAAAGGCCTATAAAGTGAATTATTAACACTGAAAATCCAAACACAGTGAAACAAAAAACCTAAAATCTTCTACCAGTAACTTACTGTAAATTGTGAAGATCATTCAAAGAATCAGTTATATTCAAAAATAGACTCAAATACTCCTCACCATCTAAAGTTCACCAATGAAAGGACTATCTTAATATTTCTATATTTAAATATCCTCCAATAAAGGAGCAATCTTTTCAACTTCTATCATTTAATTTTTTTTATCTGCCTTATTGAATTTGAATCAATCAATAAATTATCTATCATTGATAAATCTGTAGTTACATCAATTTGAATTCCTTGTTTTCTGGTTTGGTTTATCTATTTTTTAAGCTCAGTAATATAAAACTTTCAGACAATTTTAATACCCTCCATTCCCTAAAAAGTCGCAGAAATTGTCTGGATTTGTTGGGAAATGTTGGGTGTTGTTTGTCTGGAAGTTTTCCTGCTAGTAGGACACTCTCCATTATTATTAAAAACCTATATTGACATCCGGAGCATACACCCAGAGAGTAATAATAATAATAATATTCGTGTAACCTGGCTGGCTCAGGTCTGGTGTCAGAGTTTTCAGGTCGCTCCTGATTAATTTCAGGGCCTCTGACATGACTTAACGACTGTTTATAGGCAGCCGGGACCGACGGCTTAACGTGTCCATCCGAAACACGGGAAAGTGGCCTGAGAAAAATTCTTGGTCTGACCTGGGTTTGAACCCGGGACCTTTGGATTGCAACGCCAGCGCTTAACCCACTCAGCTACGCCACCCCCACCCAGAGAGTGAATACTGACAATGTTTAGTGTGTGAAAATGATTCATAAATATCAGAATTAGTCAGCCATATTTGGATCAATCGTACAACCTCAGTTTGGCTTGGTTATTGGAGAAATATAACCTGAGTGGAGTTGGAACAAGCCAAACAAAGTAAAATCCCGTGCACTATCCCAGTTCTTGTTCTCACCTAATATCTGCCCAACACCACAAAATACTTCAAAAAGGCTAAGTATCCGTCAAGGAATATTACTGGTTTCAAGAGATTTATTTTTTATTCATTTAAATGTTTAGTGTGTGAAAATGATTCATAAATATCAAAATTAGTCAGCCAAATTGCTTCAGCATTGTACCACAGATTATGCTCTTCCAATCTTGATGGAGTCACCACAGTCCGTCTATTTTCTGATGGCTGTGGAGGACAAAATAAAAATAGCACTATAGTTTTTATGCTGTCTTTCTGGCTGCTCAATAAAGCGCCAAATCATGTTAAAGAAGTTGTCCTTTCTTTCCCCATTGTACAATTCCAATAACTTACTGTACAATATTAACTACCACAATAATTTCCCAATATGGGAAATTGTGGTTATGTTGGCTGTGGAGCTTCTTTGGAACTCCCCACAAAATGAGCCATACAAAATAATAATATTCCCCATTGTAGGACACTCATTCATTCCACCTGACAGGGTTTTTGGAATTCTTGAACGCCAGTTCAAATCAAAAAGTGTGATTGAAAATCCAGACCAGTATTTGGACATTTTCCAAAAGTATACAACAGTGATTCATCTTGGAGAAGAATGTGAGGTGTTGGAATGGAAACAACTGTCTGACAAGGTATTGAGAAGAACTAATGATTGGCATTTTCAATTCCAAAAAGCCAAAAAAATTGTCTTTCATACGAATGAAGCATTGTCTACAATTTTGATCAGAGGGGAACCATTTTACAATTTTGAAAGTGGTACAAGCATGACCCTAAGTAAACGTGGAAAAAGGATTGGAAGTGCTAATTTGGAAAAAGTGAAAGGAGTTACTGTAAAATCAGCTAAGCTTGCTGATGTAAAAAGACTGTTGGAACTGCACTTTGGTGAAAATTGGGAAGAGACCCAGTCATTGAAGTTTTACAAGGAGGTGTTCAATGGACAAAACCAAGCTGAGGGACAAGAAGCACTTTGTGAAGACCAGGAGGAAATAATAGACTTTCAGTTGAATGAAGATCCAGAAGATGATGTTGCCCTGTAGGCAAATGGCACAAAAGTATTGATGCATATATTGCAAAGTATTGTCACTGATATATTCTTAATCTTTGTTTTTTTATCTTTTCATCTGTTGTAATTACAGTATTCTACAGTATTTTTAATAATTGAACTAAGTTGCATTACAAACGAGGCTATTTTATTGAATCCTCTCTCCAACAGGTTATGGAAATGGAAGCAGTTTTAACAGGCTTTGGAAATTGACAGAAAACAAGATGGCTTCCTGTAAAATTCCAAAACCTGTTAAATTATTTTCCATTTCCAAAACCAGCTATATCTAACCTTTAAATGCTTATTATAAAAAAATTTATACCTGTGATTATATTGCACTATATAAATCTGAAAACATGATTTTTTAATGATTTTAGCAGAAAAAATCATAAAAATATCTTTAATACTAGGAGCGGGTAACTTTGAACAGTGGGGTAACTTTGAACGGTTCCACCTTTCATATATTTTTTTCAAATCTGCCGCCCAATCATGATCAACTGGATAGAATTGATTTTGCAGCTGTCTCTTCCAATATCTTTGTTATGTTGCAAACATTGCATCTGACATCTAGATGCCAAATTGAACTGAACAGACTCAATTTTCTACGGCTACAGTTTCTTGTCTGTATTTGTGTCTTGATTTCCAAGGTATCTTATGCAATTTTATATTTCTAATGACAGTAAATGTATTAATACATTCATTAAAGTGTTATCAAGATGATATTTCAAAACAGAATTGACAGTAGTAATAGGTTTTTATTTATAGGTTATGTTGAATATGAAGTACAATTGGCAGGTAACTTTGAACAGTGTTCAAAGTTACCCGCCTGTTCAAAGTTGGGCATTGGTAGTCAATACAGCATGATAAACTTGTGTAATCACACTGTTACCGATCAATTGCTATTTAATTTATTGTTTATAGTCTATTTTTATATTGTTTATTAATCTATAATTTTATTTTTCTCAACTGAATTATTTTTTTTATTGTTTCAGCATGGAGAAGGAGAAGAGAAAATATGGATATTTTGAGGAAGTTTTGAAGAAAGCTATCGATGAAATCGCCAACAAGAAGATTTCCCTACGCCAAGCAGCACAAAAATACAACATATCTTTAGGAACTCTATCAAATAAAATTAAGGGGAAACATTGTGGTAGAGTTGGGGCTCCTACAGTTTTGAACGACTGAAGAAAAGATTATTGTGAACAATATAATTGCTGTAAGTGAATGGGGGTTTCCATTGGATAAATTGGGCTTAAGATACCTGTGTGAAAGTTACCTGGACAGGATTGGTAGAAAAGTAAAAAAAATTTCAAATAATTTACCATGGAAAGATTTGGTGAATGGGTTTTTAAAAAGACACAACAAGCATGTTGCAAACCGAATGAGCCAGAATATAATGTGGGTGAGAGCTGGGGTGAGTGCCAATGTAATTTCACAATACTTCAAAAATCTTGAAAAAAACTTTACAAAATGAAGATAGTTCGTGGGTTCCACCAACCAATATAATAAATTATGATGAAACGAACCTGTCCGATGATCCGGGGAGAAAAAAATGCATTTCAAACAAGGGGTCAAATACCCTGAGCAAATTCAGGACTCTTCAAAGAGTTCTACATTGGTTATGTACAGTGGGAGTACTGAGGGAGTATTGTTGCCAGTGTATGTAGTGTACAAAGTGGAGAGAATGTTTGACACATGGATGGAAGGAGCTCCTAAGAAAACAAGGTTCAACTGCAGCAGATCTGGGTGGTTTGATGTGGATACATTCTCTGATTGGTTCAAACAAACATTGGTTTCATTTGTGAGAAAAAATTTGTCTGGAAAAGTAGTTGTACTTGGTGACAACCTCAGCAGCCATTTCTCAGAGAGGGTCATCAAGTTGGCAGAGGATAACAACATCGCATTTACTTGCATGGTCCCAAACAGCACCCACCTTCTCCAACCACTGGATGTGGCATTCTATGGGCCATTAAAAGAACTTGGCGCTAATTGCTGGACCATTGGAAGTCAAGCCAAAAGAGGGAGTAAGCAACAATTTCAAAAGATAACTTCCCAAAGCTTCTCAATAAACTCCAAAATGCCATTGCAGACAATGTTTCCAGCAATCTACAAGCTGGCTTTTGTAAAACAGGGATTTTTCCTTTTGCTCCAGAAAAAGTGCTTTAGCAGCTGCCTGATGGAAGACTTGACAGTGAAATAAGCTTTGAGGATGCATCAAAAGGGGTTTCTGAATCAGTTTTAGAACTTCTTCAGAAAATGAGGGGGGGCTCTGAGACAACAGCAAGGAAGTGCAAGTGAAAGGTTGATGTGCCTGCAGGAAAGAGTATCACACTGGCTGATCTCAACTCTCCACAAGCATCAAAATCATGCCGTGAAGAACTGATTGCAATTGATTGTGATAGTGATGCAAGTGATCAAGTCAATGGCAGTGACCAACTCAATGTCAGTGACAACAGTGACAAACTAAACAATAATGAAGTGGAATCTCAAGTACCGGTAGACCCTGCACCTATTCAAGTTGAGGCTGGCAAATTCTACATTGTTAGATTTGAGACCAAACCAGCAGCATATGTATTCTACATTGGCCAAGTGGATAGTATTGTGAATCCAGAATTCTCTGAATTTCTTTTCTTACAAAAGAGTAGAAAAGTGGTCAATAAATTTATCTGGCCATTGATTGAAGACAGATCAATTGTTAAATTGGAAGATATTGTAAAAAAGTGAAGATGACACCAGTGAGAAGAGATGGATTCATTATTGAAGAAAACCAAATCATTAATTTTGGTAATAAACTTGAATGATCCATATCTTCTTGCTGGTATCATCTTTTTTGTATATTTTTGCAATATCAAATAATGATGTGCTTTTCCACATTTATAATTCAAAATAAAACAAAATAATGCTTTAAAATGTTTCTAGTGTTCTTTGTGACAAAATTACCCACATGTAGAGTGTATTTTTGTGGCATCAGTAGCTTTACATATAGATTTCAGTAGATTCTACATGTGTGTTCAAAGTTAGCTGACAGTGAGGGTAACTTTGAACAAACCTTATTATAATTTTTTTATAACTAGAAGGAGATGGGTTGCATTTATCAAAAATATTGTAAGTATACATATGTACCCCTGATTCAGTATAGTAAGTGGATAACTAAAAATAAAATGTAATGTGGTTTTGATAAGAAATCTTGAAAAAGATTAAGTATTTATCAGTTTTGGACAAATACTGTAAATTTGTGAAACATATATTTTTTTAATGAATTTCAACTGCAATCTAGCACTTTGCTAATGACTCAGTTCTATCCTAAATTGATACGGGAATTTCACACTAAAGAAGATCTTCAGAGTCAATCCTCCTTTGCAACTCCAACTGAGCAATGCTCTTAAGATATTTTAAACACTGATCACACACTTTTAGTTTTACACATTCTGACTTCTGCAATCACACTATTCACATAACACAAGATCTGTAGGCTTCTTCCTTTTCAGTCTCCTCAATATTGTAGAATTGTCAACAAGGTCTAGAGCTTGAATATTCTGGTGGTTGTGAAGTGTCTCTTCATGATTTCTGGCGGCCTTTGCTATCATAACTTCTACTGTTTCTAACTGAAGGTCCCTGTGGAGATTTGAGTTTATAACAAAGTATGGAGTATTGACAGCATTCCTCAATACTTTGTTCTGAAATTTCTGAATTATGTCAATGTTACTCTTCCTAGCACAGCCCCACAGCTGAATACCATACAACCAAACAGGTCAAAGAATCTGTTTATAGAGTAATATTTTATTGTAGGTTGATAGGGTAGAATCTCTCCCCAACATCCAATAAATTTTGGAATATTTGATATTAAATTCCTCTTTCTTTTTTTTCACATGTGCTTTCCATCGTAGTTTTGCATCCAATGTCATTCCCAAATATTTGGCTCCATTAGCAAAAGGTACAACTGCATTGTTTATTCTGATTTCGCCATACACATACTACCTATTTGATTTGTGAAAACAACGTGTGTAGACTTGCTTTCATTCAACTCAACCTGCCACATCTAGTCCATCTCTCTATCCGATTTATTGTCAGCTGTGCTTACCTTGTTGCTTCCTCATTTGTTTCCCCAACTGCTAGGACAGCTGTATTGTCTGCAAAGGTTGCAATGGTATTATCTTCTGGCACAGGAATATCACTGGTGAAGAGTAGATACAGGGTAGGGCCCAATACACTTCCTTGTGGTACTCCAGCTCTAATTGGTGTTAGTCTTGAAGTCTATTTCCTTGTTTCACTCTGAAAAATCTATCTGTAAGGTAGGATTTTAGTACTGTGGCATATTGCAGTGGTAGAATATGCTGTAATTTCTTATTCAGACCCCCTTCCACACTTTATCAAATGCCTGAGCATCTAAATGCCTGAGCGTCTAAAAAGACAGCTGAACAATATTTCTTTTCTTCTAAAGATTTTTCAATGACATGAGTTATCCTATGCACTTGCTGAATTGTTGAATGCTTGCCTCTGAAGCCAAACTGATGGTCAGGGATGAGTTTTCCACTTTCTATTATGGGTTTTAATCTGGAGAGC
The DNA here is from genome assembly GCA_017141385.1 of Sogatella furcifera. Lineage (NCBI taxonomy): Eukaryota > Metazoa > Arthropoda > Insecta > Hemiptera > Delphacidae > Sogatella > Sogatella furcifera. Next base: position 36,465,494 of record CM029547.1, on the reverse strand, counting down.
AGGCTTTTTTTCAAAGATCTTTGCCATGACTGGTAATAGGGAGATAGGTCTGTATGATGCTGCATCATGTGGGGGTTTACCTGTTTTGGGAATCATTATTGCCTCAGCCAGCACCTTCCATGACAAAGGCACATATTTCAGCTTCAAGGAAACATTGATGAGAAGATAGAGTTTCTTTAATGCTATTTCTGGGATTTTTTTCACAACTTCACCTGTTATGAGGTCATAACCTGGAGCTTTCTTACAACTGACTGTCTTGATGATCTTTCTCAGCTCATTTATTGTCAAGGGTGGAATTTCTTCCATATTTATATTTATTTATTTCTCCCACAGCCTGTGCTTCTTCCATTTCAATTCTATCTTCTTCATCCTGACATTGATGTGGCAGGAAGACGTTTTCTAAATATTCTGCAAATCGTTTAGCTTTCTGCTCATCATTTCTAGCCCATTCACCATTGCTCTGCTGCTTTATGGGAGTTTCTTGAATAGAGGGCCTTTTCAAGTATTTTGTTGCTTTCCAAAGTAAATAATCTGAGATCTTATCAGTAGGTACCAAGTTTTCTTTGATATTCACTAGTCATCTCCTCCTTGTAATTTTGGATGCTCTCCTTCAGCTTCTTAATAAGAAAATTCAGGTGGGTTTTATCCATTGGTGCTCTAGTTTGTTGCCACTTTTCCCTTGCCTCTCTTTTCTCATGGATGAGATCTAATATGTGAATTGGATAATATGAGCAGCTTGGTCTTATTTTCTGTGTTACATGTGGAGTGCTGCTTCCAAGCTGCTTCCTGAATATCTTGTGTGAATTTTTCAACCTCGGAATCTAGTTGATAAGCACTTGCTATCTCTACTTAAAGATCTATTTATTGTTGTAAAAGTTCTCAGAATGCTTCCCAGTCAGTTTGCCTATTGACTAGTTTCAAACTACTTTCTTTCATGACAAGGGTATCTCCTATTATAAGGGTTATTGCAGTATGATCAGAGCTCAAGTCTTCACATTCTTCTATATCTATGTAATTCAATTAAATATTCTTAATTACAAAGAAATCTATCAAATCAGGTAATTTATTTCTATCAGTTGGCCAGTAAGTGGGTCTATTTGATGACATTACTACACATTGCCTTTCATTGACAGCTTGGTACTGTACAGATTTCTCCCTTTAAAAATGATTAAAATCAGAGTAATAAATGGCAAATCAGCCGAAACATTTTGTGTGTGAAATAAAAGAATATTTTTTAAAGGGTACTCTGATTTTAATCATTTTTATAGTTTCAAAAAAATACAGTAGCCCTAGAAGAAAAGAAGTATTAGATTTCTCCCTTTTTGAGTGTTTAATCTTGAACCCCAACTTGCATGTTTTGCATTGAAGTCTCCTCCAATGATAAATCTATTTCCAAGATGATCAAACATTTCCTTATAACGTTGACTGGTTATACTGTGTCTCGGTGGGCTATAAATGGATGCTACAATGAATTTTAATCTTCTAGTTTCCACAGTTACTGTTGTCACTTGTAATTCTTCAGTTTGAATGGGTGTATTTTCATAATGTTCTAGACCATCTCTAATTATTATTGCACTACCCCCTCTAGCTGTATTGTGGGGATGTATAGTATGATACAATTTGTAACCTCTGAGTCTCATGTATGACTGTGTTATGAAGTGAGTCTCAGAAATTAAGCATATATCTATTTTCTTAATTTGGAGTGCTGCAACCAGCTCTTCTTTTCTCTGTTGTAGGCCATTGGTGTTCCATGTCATAATTCTTAACTGTCGATTCATTTCTTTTTAGTTAACAATTGATTTTGATTTTTTTCTATTTGACATAGGTCTTTGCTCAAAAACAGTCATTAATGACTCCTGTTTGATAAGCTTCTCAAGTATAATATTCAGGATACCACTCATACTTTCATCACTTGTTACATTTTTCTTCACTATTGCAGCTTCAGCCTAGCTCTTCTTTTGGATCAAAGAGAGAGGTGCTGTTGACTGCTCCCTTCTCAAAAATAGTAGTAGTTGCTCCCTTCTTCTCATTTTCTGACTTGGTAGTAGGTTTCTTCTCATCCATAATTTTCTGGCTATTATTTTTTTGTAACCTTTGATTTTTCATTTTCTGTAGCTCTACAGCCACACTACAACCTCTATAGTTTGATGGATGCTTCCTTCCATAGTGAACGCATTTTGGGTCAGCCTCCTTTGGTTTTGGGCAGCTAATTGTTTTGTGACGTTCTGAACATTTGACACACCTTGGTTCTCTGCTACAATAGGCATTTGTGTGATTATAGCCTTGGCAATTTTGACATTGAGGAACCAACTTTGATGATACCTGTGGCTCAGTCTCAATTTTACATCCCATAATATGTTTCATTTCATAAATTTTCTCAACATCTTCTTCATTGCTGAATGATAAGATATCAGGTGGCTCCTTGGTCCTCCATTTCAGTTTATTCACAGCATTCAATATTTTAAATCCTTTGTTTTTTAGGTTAGCCACTATACTTTCTGGTTCACAAGAGCTGAGCAGCTTCTTGGCCATCACTCTTATTGGTCTTGTTTGTTTATTCTTATACAAGTACCAAGAGTGACCAGCTTCATTCAACCATTTTGTTCTCTCTAAACTCTTTTTCCACTGTAAAGTTGATTTTTAGTGAGTTTCCATTCACCACTTTGAAGCTGAAAAATTATTTATTAGCAATTTTGTTTATTTCCTTGTAGATTGTCTGAAAAAAATTTGACATTCTCAATTATCACAGGGGGAAGAGGTGGAATCTTCTTTTTGACCGTTGACAACTTTTCTGAAGATGCGGTTCCATTCTGTTGATCTTTGAATTGAACTCCAGACTGGTTTGGAGCAGAAGATCCATTGGAGGAGAATAGAATAGTTTTCTCTTCTTTGTTGAACGCTTACTGCAAGCCCTGATCCATTCAGTTTCCTCTGCTAGATTTTCGTCATCCATTTTGTAGATAACCTGCTTTGTCAAAGATTTTTCTCCTTCTATACTGACTAGCCTAGCTTCAAGATTTTCAATTCTTGCAATCAGTTGATTTTTTCTTCCTTGGCAGTTTTCTGCTTCTGCTCAGATTCCTTCCAAGTATTGTACAGAGCCTGCTCATGCGCTGATTTTATACCAATAACTTTTAAATATTTTTGGGTGAACACTGAACAGCTGATAAAACATTTTCACTCTCGGTGTCTAACAACTCTATTTTCTCATTCACAGTTTCATCATCATCTCTACTCTCTGGAATAGCCGTTAATTTGGGTGAATGGACAAGTTTATTATCAGCCATAATTTGCTATCATTTGATTTTCTGTAGTGGAAGTGAATTTGATGAACTCCCTAGTATAAAAATATATTAGATAACTTATAGAAAGACTTACTTGATCTTGAATTTTAGAGAACAAAATCCAGAGGGCTTTTGAAATTCACATCTTCAATACATCAGTCAAAATATTTACATAAGTATAAAATATTTTATTTCCCTTGAAAAATTACCACTTTTTCAATTCTAGTAACTCAGTTTTTGTTGAATATAAGATTTTGGATTGGATGCTCTTATTTTTAGAGGCAAAAGTCCAATTTGCTCTGGCTACTTGTAATTTTTTAATACAAATTTTTCTGTTATAAGGTACACAACTATAAGTGGGACACATTCGCTAGTGGAATGGTGGAGGCATTTCCTACTGAAAAAAAGAAATATATTACATACCACCCATATCTGAAGGACCACAACAAAAATTTTCAAAGGGAAAATTGGTAGACAAATTTCGAAACAGCCTGAGACTAATAAGAAAGATTGATGTGCAAAAAACCACTTTTACTCCTGCCAGAGAAGAATCAGTACGGTGGGCCAAGAAGAAAAGATTGGTGAGTGTCATTAAATTTAAATAAGTGTCCTTTCCTTCAATAATTGAAGAATTATACACATAATTGATAGTGTAGGAAATATTTGTTGTAAGTTTATAATATCACTCCAATCATTTTTCTGTTTCTAATTATAATGAAAAAATTGAATTCTCTTCATTTCTTGTATCTAAATTTACTATAACAAGTACTTACTATAGCACATCATGAAGAAGAAGATATAACCTGGCTGAAATTCAACAAAGAGCCATGGCCAGAAGTTGTTGGACATTGGCAAAACACAACAATAACCAGGGTAAAGGACAATGAAAATGAAGGAAAAGTGCATGACACATTCTTCAATTAGCCAATTTTAACCCTCAAGTACTGCGTATACACTGGTATGTGAACAATAACAATCAATTTGGTACATCCTATTGTTCCAAATTCAAAATTTGTATAATACGGCGTTTCTACTCAACTAAAAATTCTTCTGAAAGTGCTGCAAAAAAAGATAACCTAGTTTTGAACTTATTATTTATCAAAATTTGGTATAAAGACGTTTTGGACGTTAGTCTGTGTTTCTAGCCAATAAGTTTATTATTTTCTGTAAATGGATGAATAAATAAATATATTAATAAACACAGTACCTAGGTGAATTTCGTTGAAGAACAAGCTTAGTTTATTATTTGTAGACCATGTGCTAATATTTACTCTTATTTTCAGCTTGAAATAGACTTCAATTAGGTACTTATACAAAGATAAAGAACTGTATTCTTTTGCTGATGGAACTCGAATTTATAATCTGGACAAAACTGGAACCACCACAGTGCAAAAGCCTAAAATGTTATTGCTGAAAAGGTATCAAGCAAGTCAGCCAGTGTACAAGTGCTGATAGGGGTGATCTAGTCACCACATGTTGCATCATAAGTGCTTCTGGCAATAGTCTTCCACCAGCCATAGTGTTTCTGAGAAAAAACTTCAAGGAGCACATGATAAATGGGGCACCTCCTGGTACATTAGGATTGGCTTCAGGTTCAGGGTGGATGAATGGGGATATATTTCTAGATGTCATGAAACACTTCATCAAGCATAGTGGCTCTTCAAAAGATAACCCAACAATCTTGATCATGGATAATCATGAAAGCCATTTGACAATACAATCTCTCACTGTGGCTAAAGACAACGGTGTCATCATTGTTACACTTCCCCCTCACTGCAGCAATAAGCTGCAACCACTTCATGTTAGTTGTTATGCACCGTTCAAAGCTCAGTACAATCAAGCTGTGGATTCTTGGCTCCTACATCATCCATGAAAAACAATGACCATCTACACAGATTGCTGAGTGTGTAGGTGTGGCTCACAATCGAGCTCTAACTCCCACAAACATAGAATCCGGTTCCAAGGCTAAAGGAATTATTCCATTTGATAATAAAATATTCACTGATGACGACTTTCTCTGCAGCAAAGTAACGGATAGAACAATAACTACACCCTCCATTCCAGTGTCAACCCCACAACAGTCACCACTAGCTGCACAACGGCCAACTAGTGATCCTAATAACTCTTCTATCACCACCCCTGAAATAGATTGTTGGCTTGAAGGGCGTCCTGACCAATTCATAAGCCCAGAGGGCTTTGAAGGGTTCCCTAAGGCTACAGAACGCAAACAGCAAACAAATTGAGGACAAGCTAAATCATACTCATGCATTGCAACAGACACACCAGAAAAAACAGACTTGAAGAGAAAATATTGAAAAGAAGAGCAAGTAAAATACAAAAACCCAGATGAATCAATAAGAAGTTGTTTGCTACAAAGAAGAAACGGGAGTTACCTGACCACCAGTCTTCAAGCAGCAGCGATGAGCTTCACATCTCTTCAGACAATGAAAGTGGTGCTGAACATGATGACATCGACATCAACATCAAGAAAATAAATCCAAATTCTTTTGATAATTTGGACAGATCGCCAGTTGTTGATGATTTTGTATTAGTAGAGTTCAAAGATGGACTAACACGCAAACTTTTTTATGTTGCACATGTTTTGAAGCCAGAAGATTCTACAGGAGAAGGTGAAGTCAGTTTTCTACAAAAAAGCACCAAGTTTGAAGGGTCATTCACTTTCCCGAATGTTTCGGATATTGCTCTGATTAAACTAAGTGATATAAAAATGTTATTGCCCGTTCCTTCTGAATGAGACTCAACAAAGAGACTAAAATCATTCTATAAGTATGTAGTAAATGTTGACTTGCTGACTGTAAACTAAATTACTAATGACGAGAACCATTCAAGACAGCATAAATACCATTTTTTGAGCATATTAAACAAGATTTAACAAGTATTTTTGCGTTTTAATTTGTTGTTCCACTGTGGCCCACTAGTGGAACACATGCAAAGGTTTTGTGAAACAGTTCATAAAATCAGTTATCATTTCATAATCAATATAATAATATAAACAATGTATGTGGGAAATGTTGTTCTTCAAGTACATTCGTCATCTGAAGCTGTTAAGCAAACAGTTTTAAACAGTTTTTAAAATTTTTTTGTAATTTTGGTTCCACTGAGGCCCACTCTCCCCTAAATCACTTTAAATTACAACACAGGTTTCATGCTCTACATACTTTCACCTGCAAACAAACTAATTGCAGTAGGGATTTTTGCACCCTTGGAAGTTTTCGTAAGCATTTAAAAAAGAAACATTTTGAAGAACCACAACCCATTTCAAATATTTCAAATGTAAATATTGTTAGTAGTACTGTAGTAATAGTAGTATTAATGTTGAACCTATGAGTAATGATGCAATTTCCACATATGACACAGAATCTAATTCTAATGAGCTTGATGACGTCGGGAATGATTCGACTGCTAGGCAGTTCAGTGAATTAGTACAAAATTCAGCCCTTTTAGCAAAACTGTATAGTAATCCTGCTCCACCAAGAAATTTAATACAAGAAATTGTAGATATGCAAGGAGAATTTCTAGGAAGTGATTTCATGACCATATTGAAAAGAAAGGTTTTGCCTTTATTGAATTCTAACCAAGATGTAAAAAATGAGATACCTACTGACAATGCTTGAGTCACTTGAGGCCCCATTTAATGGCATTAGAAAAATTTACACAAGTATCATTGCTAGCCCATCTTTGATGTTGAAACCAAGCAAGTATCTCAGATCTGGGTACTAAAATATTCAATTGTGAAATCACAAAATTATCGGTATCCTATTTCAGTTGTTATTTTCAATAAAAATCAAACATATTCAGTTGAAGACTTTATGTAGCATTAAGGAACTTTATTTATTTTTATTTTATTTTATTGCGGATGATGCCCACATAAGCATTTTAGCTTGTGCGTGGGTAATGGATCATGAGTGTGAAGGTGATTGATGAGGTGAAAAACAGCCATGCCACTGGGATTCGAACCCAGACCTGCGGCAGTGCTAGCGGACTGAAGGTTGTGACGCCCCAGCCCACTGCGCCACCGAGGCCGGCAAACTTGATATATAATAATATAATGTAAATATTAAATGTAATAGAACTATTGAAGCAATTACAGTTTTGTTTACAGTGTTTTGAAAAATCATCCTTTTCCCCTTGCTTTTTAATTATGTCATTGTTTGTTTCAACATCAAAAGGCGTATTTATTTATTAATGCTAACAATTTTATGACGTAAGACCAACTAAAAATATTGTTCTACAACTAATTTCTATGGTTGCTATAACCCTTGGATTATTTTGAAGATGATAAATTTTGGTTACTGGTGACAACCATGTTGTTCAATACAACAATTTTGTCTGTTAAAATAAATAATTTGGTGGCTGTAAAATAATTGGATGTTAGAAGAACATTTTATTTGGTTGGAATATATTATGTTCAAGAAAATGAATTTTGGTAACTACAAAAATTATATTTAGGTTGACCAACTAAAGTTTATTTGTCACAACTAAATTTTATGGTAAGTTGTACTAAGATTTGTACGAATAGAACGTTTAATTTGGTTGCAATAACCAAGTACTATTTTGAAAATATTACATTTTGATTGCTCCTAGCAATTGTATTTAGTTTGCTGAACTAAAATAGATTTATAACAACAAATTATATGGTAAGATTGATATATAATTTTTGTTCAAAGGAACTCTTATTTAGTTGTAACAACCAAATAGGCTACTACATCAAACATAGTAAAATTTTGGTTGCTGCTAACAATAAATTTGGTTTGAACAATTAAAATTGACTTGTTACAACAAAATTATTTGGCTACTGTAATAATGTGTTTTGGTAATTGTTTACCAAATTTTAGTTGGTTGAAACCAATTAGCTCAACCAAACAATATAGTAACATTTACCAAACTGTGTTTGGGTCTATATCAACTACATTTTTTTGGTTGATTCAACAAATTTTTTTTAATGAACCAAATCGTTTTTTCAGTGTAAGAAAGAAATCATGAGTAGGCCTATGTCTCGGTTTTGAAGTGAATTAGCCAAAGCTTTGTGTTCAGTTAAGGTTGCCATACATTCTCTTTTCCCCAGACATGCCCTATTTTTTGTTATTTGAAAACGTCCGGGTGGATTTTTCAGAAAACCCCTATTTGTCCAGAGTTTTCACGAGAATGGGCGACAAACATACAGTAAATCATGCTTTTTACTAATTTATTGTAATTCTTATTGATATTCAAGTCGTAAGAGTTGTTGTGTCTACGTCTTTCCTGTTATGTGGAGAGTGACAGTATCGTTTTTGGTACCCAGTAAAGCCGATTCAAAGTATTCAAATGGATGAAGCTTACTTAGCAACATCCCATCTTGGGACCATCTTGAGAAGATATTGAAGAATCAATATTATTTGTTAATTAATACCAGTCCTAATGAAATAGATGATGCTGCTTGCTACGACCAGTTTTATTGTAATTTCACGACATTTTTCAAGCACAAAGCTGCTGCAGCTGCATCAATATCAGATGTAAGTTGAATAGAAAAAGAAACAATTATTATCTAATGACGTTTGAATAAATTACTTTGAGGTGCTTGATGGATAATTATGCATTTTCAGACATGCTAGAACTTATTTGAGTTTTTCTATTGAATTCCTAGCCATATAATGCATGTGTCAAGAGGGTATTTTAATTTTCTCTAATAAATACCCAGTGGACAAAAGAAAGAGAACGAATGAGTATAGAAACAGTCAAGAAAATCATTTGTGTACAATATCATGTGAAAGAGTTTTCTTGTCTTAGTTTTTATGTTTATATTTGAAAAAATGAAGACATCTTGAAGGACTTAGTAGGACTTATAGGTTCCTCCAAGAAATACTCTTGGTGTGACACCTCTGCTGTAGAAAGTACTAGTGGGCCTACGTAGTGTGTTCTTAGATGATTGTGAATAGGATTTTTTGCATTATGCTTTGTATTACATAATTGTCAATAGCCTGAAATTACTTCTAATGAAGATTCTCAAAATATTTTTCTTATATCCTTGCATATATATATATTAAATGAACTGGCATAACATGTAACAAACACGCCTGGATATGTTCATGAAGAAAACTTCAGAATATGAGAAAAAATTACATTGATTTAGTAGCTCAAAGGTTCCGATGTAAAAAATTGAGCCTGGGTGATGCAATAATTTCAATTATTATTCGTGATAATTTTCTCAATTATTCTAAATTTATCTCCTCATTTTAAATTAGAAAAATCTTATGAGATAAGGTGTATGATTCAACATTCAACCTCTCGCAGGCCAAGTGACATTGAATTCCCTTTTATTTTTACAAAGTATAAATTATAAGATAAAATTATCTTATCCGGTCGGATAATTCTCAACTTAGCAATCATTGGTTTATCCCAACTCATATTGGCCAGGACAGTTTCAAATATCGCGCCTATTTGATATTTCTATTCAATTCAAATCATATGAGTTTTCCCCATTAGTTATTGTTTCAAATAGAATGTGGAAAGTATTGAGGCTACAGAAAAGTAGACATGGTTTGTACAGGAATGTGTGAGAACTGCAACGGACTTTCATGCTTGAATTTGATAATCTATAGTTATATATACATAAGACAATAGAATTAGGAAATGTAGACTAAAAATTTTGTACTAGTATTTAAACCTCTGTTAATTAATTCCTCTTGTCATTCTGTTACCGAACGTCACGCTGTCACTATGTTAGTTTGTTTTTGTTTTTTAGCCAAAATTTATATGAATATGTGGTTTATATCTCAATGATGTGCATTCCTGATGAAAAAGGGCCTACTTGAACTAGAAAATCTCAACATTGAGGCGATCAGGGAAATAGAAAATGTCCAGGAAGCTGAACAACAACCTACTACTAGACAAATGAAGCGACCAGGTCAGCCACACAAACAATGTTCTACAAGAAAGAGACAAAATCCTAAAAATTTGGAAAACCGTATATGGAAAACCTTAATTATGGATTGGTACTGAGAATGGATAATGGAGTTGTAGTTTCAGAGAATAAGTTTCTTTGGAGTCTGATTGTGAAACTTTAGTAGGGAAAGCTTCAGCAAAAAATGTTGTACACATACGACCCGGTCCTAATCAACCTGCAAGGGTTGTATAGAAGTATATTCTATATTCCATCAGAATGCTTCCAATTGTTTCTCAACCCTAACCTTATTGAACAAGTTTTGCAACATACTAATGAAGAAATACAGAAACAAAAACGTAATTACAATGGAAGAATACTGATGGCACAGTCGGAGAGTTGTGCTCAGAAGAGCTGTATGTCTTGTTTGATTTGATAATATTAGGGGCTGCACTAAAAGACAATCATTTGAACAAAAATGTTATGTTTGATAGTACATACTGTGGCGAACGATATATGGCAACTATGAGTGAGAGGCGTTTCAAATTTCTGATAAATTGTCTGAGATTTGATGACAGGGATTCTAGAGATGAGCGTAAAAGACTGACAAATTTGCCCCTGTGAGAAATATTTGGGAAATCCTCTTAGAAAACTGTCAATCTCTGTACAAGCCCAGCACATACTTGGCTATAGATGAACAATTAGTTGGGTTTCGTGGACGTTGCCCTTTCAGAATGTATATGCCGTCCAAACCAAACAAGTAAGGAATAAGAATTATCATGATTTGTGACAACTCAACTAAATACATGGTAGATGAAGATGCCCGTGTATACTTGGGTAAACGAACAGTACTAGTACGGTGCAATTAGACTCGAACCTCAACATCCAAAGAGAAAGGACGATTCCTACGCCAACTTGTTCTATACAACCCCTTTATTGTTTGGTAAAAAGTTACACCCCTATGAGCGTCGGGTTTTTGGGGGCGGGGGGGTGAAAGGTGCAAAATTTCAGTTTTTTGTGAATTGTAGCCGAACCAAGCGTCGGACATAAAAATGTCACGCATGTTTTTTCTAGAGAACAAAATTTGGAAGAGATTGAGACCAATCACAAATCTGTATCATCAACCGTTTCCAAGTTACAATTTTTTGAAAACTCCATATTTTTTTCACAGGAATTATTCCATTACTTTAAAAGTTTGTAACTTTGAATTGGAAACTCTTGCATCCGTATTTCAAAATCCCTCTCGGCGAAATTCATTTATCTTCAATTTGAGACCAATTCACAATCCTATGTTTAGTGGTTCATGTGCTACAGCGATTTTAAAAAAACCTTACATCCCCAAAATCCCCTAAAATTACATTTTATCGTACAAAAAATATTAAAAATTTTCGGATTGGCTCATACTTCTAGATTTCGTTTCTTCAGACCCTAGACTCTCATGAAAATCGCTTACACGACCAAGACTATCATAGGATTCATGGGGGTTGGTCAAAAGCATCCCTTTATTTTTAATCATTTATATTCTCCCATAACTTTTGATTGGTACGTCGGATTCTATCGATCAATAGCTCATCATTTTCTACTCATCACGGCAGTATAAATTCATATATTATAATCCAAATTCGGTGAAAAACTCCAGAATTCAGATTTAAATGATACTCTTGAATAATAATACCTGCACATTGGAAATTCCAATTTTTCACATTTCAATGCTCGCAATCGGAAAGTTGTGAACGGAAAAATCTGAAACTACCAAGAAATGTAGAGAAAATCTTCCTCTTTCAAATGGTTACTATGAGAATTGCGAGACCTTTGACATAAGAAGGTACACAACCGGTTTTTATCATACTTTTTCTGATAAATTCGCTCATTTTTTTAATTCTATTGAAATTTTTCTAACAATAAGCATTGAACAAGAAATTTTCATATACCACCTTTTAGAGGATGAATCACTCTACATTTCTAGACCAAAAACATAACTCTATCGCCAATAGTTACCAAGTTACAATAGAATGAATTATGTGTAATTTTTCAACAATTGAAAACGCTGATTTTCCAACAAAGTTATCATGAGGAATTAATTGAAGAATCATGATGAATCTTATATGATATTAGAGATCACATTTTTTTCTACAATTTGAGACCAAATTCATATTTTTAGAACAATTATTAAATGAGCTACGTATATTTTTAAAAAAAATCGTCGTCTTCTTAAGCTTAACGAAGCGTTTTAATGTATCATTCATAGTGTGTGGAGCGCCTCTCAGAGTGAGCTCTGAACTCGACAGTTGGTTTGAAAAATGGATCTAGCTAATTCTGTAATTGTTAAAAAAATGTGAATTTGGTCTCAAATTGTAGAGAAAAATGTACTCTTTGATACTATATATCTGTACCTCGGAGGCACAAGACACTATGTCCATTTTTTTCAAATTTGGGATTATTACACCATTGTATGTAACTTTTTCTGCTCTACACAGAGGTATAGGACACTATGTCCACAACCAACTGGAAGACTAGATACGGTTTCTTAAATGAACACCAAGTCCTATATCACTCAGAGGTAAACAACACTATATGGACTTGGTGTTGTTTGCCTCTGAAAAATTTTCTTCATGGTTTACCAGCTGGACATAGCGTTGTGTACACATTGCGGATTTTTATTGTACTACCATAGCAAGATTGGATATTGTAGCCACTGCAACTGCAGCTTTCGAATAAATATTATTACCTATCCAGTCTAGGTACTGTTTGTTTTCCATAAACGAGGAGCAAAATGTTTCCAAACTCACGGGAAGAAAAATTGTGGATTTAGTACATAAATTAAATGCAACTACTGCACCCAAAGGTAAGCAAACTTTCTGTACTTCATGCTTAAGGTTAGTTTGAGGTTAAGTGGTAGAAGGTTATTTTTGGGCTCAAATTTGCCTTCAATAAAAAACTCTTTAATTTAATTAGAATTAGCATAGTTTTTCATAATAAACATAACCTAATAATGGCAATTTTATCAATTATTATTGAAACTACCCAGTAGGTTAAGGATTGTATAGATTCACAATCTCATACGTACTTCTAAATACATGAAACTTACACAACCGAGTGACTGACACACTGACACACTGACACACTGACACACTGACACACTGACACACTGACACACTGACAAAAATTCACAGCCAAAATGGCTTATTTGAGGGTAAATATGAGGTTACCAATCGATAAAGGGCACTGAGTAGGCACAGGGAAAACCTCCAGACTTTGAAAATTTTGCCCCCCTAATAGGGTACGGACCCCCTGAATATTTTCTGTCTAGTGAACCGTTGATTTTACAGCAAAGTCATGAGGAAGCTTTTTGTTCAGAATCCCAAAAAACATGGGTTTATGCAAAAAAATTCCAACCGGATAATAGGGGGGGCCCAGTAGGGGGGATTTTCAATTTTTCAACATATTTTCGAATCCACAGCCAAATCGGCTGATTTTAGAGCATAAATGAGGTCAGCAATCGATTCAGGGCATGAAAATAGTACAAGAAAAACCTCTAGACCCTGATAAATTCCTCCCCATCATGGGGTACAGGCCCCCAAAAATTTTCAACTTTTTTATTTGACGATTTAGAGCAAAAGTGAAGAGGACCTTTTTTGTTCAGGATCACGAGAAACGAAGATTCATGCAATAAAATCCCTATCGGGTTGATATGGGGACACAGTAGGGGCAATTTTTGATTTTTGCAAATTTTGCCGGATTTTTGAGAATTTTCAAGGGTCAATTTTGAACAGTTAATGATGTTTTAGCGCGGTTTTTGAGGTCGGAATCATTTTTCTCGGTCCTTATAGCCCTATAATGATGCATTTTGCCCGAAAATAATATTCAGGGGGGGCACCAGGGGACACAGGTCAAATTTGGCAAATTTTCGATCCCCTGTAAATTTCTTATTTTCATACCGGCAACTATTGTGTTATAGATCATTGAACTCAGCTCATCGAGATGATTCAGAAACATATACCAAAAGTGAAAATTTGATGAAAAATTTTTAAACCTCAAGTATGGACTTGTAATATTTTTCATAATTTCTCCTCATACTACATGCTCACTCATATAACATATTCAATGCTTTCCTCAGATGAGATGAATGTATGAGAATGAACAAATTGATACCATAAAAACCTGCTTATACATTAAAAATCACAAAATCTTGGCCAAACATTATGATTCACAATATTTCTTGAATAAAACATTGATGAAAACACTGTTGTAAAATCAGCTATTCCAATTTTTTCTCATTTTTGATAATTTATTCATCTGTAACTTTGTAACTAATGAAGGTAGAGTGGTGTTCTGGGTCTGAAAATGTAGAGAATTTTGCCCTCTCTAATGATTATGGAATTATAAGCCAATCCGAAAATTTTTAATTTTTTTTTTGTACGATAAAATGTAATTTTAGGGGATTTTGGGGATGTAAGGGTTTTTTAAAATCGCTGTAGCACATGAACCACTGAACATAGAAGGGTGAATTTGGTCTCAAATTGAAGAAAAATGAATTTTGCCGAGAGGGATTTTGAAATACGGATGCAAGAGTTTCCAATTCAAAGTTACAAACTTTAAAAGTAACGGAATAATTCCTGTGAAAAAAATATGGAGTTTTCAAAAAATTGTAACTTAGAAACGGTTGATGATACAGAGTTGTGATTGGTCTCAATCTCTTCCAAATTTTTGTTCTCTAGAAAAAACATGCATGACATTTTTATGTCCGACGCTTGGTTCGGCTACAATTCACAAAAAACTGAAATTTTGCACCTTTCACCCCCCCGCCCCCAAAAACCCGACGCTCATAGGGGTGTAACTTTTTACCAAACAATAAAGGGGTTGTATAGAACAAGTTGGCGTAGGAATCGTCCTTTCTCTTTGGATGTTGAGTTTCGGCCTTTTTTGAACTAATTGCACCGTACTATACCTCCAAATAAACCTGCAGCAGAATTCTTTGTTGAAGAGTTGGTGAAGTCAATAGAAAAAACCAACAGAAACATAACCATGGACAATTGGTTTACCAGTATCCCCTTGTTCGAAATTTATTGGTGAATAAAGGACGGACTGACGGTGGTAGGAACAATAAAAAGAAACAAACCTGAGTTTTCAGATAAAAAGTACAAAAAACGCAAGGTTGGCACCTCTGTCAGGGAAGAAATGACTGCGGTGTGTTACAAACCTAATGATAAAAAGGTAGTTTTAGTGATCTCATCAATGCATGATGATAATTCACTTCATGAAAATGGAAAACCTGAAATAATAATGGTTTACAATGCAACCAAAGGTGCAGTGGACACTTTTGACCAAATGTGTGGTCACATGAACTGCAACAGAAAGACTATGGCGATGGCCACTTTGCATATTGTACAACATGATGAAAATTGCTGATCATTGTCAAATCTCCTACGTGATTCATGTGCACAGCGTGATTAGACGGAGTGGAGGTACAGCAAAGTCCATGTCAAGACAAGAATTTGTAGGACAAAATAGCACTAAAGCAGTCGAACAAAATTTTAGAACTTTATATGATTATTTAGTGCATTTAAAGAAGTGTTTATATTTTTCCAAATTACTGTTATTCAGTTCAACTGATGCCTCAGTTACCTCAACATAAACATTCCAATTCAGCTTATTTCAATTCCTCAGGTACAAGAGTTCCATCACAATGGAAAAATCTATAAATGTTTATGCCTGGTTTATAAACTGCCAATTGGCGAGAAAATTGTCTTCTGAAACCTACAGCTGATTCAGCTACAGTTTTCATTTAGCCATGGCTAGATGATTATTTTAAAATCAAAAGATTCAATAGATACTTTACATCAGCTGTATGTTTCAGGAGACAAAAAATAATGTCAGAAGACAATTGTCTTGCCAATTGGCATCGTATAAACCCGACATTATATGCAAGTCATCTCTTATTTTAAAACATCCAAGTTTTCTTTCCAACCTGGATACTCTTAAAACGATACAGGGCTAATACTTTGTCATGATTTGTGCATGAATAACTCTTCCCTTCTTGGCATAACTTCAATATTATTCAAGAATTGATAAATTCAATTTCTCCAACAAATGAAAATTATCCAGAATATTCAGAGATAATTTGGAATTATTGTAAATCTAAGAGAATCAGTCATAAGATAAATTCAACCCCAGTTACTTAGTTGTTTATCCAGGGCCTCTTTGTAATTGATTGGCTGCATTGATGGAGGTAACTCTGGGTCGAAGTCCTTTTGAGTGCAACGTTCTGGCTCAACAGAGTCTGTAGAACTCAATACTTTTCTCCTCTTCTCAAGCCAGGAATGAACTGTTGGTAGAACAATTTCTGGATGCAGCTTTCTCTGTTCCTCTTCTTCAGCTGAAAAATATATGAAAAGTTCAATTGGCTATAAATAAAAATTTACAATACAATCATAACTCTATTTTTGGACTATCAAGATAATAAAAGTATTTTTACTCTACTCATAATCGAATACAATTAGTCATAGTGAATGTATTTGGTCGCTCGGTAAGAGCGGTTACGGTATGAACATAATGTTAATTATGAAAGCAATGGAGTGACAGACAGAAAGAAGAAACGAGGAGGAACCTTCTTTTTTGGTACACTTGATAGAAAGTAGCCAGTTTCGATCTACTTGACAGGCCTTGAAAGCATTCATTTTCCACACAAGTGCGGAATAAACGGCTGATATTTGGGCCTTATAGCCGTACAAGATAGGAAAAACCAGCTGTCAACAAAATTTTCCGTTGACTTAGCAGCGCATTCCATGCAAGTTGGTCCACTGAACAGGTAAGTCGACTATTTCAAATATTTTCCAACTGATTGCAGCAGACGTTTTAGCAGATGATTTTCTTCAAAAAATAATTTTTGTTCCGTATAATCCTACATCTAACCTTTTGTTTTGATTGGGAGTTGATTTTAGCAACTGTTCGTTGAAATTAGAATCCTGAATTTATTTTGAAACAAAAAACGGAAATTACCAATATGGAATTCAGAAAGTTGAATTCGTTTTTCGTATTTATAAAAACTTTCCCATCTTATTCTAAGAAGCCTTTCTATAAAGTGTACCAAAAACACAAATAGACAACACGTTTCAAAAACGTTCGTGACGTCGCGAATACTCCACCTTTCCAGCCTCAGCTGATCGCTTCGGCTGTAAAGGTCCGTATTCTTGACGTCGCAAAACTACGTTTTCAAAACTAGTGGTGTAATATACTATTAAAGGTCAGTCCATCAATAAATAGCTATTGGATTCTTTTTTTTAATCAATAAGTTATAGCATAGATTAAGTACATAGTCTACTATATCTACGGTTATAGTATAGAAAATTATGATCAAGAAACGTTTTCAAGATTTATAGTGGATCAATGTTTGCTACCAATTCTTATTTGGTTATGTTATGAACAATTAAAGTTATTGAAAATCATATTTATAATTGAGATGAGATGACAATTAAAGACGAATATTATGATGCTTTGGGCTTGAAATTACATTCGCATTTTATTGCCCTTTGCCAATTTTATCATCCTTAACAATTCATTTTTTGAATACTAGATGGTAACCCACGACAATGCAAAGTTATTTGAATCAAACCAGAATTACATAGAATTTTATCGTAGATTATGTGTACCGTACCTTTAATGCAGGAAAGGGATGATACACTAAAATCAATACTTAGCTCTTCTGCATCAATTTCTTAGAAAATTTATGAAAAATTCTTCATAACATTTTCGGCATTAAATAAACCTACACAAAAAACCGTGAAGGTAAAACACTCTGTTATACAGTCTCTGTAGTGCAGGGTGACTCATTTGCACATATTACGAGTATTATGATCAAAATTGACATAGTATATTACATAACGAGTGTGGGATGGTCGAGTTTACAAACATATGAATGTTTCCACCCTAGTCGAATATACAAAGTAATGGAATATGATATGAGTCTTCAAACACCTTCCCACAAGAGCTTTGAACAATTTTCTTGGTCATATTATGATATAAGTTCAAATAAACAACGATAGATCGTTGTTCTACAAATGTAACCTCATAACAGTTTGAACTTGGATGAAATCATCTTCCATTACAGACGAATAGCTGTCTGTTTTCAAATTCTATTATGAGAGTGCGGTAAAGAATAACTGCAATGCAGTAGGGAACAGATGCAGTGCGGTAAGGAACTTCTTAGAAAATAGTAAAATCTATGAAATTCTACACAGGTACGAGTTGTATAGGCCTATTGAAAATCTGTTTTTTCCTGTTTCAAAGTAATGAAGGTTCAATTCTTAAAAACGGAAAAACCAATACCATTTGTATACCTTGCTGCCTTCTATAGAATCATTCTATATTTCACCTTCAATCATCTATTTTGACCTTCAATCAATCATGTCTATATTTTTTTCAGGTCTATAACAGAACAAGAATGAGCATGGACTAGACCCAACAAACAACAAGTAACATAGCTCAATTTTCTATAACATCGAAATGAGATAAATAATGCAAGAGTGAAAAAATTGATTTCAATAACAGACCTCTGGATATAAGTTCATTCAATTGAGCACGTGAATAGTGGGTGAAGTTACAGTGCTCTCCATAGTGGCATTCACCTGTCTGAATGAATTTTCTGCACTCAACTTTACTTGTCTCTTCTTGAACAATTGTTTTCAAATCTGTAACAACGAAACATATTTCAAGTTAGTATACGGTAGATGTATAGTGTTCTGTTGAAATTTGAACAAGTGATATAGAAATAATCTATTCTAAGTTGAGTAGCAGCTATAACTGGCATGAATCAATGTGTAGAGACAAAAAAGGAACTATATATTCTTAACCCAGAAATATTCAGGAATTTGTTTTGACATGACACAAAGGTGGATCACCCTATTAGTTACCAACTGTCAGTAAAACCAAAGGGCCAAAGTGTAGTTAACCTACAGTCAAATTTCCGGTTGCAATCTTTAAAGTATGTAATTCTGATGATAAGGCCCATTCTACACGGGCGTAGGAAATGCGGCGTTAACGCGTCAACATTTTTTGCAAACTACACGAGGCGTAGCAAACGCGTGAAGAGAAAATCAAAATGGCTGATGAACCTAACCTAGAAAAAGTGATACAAAACCCAGCAGATCAACGCGCGCTCAACGGAACACATTGTGTTAAATGGTCTTGTCTACACGAGCGAAATAATCACGCGTTCTCAACGCGTTGCTAACGCCGACCTCGACGTCGACAACGCGTTGACGCCCGCTGACGCTGTGAAAACTCGTGATTATTTCGCTCGTGTAGCCAAGCCCATTCAACACCATGTGTTCTGTTACGTTAACGCCGCGTTTCCTACGCCCGTGTAGAATGGGCCTTAAATAAAAAACTAGCCGTCGCTAGCTCATCTTACATTTTTAAAAATAATTGAATTTTTCCTAACCTCGCTTTGTATGATTAGCTTTATAATAGGCCTATTATGCATAAAAATTATTCTATTCACAGTTTTAGCAGCTTCAAGTATCGTAAACAAAAATAAGATAGGAAAATCTGAATTAGCATTTTATTATTAGCACAAAAATCTAAATAAAATTAGCCTAACTGTTTCCCAAAAAGTATTCATCTTAAGTTACCCATTTATTATGTGACTAATGACTAAATTAGGAATAGAAGTTTTGGTCAATAGCCTGTTTTTTCTTCTCTCATCTTGAATATTTGTACATAAATGAAATAAGTAAATGATGATAGCAGGAAGTTTCAAGGCACTTCCTAATACCATAATTCAAACAGTGTAAGTTACTTGATAATACATAAATCATAAACATTGTTGAAACATGCTCCGAAAAGCCTGTC
This sequence comes from Sogatella furcifera, assembly GCA_017141385.1. Taxonomy (NCBI): domain Eukaryota; kingdom Metazoa; phylum Arthropoda; class Insecta; order Hemiptera; family Delphacidae; genus Sogatella; species Sogatella furcifera. Next base: position 36,445,481 of record CM029547.1, on the reverse strand, counting down.
GGCTATAAATATAAAGAAGTGTAATTTAGGCCTACTGTGATTTTTATTCAACATAGTGGTAAAAATCAACAAATAAGTTTACCTCGGAATTGTTTAAAGTGAAGTTTTTTATTCCGAATATGAAGTGTTCCATTCAAATGCTTCTTGCGAGCTTCCAAATCATCAATGAATGATCTGTCACAGTAATCACAAAAGTAACGCTTTCCCATAGGATTGGAAATATTTAAAATATTATCATACAGAAAACATATTATTTTGATTAATACTAACTTAAGTGAAAATGTTTGTGAATTGCGTCCCCAATACTTATTTTCATGGAGGAAAATAGTTTAAGGTTTGAACTTTGACCCAAATGTTCTCTCAGCCACAAGCCTACAACGGCACAGTCCGCACAACGCCACAACCGAGGCCCGAGCTGAATGAACATAACCTTAAAAAACCTTGTTCATCGCATCAGTTCGTTTTGAATAAAGGTACGACTTGGCTGGCGCGTGACGTAACGACCGTTGGTCGTGGTTGATCAGCTGTAGTCAATCACAGCTCTTCTTTTTAAATCTAAAGGACAATACAAAACAAGACAAGAGCTGTGATTGGGTTCAGCTGATCAACCACGACCGTCACGTTACGCGCCAGCCAAATTGTATCTTAATGTGGTAATGTTTGTTGAAGCTTTTGGCGGCTCCAGTGTTGTTGTATGCAAATTTAATTCTCAATCATGTTAATCAAGTATAAAATTATTGATAAACATTACCCATACATTTAGTTTATTCAAGAATAAATTACCCTTTGTAGATTGAAATTTGAGATCTCGATTACACTCTATCGATACCTTTATAATCGATTGTCGACCACTCGATTCCATCGACCATCGATTATGCTGTTTATGAAGTTTTGTTGGTCATCATCCTTTCTGTCTGTCTGCTTTGTCGGAATTTTTTCTGAGCAATTTATCCTAGTTTGTTTCAAATAATTCTGTTTTTTTGTGATAGAGAGCTCAACTATATCGATATGACTGCTGCTGTGGAGCCACAGAGGGCAAGATCCCTTCAAGAATATCGTCGAAAATTAACTGAGCATAAAGAAGTTGAAGGAAGACTGAAAGATAGTGAGTTTTATATTTGTACAAATTCAATAATAATTTTTCATGTTCACCTGAACTATTCTGTGTTTTTTGTTACTAATTCATCCATTTTTTAATATTTCAGGTTTTTCAGATCTTTCTAATGCATCTCCAAACTTGAAATTCTAACCTATGAATTGACATAGTTTAACTTACACACACAGTGTAAAAATAGTCTCAGGATCCTTAGAAGTTATGTAGATAGATGGATCAAGTGATAGTGGCTAGGTTAAGATATAATAGTGTCTTTCATAGATAGTAGCAGAGAGTGAGTATCTGAGGACATACTTCAACAAATCTTTCTCTATTTAGATTACACTTTTATAGCTGGTTTCAAAAATTAAGCCATTTTCTTACATTCCTTGTGTGTTGCAATCTTGTGATCGCAATTTAATTAACTTACTCGCAATCACACACAAAGGTGAATGCAACAGGCTTACGCCCAAAACCACCCAAATTTTCTCCTAGACTTTTCTCCCAAGCTTCTTGATACTTGGCTTCCTGATCGGTGGTGTCATGTGGATAAACCCATTTTATAATGATATGTGTTGTATAAAGAGATGCCCTCGAAACCACGCCTGTCAGTGTATACAAGGACACAGTCAGCAGCCTTCTCCTCACTGTCTTGCTGAATTTTGCATAATGTATAACACACACTTCACCTGGTAGGGCGTTGAAGGATCGTATAGCCTAAGAAGGGAATATAGGTATAGGCTGTTGCAGTGAACTCAGTGTATAGTGGCTGAAGACCAAGTGGATCAATCAATTTTGCCAAGACTCCTGAACAGAGGTCAGCAGTGCTCACTGTAGCCCGAGAAAGTCATCAGCCTCAGTGCTCTCTTATGCAGTAGCAGTATATCATGGATAGCCGGAGCATGCCCCCAAAAGAATACTCCATACATCATGTGGCTGTGAAATAGTGCTTGGCATGCCACTATTACCGGTAGGCATTTCTAATCGACCACATGTCTCAGCCTTCTTTAAAGGTGAATGAGATCTTCTGGCACAGTTTGTGTACATAGTGGTTCCAGGTTAGTCTCACATCAATCCAGAAACCAAGCTGCTTGACTGGCTCCCTTTCAGCTTTCTGCCTCTTCAACAAGCAAACAAGGTTGGATGTCTCGTCCTCGTTGAGCTTCAACTTGTTTGTTGTGAACCATAGCTTAGCCTCCTTTTCAGCTCACGTCCCCTCCACCCATCCACAGAGGAACCCCTGGAAATCAGTGTCGTGTCGTCCGCAAAAAAACGGCACCTGCCTGCTTTGTGAAGTTGTTCATGAGCAACAAAAGAATCCATGGTTTACACTTTGTAATCTTGAAGAGGCACCATCCACTTCCAATAAAGTAACGAATATACTCTAGTCAGTTGGTCAAATACTGGCTAGTTACTAGCCAGCTATTGGAACGTATAAGGAACAGAACAGACGAAACTACCTTAATTGTTTGCATCAAGTAAAATATCCCATAAGTTTATAACTTTTGTAAGTTACTTCAATCTTTGTCAAAATGTATTCAAATAATTGTAATAATTCAAATGTATTTGTTCACAGTGAGAGAACAGTTGAAGGATTTGACAAAAAGGTATGACAAATCCGAGAATGACTTGAAAGCTCTTCAGAGTGTAGGCCAAGTAAGTAAAGCCCACTTCTATTTGTTCATAATAGTAATATTTTTATAAAGGCTGGATTACTTAACTATGGTACCGTTTAAATTTATTAACTCAATTCAATGATATATGAACCTGTTACATAAAAACGGATTTGAATTTTACTTCTCAGGCAAGTATTTTGATTACAGTACTACCTATGTGGCGATTGCACGCTACACTTTTGAATGGTCAGCTAGTCTAAATCACTATATTTTTGGCAACTGCTACAAAATTTGCAAAGAGATTATGGCTACTAGAATCATATCTTATGGTAATTTTGATCATTAAGATTATCTCCATCAATTTGCCTTAACAGTGTTAGTTTTTATTCTGAGCTTCAAATAAAAATAGCAAATCCTGGGTCACACAAACGTGGAAAATTATTTCATCCTATAGAGTAAGGTTTTCAGTCTAAAAAGTCTACAATAGACTTTTCCTGCATGGACATTTCTAATTATAGGCTACATGCCTTGATGCCCAGAGGTACCGGAACGACGTTCCGACTGAAAAGAAGCCCTGGTACAAATAAGTATCAACCCATCCAACCTAAAATACCATCTAATACCGAAATCAATGGCTCAAAATACGTTCTTATACGTTATTGTGGTCAAGTGGTAGAGTGAAAATTACTGTCCAAACTTCGCCACTTCATTAAAGTGAAGAAGTTATTATATTACGGTATTAAAATGAATCATCAGTTGAGATGATTTTTTCATATCCTATGTGAATGTGAAAACTGTGAATGTCTCTCCATCGGTTTACAAAGTCAATGATCCTTTCGAAACTATCAGAACTTATATGATATCAAGGAAAAAGGTCTGGGATGGATAGACTAGAGGAGCAATTCTAGTAAACTACTATACAGTTAACTTCTCCTGCGTGTATAGTAATATAGCCTTTGAAGCTGAATTATTGAGACTGGAAATGAATAATGCATGAACAATGCTACTTTTGTGGGGAAAACTGGAGCTTTTCACTCAATTACTCGACACCCTGATAACTTTTTCAAAATTTGAGACATTGGAAATGACATTCAATGAGATCTTTCAAATGATGCCTAAACTAACTTTGTCGGCTGATAAATCATGGATGAGCTCTGTTTACAAAAAAAAGCTTGCGTATGAGGAAGAGTAAATTGGTTTAAGCTCCCTTGATTTAGCAAATGATTATAATGTAGGATAATTTTGTGAGAGAATGTGCACTGACAGGTACTTCCATTGGTCATTGGAAAATATTTCTTACTGAATTGAACACCACATTTCTATTCATTTATCATTATTCTGATTCAAGTTATTATTTCTCTTGAAGAAAATAAAGAATGATTTCATTTTTCCAGATTGTGGGTGAAGTATTGAAACAACTGACTGAAGAAAAATGTGAGTAGAAACACTTTATCAAATTATTGATATTCATTACATTGATTTTTTATAATCAATGCTTCTGTTTCGATTGGTTATTGAAATTTATTTTTTATAATAATTATTCCAGATCAATTTGATCTAATGCATGAAACCTCAAATGACATTGAGGAAGATACTGCAAAAATTGTCACTGTTCAATGCTGCTAGCATCTAGTATGGAAATAGAGCTTGAAAACTGTCAAAAACTAGATATTATGAATGTATACAAAGTATGAAAACTATAAATTTATACATATAATAAATCGTACATTTTGCTAGAATGTCTTCTCAGCCCGATCGATAGTATTAGATACTGTTTATGAAATTAATACTAGAAACCGTTTCTTCCATGTAAAACTATATGGCGTCTATTTAATAAATATCAGGACTGGTTCGAAAAATCAATATTCATGCAGGAAGGCATACCTCTACAACCACTTTTCAGAATACCTCCAGACGCACTGTGGACGGCAAGTTCTCATTGACCTATTGCCAATTCTTTCTTCTTTTCAACTTTTCTCATCGTCAAAACCTCTGTAACGGTAGTATGAACGGTTTCACTAAAAAGTCAATCTTCTCACTAATAAGGGTGATGGCTATAGTCCTTCCAAGCGAAGAAGACCCTTTGGCAAGATGAGAAAATGACTGCAGCTTGGTCATTATTTGATCAAGAATTATAAATGTGGTCTTAATAAATTGTCACAGATCAAACTGATAATTTTTGAACCAATATTAACCGAGCTACATTTATTTTCCTATCTTGCCAGAGGGGTTTCTTCGCTTGGACAGACTATACTCGCCTGTCAGAGTCCTAAAAGTCTTACATTTGACGAGATTTATGAATATTCTATACTTGTTGACCAATTGAACTATCCTATTCTATTATTACATCTTTGATTGACAGTTATCGTGAAAGCAACAAACGGACCGCGCTATGTGGTGGGATGCCGCCGACAGCTGGACAAGTCCAAGTTGAAGTCGGGCACGCGGGTGGCGCTGGACATGACCACGCTGACTATCATGCGCTACCTGCCACGCGAGGTCGATCCCCTCGTCTACAACATGTCGCACGAGGACCCCGGCACCGTCACCTACTCCAGCATCGGTGGACTCACTGAACAGCTGCGCGAGCTTAGAGAGGTACGATCAAACTTGGCAAATGTCTTTGATTCATCAAATAAGATTGACATGACTGTCTGAAAGTGGTTTACTAAAACAAAACTGGTTGCTCTCGACATGATATGTTCTTGCAGACATAGTCTGCCGATAGGCAGTAGACAGTTAGCCTAGCGACTGTCTGTACAGTTCTTATTGAACCTGGCACTTGGTCTGATCCTTGAATAGCTTTCTTCTTCTGTTTAAAAGGTGGCCGTTTTTTAACGTGAATAGCATCCTCCAAGCGCTTTCACACTGATTTCCCGGTGATTTTGAGCTCATTGAAGGCTGTCTCTCATCATCATTCCTTAATTTTAAGGATAGTATAGGTTGAATAATCCACCTCATGTTTGATACGGGAATTTCTTGGTCTTACTGAAAATTTGGAAGTGAGTTCCAACTATGATAACTAATATATATGCACTAAAATGCTTTTCATAATAATATATACGTCTGATAACTGGTACCTTGATACTCAAAAATCAGCTGCGATGCTAATTCAAATGAAAGTTCTGCTCCATACTTATTTTTTAACATGAAATTTTAGGTTTTATTTTTATAGATTAGCGACAAATCTTGACAGACTGTGATAATTATTATCTGTAAACTGTAATCATCCATTTTATAATATTTTGAAACGGTTTAAAATTCTTTTTCAGGTTATTGAACTCCCACTTTTGAATCCTGAACTACTGTTGAGAGTCGGAATCACTCCACCTAAGGGCTGTCTTCTGTATGGCCCTCCAGGAACTGGTAAGACGCTGTTGGCTAGAGCAGTCGCCAGTCAAATGGATGCTAATTTTCTCAAGGTAAGATAAATCCGAAACGTTAAAACCTTGAACACTAAAATCAATAAATCTTATTTTTCCAATTGTAATTGAATTAGCATAACTTACATTATGGCAAGAAATGAGTTAAGATTGATCAAGTTCTGTAGGAAAGTTTTCTTCTAGATCATAGAGAATCTATGTTCCCGTAGATCATACGGGATACGGTGATGTAATTTTACTTATTTCTCATCAATTGCTATTCAAAGTGTAAAGTGTAAAACTGTCATCCATTATGCATGAATACCAATTCATAATAATGAACTCTAGCACGTTTTTTCATCCAATTCAATTCTAGGCTGTTGGAGTATTTAATTTTTTATTCTTTCCTTATCTTGCTTAGGAAGTGTGTGACAAACTGCCAACCTCCATGTGACAACGTAGAGATTGAAAATTCTATAAATTCTATAACTTGATTGAACTGTTGATCCCTTTCTGAAACTACCGAAATGTGTCTAAAGAGTTCATATAAACTTCTCTCAATAGCTCTGGAAATTATTATTTTCACCACTTTTACAACAAATTCCTCACGCTATATTGAAGGTATAATAAATCAAGAATATCAATCTTGATGAATTTGTATCGCTAAATAAACAATGGGTTTGAAATTGTATCATTCACATATCATATAGTAATAATCTTATTACAGCAGTTTTAGTTTTTATAAATTATCTAGTATTTTTTTCTAATATTGATTGAATTGAGAAATTAATCAAACCAGAAATTTAACACATATCCTTATGAGTTGGTGCAATGTAATGATTTAGATTTAGACTAACATTTCTGCGTAACTATTATTGGCAGGTTGTTTCGAGTGCTATAGTCGACAAATACATTGGCGAGAGTGCTCGTCTAATTCGTGAAATGTTCAACTATGCCCGTGACCATCAGCCCTGTATCATATTCATGGATGAAATCGACGCTATTGGTGAGTATTAATAATTAAATTAGTTACATTCATTTTTTATTTTGCTGCGGATGATGCCCACATTAGTATTCAAATATAATGTTCCTTTACATTTTAAATTTCATATTTTCACCAATAATTTCCCCAGTTAGGGTTAGTCGTCCAATTGTATAAATTATTTTGGTGTATGACATGGTAATGTAATGGTGTAAATTGTATTGCGAAATAACCCAACAACTCAACTTATGTATTGAAGTTTCATAACAATTTGATCCTCTCATTCCTCGCACATATTCAGGCAGAATTTGTAAAATTGCTAAATCCATAGCTCAATTTTTTACTTCATATTCGGCAAGTTAGTGAATACCAACTCTAGAGCTGAGGCCCCACAATGGTTGTGGGTGGTGGGTAGATAGCATGGAGGTTGATAGACTGGATGGTCTGGATAGTGTTCAGCCACCAACTAGACATTCTTAAATATGGACAACATAACCTCAAAAAATGACGTCAAATACCATTCATATGATGCATTACTATGGATGCTCTATAGATGAACCATTCACCCTCCACAGAATGATCTGGCACGATGCACACCGAGTGAGTTAGTTTCAGTTAAACCAGGTGGCTATTTAGAATTTAAATGAAAAAATACAAGCTACAAAAACTAATACGAAAATTTTACAGGCTTCGAGCCGCCTGTCTATGAAATGTAAGCATACCGATCGCTTGCAAAAATAGTTTCCAAAATTTTGAACTTGTAAATCAAGCACTTCATTAACGAATCCTACAAGCCCAGTTCCCTGTTTTTTCTAAACAGAAACAAGCTTGTAAACGTTTTTGAAACAAGGCCCTGAAGTATGAAATTCCAGTTTCAGTGATAACAACCACCGGTGATAATTTTCATTTCCAATTTTCCTATTTCATATAATCTTCTTACCATACCTACATGGTGCGACAGTGCTATAAGAAAATGGTAAGACTGATGTTTGCCAGATGTCGCATCCCTGAGTAATTATATAAGTTAAATCTGTTTCTCTCCCTCGTTCACGGAAATAGAACCTCTTACCCGTTCAGGGGAGGATTTTTTTTTAAATATGCCCATTGAAACAACATTTAAAGCAGTTGAAGAGACACGTCATTGTCTTTCGAGAACAAGTAAATAATAAAAATATTCTTATGGCTTTTAATGGTGGGGAGACCCTTACGGGTAGTTCCACCTCGCCAATTTGTACTTGGCCAAATACCGGTCACCCATCCAAGAGCTGTCTATAGTGTTCATGACTCAACATCACGTTCACCGATAGATCACCCTCACCAAGAGACCAATACACAGTACAGACAAGAAGAGGAGTCTCTCTCACCTTTTTTAAAGTTTCATTAAAATCAGCTTTTTGGATTGGTTTGGCATAAGTCAGGGTTTCCTTATTGTGGACCAATAAGGCTACAGTTTTTAGGCTAGTCCTACTCTTTATTAGTCATTCAAATGTTGTGGACTGATGAATCTTTTAACATTCCTTTTAATTTACTAAGAGAGGGTCAGAGGATTCTTCCCGGAAAATTTTGCAAGAAAATTACACTAAAACTATATTTTTTGACCTCATTGTGGGGAAACTCCTCACAGTACATTGGATCTAGTACAACTTTTTCTGGTCTCTCGGATGAGACCGGGGGAGAGCCCCTAGAGGGGCTGTCCTCTTTAATCCGCCAGTGACTTGAACTCTACTCAAATTCCTGGCTCAACGTAACTATAGTCGTCGACAGATCATTGAGTTAACCAAGGACGACCTGGAATTCTTTCGTCACCACTCCCCGTTTCTCCCTGCGGCGATGCCGCTTCGTACTCGGGGGTAGCTAGTAAGATAATAGTGAAAAGATAGTGTTATTTCAAAATCAAAGAATGACACAATAGAGCGTCCAAACATGCCAAGTCTTTCCAAACTTCAATAGACAAGAGTACAGTTCACTCATATAGAACGTGAGAGATGTAGTGAAAAAATGAGAGGGTAGCAGGAGAAGGAAACAATTATTCTAGACTCCGAGTGAGGGTGGACAACAGTGGAAACAGGGCGCAGCAGTACCAGTGACCTTGGTTAACTCAATGATATGTGGTCCACTTTAACTTTAGTAATAATAACTGAGAACACATAAGTTCCGTAACAAGGCTCACTAACATGAGTTGACGTATTTCAGCACACAGTCGTCAATACGTCTAGGCCTAGCTCTAATTGACCTAGGTTAAATATATTTTATTCAAAGACAAAAAAACAGTTCTTTGTCAAATTATTTATTCTTTAACATATTTTCTTGTCTATGTAACATACTTAGTTGATATTACACTTTTTGTGATGTTAAAATTGCATAATGAAAACATTGAATTACTTCTCAACAGGTGGACGTCGTTTCTCAGAAGGAACCTCTGCTGATCGTGAGATCCAGCGAACTCTCATGGAGCTCTTAAATCAAATGGATGGGTTCGATTCTCTTGGACTGGTATAAATATTACACTTTTCATAAAATAATATCAATTGGATTTTGATCTCGTTCTCTGCTCATTTCAATCAATATTCTACATGTTATGAAGCATCATTCTTGATATCTTGGTCCGAAATATTAGAAGTTTTTTTTAAAGTAGTATTTCTTGGGTATATTTTTCAAGCTGATTAATTTTGAATATTCTTCAAGATCTGAGGTTTGAATCCTCCAACACGATCTAATATGATTTGGGTACAGTAAACAGTATTAAATTGTTAGAGGCTTTAGAACAGTAAATATTTGTTATTCTCTGATATGCTTCACAGTTCTCCTGTAATTTTTTTTCTCAAACCTTCCAGTTGATGGTAGATTAAGTAGACCAAAATATTCACCCTGATATAATTATATGAATAGGTAAGAATACAACATTACGTTTTCAAACGTTTTTAATTGATTCTTAAAAATCAATTAAAAATTTATTTTCTAATCTCAATTAAAAATTGTCTGTCTAATCTCAGACTATTAGCTTCGTATACAAATGTCATGTGAAGTTAAATTTGATTTTTTAAATGATTAGGAAAAATAAGAAGATGAATATTCCAAAAATTGAATATTCATATCAATTTATTTGGCAAAATTACTCAATGGATAAAACACAGACAATAATATTATTAGTGTCCAAAACTTCTTTGTTGAATTTGTTGAATATTCATATTTTTAATGTCAACATCTTCATCTAAATTGAAAAACATTCAAGAATGAACATTCACATTCCTTTCAATTTATATTAGAAATCATTCAAGAAGCAATATTCATATTGTCATTTTCTTTTGATTCATTCTTAAATTTCACACACTATAATAGTGTAATCGATTAGCAATAGAACGAAAAGTTTGTGTCCGTTCCGAACTCTCTTATCGCTATCGCTTCCTTCCGTAACGAACAACAACTTTTATTCTGTTTGTACATCGCAAAATTTATTCAAAGTACATAATTATATTTATAATTATTTTTCCAAGTGTAGTGAAATGTCGTGCCGCACGTGTAATAAATCAGTGAGATCGAGCAACAGTGCAGTAACGTGCAGTGATTGCAACGGAAAATTCCACGCCAGCTGCGTCGGTTTGAAATCGGACGATCTTAAGTTCATGATCGACAACGATAAGACATGGAGATGTGAATCATGTACTAGGGAGAAGAGGAGGAGTATCGCCTCCGAAACTTCTATTTCTTCAGACGAAATCTCGCTTAAAGAGGTCGCCCAGATGTTAATTGAAGTACGAGCAGACATCCGGAAAATGGAACTTGATCTGGGAAAATCCATCGATTCGTGCCATGAAGACGTCGCAGACATCCTTAATAAGTTCGAAAAACAGGAGGGTCAGCTTGCATTGTGTCTCGAAAAAATTGAATATCAAGCAACAGAAATCAGGACTCTCAAAAAACAGAACCAGGACTTACATCGAGCAGTGTGTGATTTGCAACAGTATACTCGCTCCAACTGTATAGAACTACACAACTATCCACAAGAAAAAAACGAGGACTTAATCGGAATGGTGAAATCCGTGAGTAAGGCGTTGGGGCATGAGATTACTGATCTCCAAATAGACAATTGTCACCGCCTCCCAACGCGCGACCAGAACAAAACTCCGCCAATTATTATAAAACTCACGAGGAAAATCGACAAAGAGGAACTACTACGTAAGCGACGTGTGAAGAGAGACTTTTCGACCCGTCACATGAATCTTCCTTCCGACGTTCCCCTGTATGTGAACGAGAGCCTTGCTCCAGAGAGAAGAAAAGTGCTGGCCCTGGCGAAAGCTGCAAAGACTGAAAAAGGATATAAAGCCTGTGATATCACTTGAAAACGTAGATGATCTAGATAAGCTGAAAGTTACAAATAGTCAAAGCAATGTAAACGTTGAATCCGTCATAGATGCAAATGATTCACTCAGATTCAAACCATTCAAATAAGATGCTATTGGATACAATTGCACTCTTAAATACGAATAAATGTAGTAAACTTCAGTCAATGATTAACTTTCTGTTTTTTTCTGTTACTGTTCCATATTCTGAATGACGTACAATAAATCTTTTTCTTGTTTAATTCAAAATATAAGAAGCTTGCGTGAGAATTTTGAACTATTTTCTATTCATGTAGAAAATTATCCAATAAAACCAACTTGCATCATATTGACGGAAACATGGATTTACAGTGATGAATCTAATTTGTTCCCAATAAAAGGCTAAAATTGTTTTACTAACTGTAATGATAGCTATAGAGCAGGTGGAGTGGCTGTATATTTGGATGAGAGTGTTATTGCTAACACTGATAAGATCACAATTATTTCTGCAGACGGGCTAAAAGTTAGTTTCACAATAGATAATGTCAAATTGAGCATTATTGTAATTTATAGATTTCATTCATTGCCTAAAGAATATTTTCTAGATGAGATAAAGGACTTGCTATCAACACTAGAAAAATAAGAAAATGTTATTTTTACGGGCGATATAAGTATTGACTTGCTTGAGGATAACATTCATATCGATGAATACAATTTTATTTTGTCTAGCTTTGGATTTACTTCGTATGTAATTTACTTCGTATTATTGATACATCAATGACTTGCATAGATCACCTATTCCTCCGATATACTGCCACTAAATACAATTTCAATCCAATAGTTAATGTTACAAATAGCGGAATAACTGACCACTGTTCAATTCAATTTCATCTCAACAATATTGTAAATAAACCAAATAACTCATTAACGGATAACAGGACTAATAAGAAAGTCAAAGTATTAACATACTTTATGTGTTGCGTCCCTCTCTAGCAGACTACAAAATACTAACTGGGAAAGCGTCCTTAATAAATCACAGGTCGACTCTGCATTCGACGAATTTTTAAAAATTCTTAACGAGAGTATCGAATATGCAAGTTCAGATAAACTAATAAAAAACTCGCGAAAATGTAACGAACACAAACCTTGATTAACTTCACAAATACTGTACAGGGTAGAAATTAAAAATAAACTATATAAAAATCAATAAGACAGCCTTATAATGAAAGATTGATTAGATATTACAGAAAATACCGAGATCAATTGAAAGCCGAAATAGACCATGCAAAAAGTACCTATTTTCAAGAAACGCTTTGCAATTTAAGAGGCAACGCTAGGGATAGCTGGAGAGTATTAGATTCACTAATCGGGGGGAATAGGAGCAACGGGGTGATTAAACAGATAGTCGCTAGTGGAGGAGAATCCATTCAGGATGAGGGTGAAATTGCAAATGAATTCAATAAATATTTCATATCAGTATCTTCATTGATGCACAATTCTGATAGAAGTGAACTTCACGAGCAGGCGAACTCAGAATTGGTCAGAAATTATTTCCCTCTAGCTAGAAATTCTGCCTCTATATTCTTCTTTCCGGTTACTGATTCAGAAGTCAAAACTATAGTAATGTCTATGAAATCCAGGAAAGCTCCCGGTTACGACTGTATTGGAATTGGGGTGATAAAGAATGTGATTGATTATTTAGTTAGGCTAGTTAGCTTCCTTTCTAAACATGAGTTTTTTAGCTCGCATCAATTCGGTTTCCAAAAAGACGTAACACAGAAGACGCTATGCTCAAATTAACGACAGCTATTTACAACGGCATAAACTGTAATAAAAAATGTGCTAGTCTCTTCCTGGATATAAGAAAGGCGTATGATACTGTAAAGCATGATATCCTAATTGACAAGCTGAATAGCGCCGGCGTAAGAGGAGTGTGTAACAAGTGGTTTGCTAGCTTCCTTACACATAGAACGCAGCAGGTGAGAAAAGGTGACACAGTTAGTAAGATACTCAAACCAATCTTGCGGCGTTCCACAAGGGTCAGGACTTTCAGCGGAATTATTTCTAGTCTATATAAATGATCTATGTAATGGAGCACTCAATGGATCACTCACAGCATTCGCTGACGACACAGCGTTGAGCTATTGCGCTGAAACAAATGATCAGTTGAAACGGATAATCACAACCGATGTACACCATCTGAATCTATGGTTTCAGAAAAATTCCCTTGAAATTAACACTAAGAAATCACATATATTAGTTTATCAACATAAATCTAGAAATGATAGCTAGCTATTCCCTCACATACTGATAGATGCAAGAATGCAGACATCGATTGTGATTGTGAACAAATTTTAGAGTCAGAGTCTGTTAAATACTTGGGTGTGATCATAGACTCTAAGCTCAGTTGGGCACATCACATACAAAAATTGAGGAAGGAATTAAAAGTAACATGCAGGAAATTATATTTCATTCGTAAACTCAGTCCCAAGTATCTGTTAAAAACTCTTTACTTCGCACTCGTCGAGAGTAGGCTCCAATACGGAATTACAGTTTGGGGAGGTGCCTATTTCTCAATTATTAAACCAGTCATCACGGGCCAAAAGTGTATCATGCGAACAATAGCTAGCGTACACCGTCTAACAAGATCACTACCGCTATTCAGAGAATGGGATCTCCTACCGTTGAGGTACCTGTATTATTACAAAGTTTTGTTATGTTTTTACAGCAGGAGCGGTAATCTTAACACGAGACAAGAATATTATGGACTTCGTTCGACAGGAAATTTCATACCTCCACACCCAAATAAAGAATGTTTTCGTAGATTCTATCTATATGTAGCCCCTAAAATATTCAATATGATCCCTTATATAGCAAAAAATTAAACCCGTCTATCCTAAATTTAAAAAAAAAGAAAATGGCTTTCAACAATAGATGAGATCGAGAACCTATTAAAAAAAATCAGTTAAATCCACAATTTGAACTATTTGGAAAATAGGCTCTTAGGCACTTAATCGAAAAACGAAACATATATTATACAAATGTATCAAATTGGAAAACAAATTAAATAGATTTACAAACAAAATTATCAGACTATTTTAAGTAAAAGCGTGGAAGGTATGGAACGAACGATTTTCTTTTGGGTTACGTTGTGTGTTATGTCAGATCGTATCTTTAATTAGTGCACTTCATCATATTTGCACTCACTCATACCTGCATCATTGTATAATTCAGTACTTCATTATTGTACCATTAATTTCTCCTCTACTGTATCACTCAACTCTCATTAAGCACTTCCATCATTGGTACCTATCTTTCTTTACATTGTTAGAGTATATCGTAATACATTGTCTGTTCTATTTTTATTGAACATTTGCATTCAAACACATTTGCATAATTTTTAATTAGTTTTTCTTTTTAATTAATTTCAAAATTATCCTACGTTCGTTTGCTAGCATAGTTTTTTATTTTATTTATCATTCTTATTTATTGCAAAAGAAATAATTTAAAATTTTGAAGTTTGATGGCATCTCCCTCATAGAATTTTCTCGGGAGTGTCTCTTCTCAGTAGATTTAGAAATGATAATTATCTAAACCATAGTTTTTAGAGTACATGATATTGTTTACATTTCACAGAGGTTTTATGTTTGGTTTTTATGTAATTTGTTTACTGAGAAATGGAAATTTATTCATTTTATTTTTATTTTTTACTTAGGGCTACTTCAAATTAATGAATTAAAATAAAAATCAAGTACCCTTTTAAAAATTTTTTAAATATTATTAAACCATGTTTCGAGGCATAAGCTCATTCTCAATGAGCTTAATGACATTGAAAATGAGCTTATGCCTCGAAACATGTCTGTGATTTAATAATATTTTTAATTTTTTCAAAAGGATACCTGATTTTCATTGATTCATTCCTGTACGCGATTTCTGAAAAATCACATCACGGAGCATATTCTGAAGAATTTTCCCGATTCCCCAACTGGGTTCTCCTCTTAAATCCCCAAAGCTTTTGAGATCGGTGTTCAAAGACTACTCTTCCGGTATTCCCACAAGAAAAAATCGCACGCTTTGAGGTCGGGTGATCAGTTCAAGAAATTGCTCCAGTGAGAAATATCACCCGATTTGTAAAATCATTGTTGAGAACATCCAGGCTTTGTGGCTTGTTCTTGCTAGAATAATGTTCATTCCATGTTAACAAAGCTGAGAAATGAAGAACGAATGCAACATTATCGAATAGCGTTGTGCATTTGCAGCAGTCACTGTCATCTTCAAAAAAGTGGGTCTGTGATTGCAAATGATGACATTCTGCACCAAACTGTTAACTTGCTTTATAGAGTTGATGAGGGTTTTTACCACTGCAGTATCGAAGATTTTTTTTATTTTCAAAACCGGTGAGGTAGAAAAATTTAGATTCTCCGGGATGTGATGGAAAGTTTCAAAATCACTTACAGTAATATTTAATTCGGAATTACAATAGTTGTCTCTCAAGAGTAAAATTAGATTAATTTTTAAAAACCAAATAAATTGTTTCTCAAGAGTAGGCGGAAGCAGTCAGCAATTTTTCGAACAGCAGAATCATGTTCTATATGTCATTAGAAAGAGAAATCAATTCTCCAGGCGCTCTATTTTTCACTTTTTTATTATAATATTATTTCCATAAGAAAAAGAAGTAGCCTTATTTGAACTGATCGATGTTAAGAAATTGATTTGTTCATAGAACTAATTAGATGTTATTAGACGAATTTATTCCTTGTTGTTTTTGAGCACAAAACACGTTATTTTTAACATCGCAAGCTATACTAATGAATTATGTTATACATTCAACTCAAATATTTGATAATTTCCGGAATTTTTATTGAGGTTGTATTGTTATTCTGTCGCAGGTTAAAATGATAATGGCAACCAACAGACCAGACACCCTGGACCCCGCCCTTCTTCGTCCTGGACGCCTTGATCGTAAAATTGAAATTCCCCTTCCCAATGAGCAAGCTCGACTGGAAATTTTGAAAATTCATGCTGCCCCAATCGCCAAGCATGGAGATATTGGTAATACAATCGTTCTCTTTTTAATATTTGAGTCATCTGAGTTTTTTCAAAATTTAGTTTCAAGTGAACTTTCTTGTTTACAAAACGAGCTGAACCAAGTTCACACAATGTTTTCTTTACTTCTGTTGGTCGCTAAACTATGCAGGCTTGAACTGACTGAATTATATTGAATATTATACTATACTCATATTAATATACTGAATATTCTGGTTGATATTGTATTTTGATTTGCACTGGAGTTTATTTTAGTAAACCAATTCAATATTTCCTAGTATTCATTGTCGTTAACATTGTGAGAAAATCACTGTACTTTGAAATACTATTCTGAAAGATAGTTTAAAATGGTGGTGTGTTGATCACTTGGTGAGAGTGGTTGCTCAGTGATTATGAGTGCAAGTAATAAACACTCGAGAATGGTTTTGGTTGGTCGACTGAAATACATATTGATGAGATGGAACCTACCTGTCAGTAAAGCTGTCACCAAAAAGTTGGGCGGTTTCCTAGCTGATGTACCCTACTAACAGCTGATGTAAAACAAAGTTTCTTGATTTCAAAAACATCATCTAGGTCTAGCTGCAATTGACAACTGAGCTCTTGAAGCGCCCAAGCCGTAGACGAAATCGCTCACATTTTGGGCGTCAGTTATATCTCCTTACTATTAAAATCTATACGAATATTCATTTATTTTCATTGAATTCATATTAGTCACCTTATGACGTGAAATATAAATAGGTTGTGAAATCAGAAAAAACTGATTTCGAGGGAGGAGAAATATAATTTTTCTAGATGATATAGTTTGTGAACTTGTGGATTGTAACATGAATCATAAATTGAGAATTGTAAATTCAATTCCATGCTACAGTTTTTACTGAATAGAAAAAGCGAAATGGTTTTAGCAATATATTGATAAACTGTAAGTATTTCAAGGTAGAGAATTCTACACATTAATATATTCGGTCCAAACGGGTGTTTCAGGAAAGTGGTTTCCGAAAGATGGTTTCAAGACGCTGATTCCGAATCTGCTATTTTCGAACTAAAAAATGTTTTCTGCTAAAAAATCGAAAAACCTTAAATTTCAGGTATTTTTTAGTGAAAACTATTGCATTAGCCTAATGTAAAAGTTCAGGAATGAATTATAAAATAATTTACAGTTAATTATTTACAAAATGAGGAGTCAAATGTCAAAAATCGCATGTCATCACAAATTCACACTTAGATTCAAACTTATTTGTTGTGAAATCCAAAGGTTTTTAATTTTTTGAGAATGATCAAAATTTACACTTTTTTCGGCACGTTGCAGCTCCAAAACTTATTGTAGGTAATTTTATTAACTATAATTTATTACTGTTCATGTACTTTTCCATAAATGCAATATTTTTCACTAAAAATTAAAAAAAAAAAGTCCCGAAATTTAAAGTTTACATTTAAATTTTTGAGGGTGGAGCCACCCTCAAATTGCAAATTTGGAATCAGCGCCTTGAAAAACATATGATACCGTCGAGAAGAAACCTTCGCACTATTTTTTTATAAAACTAGCATTTTACTAGGCTATCAAGTCCGGCCTTGTTGTGCATTAGTCTAACTTGTTTTTTTAAATAGTAAATACGGTTCTAGGACTTCCAAATTATGTCTCTAATACATCATCAGACTACTAATATAAAAAATATAGAATTAAATTAAATTTTCTCTCTATGGATTATTATGAAATTAATTATTATCCATTATTATCCAATAACGTCTCAGTATTTAATCATTTCTCGAACCTTTCAGAATTTTAAATTCAATTCCATGCTACAGTTTTTACTGAATAGAAAAATCAAAATGTATTTAGCAATATATATTGATGTAAACTTTCAGAATTGGGTTGCCGTCTTTGACTTGGGTATTGTCATCAATAATGGCATCTGCCAACCAACACCTCTATGAAAACAAAAGAACCTTCTTTCATTTCAATAGGAAGCTATTTCATCTGTCAGACGGAAAAGTGTTATAAATCAGTAAACTTATAAGTTACTAATTTCAATTTATTGAAGTGTTTCCAGGATAACCTATAGGAAAACGCATATTTTAGAAGAATTCTATTTTTGAAAATATTTCCTTTTGTTGATTAAATAGCTACATTTCAATTTTAATTTTAAAAAATATTATTCTAATGGATTTGTGTTTTCTCCAGATTACGAAGCTGTAGTGAAATTGTCCGATGGTTTCAATGGCGCCGACCTGAGAAACATCTGCACTGAGGCTGGCCTTGTAGCTATCCGTGGCGAGAGGGAGTACGTCATCCAGGAAGATTTCATGAAAGCAGTCCGTAAGGTGGCTGATCACAAGAACTTGGAATCGAAGCTTGATTACAAGCCAGTCTAGATCGCACACTAGATTTGCTATCAATTATACATAATGCTTTTTGATTTAAAATAATATTATCTCAATTTATTAATAAACTAATTATAATTTTCGAACTTCCAAAATGTTTTCATTACAAGAACCTTTAACTTTAACTATTTCTCTATTCCCCATATCTGTTGGAAACTACTTGTCAATCAAATATGAACTCTAATGGATGTTATCTATACGGAATCCATGCTTTATACATTATTTTTAAATGAAAATTTTTATCAAAAATAATTTTCAATTAATACATGTTCTGAAATTATTGAAATTTATTGAACTTAATTCAATTTTTAACAAGCTGTCATGAATAATTTTATCCATTTAAATATTATGTAAAAATAGTAAGAGAAGCATTTACTGACTTTACATTACAAAAATATTAATGTTTCTAATGAGGAATTGATGGCTTTCAAGAGATTCTGGATTATATTACTTTCATGCTAATTATTTTAGTATTACTGTTTCAAAGACAGGCTATATTATATTGAATGATTACGAAACTTCATTAGATTAAAACTAATAGTAATACCTATTTTTGTTTCTGAGGTTAATTCCTACATGAGTTCTTGAGCTTGTGCGTGGGTAATGAGAGGGTTGATGATTACAAAAAAAAAAATCATTTTGGATTCAGTACCGCGGTACATCAAAACTAAATATAAATATAAATATTAAAAAAAAAACAAAATAAATATTTCCCCACATAGACTATAGTCCATTCACGATGGCTTGAGACGAGATAAACAAATGCTCTGCATGTGTGTGTGTTCGACTGGAGTGGCATCGATTTATCCACGACATTAACAAGTCACAGCAATGCCAAAATCCCGAATTTTGTTGTCGGGACTGTAATCAAAGTATTGACACAAAAACTTTTACTATAATTGTTCGTTCATTTTCGGTTCATGCAATCGAGAGACAACCAAAACAAGCAATTTACCAATGTGTATCTATAAAAAAGATTACTTAAAGATACTTATTCTGAATTGCCTACAACAAAATTCGGGATTTCGGAATTGCTGTGACTTGATTATGTCGTGGCTAAAATGAAGCCACTCCAGTATAACTCACACACATGCAGAGCTTTTGTTTATCTCGTCTCAAGCCATCGTGAATGGACTATAGAGATCTGTGTGTGTGGAAAGAGTTCATATCCTAAACTAGCAATAAAGTATATATCACTGCAATTTGCATAGGAAATAGTAGAATATGTCATAAATTACTGTTGTGTACAAAAAATTAGTTGCATTAGAGCTGTTGTCATCGTAATGAATTCCTCTTGAATTACCGACGGTAATGCTTTATTTACTACATATGAATATCTAATTACTCACATATTTTGGAAAAACGATAAGCCGTCGGCCCTGATTGCCTAAAAAGTAGTCATCTCTCAAAATTACTACGCACAAACCTAAGAGCTCATGGAATAGCTCAAGAAGCTATGGCCTGGCGTATGCTGTGGCGCACGTAACGCATTCCACGCGAATTAGCCAATCACAGCTTCTTTTCTTGTCATCAATATGAGCTGTGATTGGCTAGTTCGCGTGGGCTGCTGCGAGTGCGTCCCAGCATACGCCCGGCCTATAGCTCATGAAGAGCTCATACTCAAGGTAATTAGAATATAAATTATTTTCTAATTACCTTGCTCATACTCATAGGATTTCATCCTAGAAAAGGACTTCCAATTTTTTCACGCCAGTCATTTTTTCGATGTTTAAGCTAAAGAGATTCAATTTAAAATTGTTCGATTTTTCTATTGAAGATTTTTAAATGGGGGAAATTTAGAATTACAATGTTCCTCTTAAATATGACATCCGTTGCCTATGAAACCTTCAGTACTGTGTACCACTTCAGTATTTGACATTCAAATTCTATTCAGAGATTTTTAGATGGTCTCTGGAAATGAAAATCAACCACTTTTCACTTCAGTAATTGCGCTTATTATAAAAGATCAATCTTGACAGAACTATTGACTACTATAGTGAACTATCGGCTACATAAAAGATTGTTTTCGTTGGATAATAAAGTCAGTGCTTTTTGACCCCAGACGCGCAGTGAATCATGATAATGCAATTCAATGTGGTCCGATTTGTATGAACTAATTTTAGCTGGTCTCTTTGTGCAAATTTGAAAATTGAATTTTCATCTTGGCTATTACCACAGAGACAGAGGACGTAAATCCATAGTCAGTTTTCAGATTTACATAGTCAGTGCTTTTGCGATTGATCGTATAACTCTTCATTAAATAATCTTCATCTTAACTCTTCATTAATAGTATAATAATAATAATTATTATAATTATTATTATTATTATTAAATAAACTTTCAAAAAGTTTGGTCATGCGTGGTGTAGCCTACTTATCCAATAAATATCCAATTTGGCTAGCTACTAGAAGTGGTGAAATTAAAGCTGGTTCAAACAAATAACAATATTGTCTCTTGTTTGGTAGCTAATAGATTTCAGCCGAGTGAATTTCGCTTGATGCAAGCCAATGCCAATAAGAAAACTGTTGATCGTTGAGGGTCGATTATAACTAATCCGGTGGCATGAAGCTACATGCACCCTTTCTAATGGAGTGAGTGAATAGAGATGGAGGAGGGATAACCAAGTGTGGGGATGCATTTCAGCCTGTGGGAGGAAAGCGCAATACAGATGGTAGTCGACAATGGAAATGTGCTTCCTTCCTTCTGCTATTTGGAGGGGAGCCTCTGTCTCACTTTTATCATCTTTGATATGAGTGGAATTCAGAAAGAGTGACAGAGATAGGCGCCTTGCATTGCATGACGTAGACGAGGGCGACTAGTCATTTGATTTGAAGAGTATTTTCTTCATCATTCGAAGGGCCAGAAGCCTCTGCCGTATGGAGGAGGAAGGGTGTCCACTTTCTTTCCTCCTCCAGTTTGGATGATGACTCACTAGCACTCTGAGTCAGAGCCGCTCTAAATAGACTAGGCGACCGGAACCCAATGCTGTGTAATGTTTAGCCTATGCCCTCGACGGACGCTTCATCCTGGAAATATTTCACGCCCTTCGTTTCCCAGACGCTCATTTGTCAATATCACTCAGTGCGATCTCTTATACTATACAAAACACAGTCAGTATATATAGGAACATTATACAATATACTTTATTAATTTTCCCCTCCTTCAGAAAAAAGAATCCCCAATTACCAATAGAAAAAAATTGTGTTCGCCCCTGGACCACATAAATGGTCTAGAGCCTACCTTTTATTAACATTTCATTTGGTTTTGATTATTTTTATTTTAGTTGGAGCTGATCATGAAATAATAATTGGAACAAAATTGATTCAGTTCTGTTTAAGCTTTTCTTATGCTGATCATGAGGAACAATTTTACATAGAAAAAATTTAGATTGGGGTAGTGGCGTAACGTACACCCCCGCAGCCCCCGCGGCGCGGGGGCCGGGGCTCTGGGGGCCCGGGCTGGGGCCCAAATATAAAATATAGGTTTCTTGAATAATGAATCACTTGGGATCCTAGGGGGTCCGGGTTAGAGCCCAAAATGGTATATTACATAATTTCTAAATAAATAAAATTGAAATATCGACTTATCAAGGAAAGCATTATTTCTATTTTGGCAAATACAGTCATAAGCACTAATGTGGTTTGAGAAACAAACTACATCAACAAAACAAAGTTAGTGTTGTTCAAATACACTTTTTATCCTTCAATTTCACCTCATCAATCATCTTCGCACTGAATATTCATTACCCACGCACAAGCTAAAATGCTTATGTGGGCATCATCCGCAATAATAAAAACAATGTCTATTGGTAGTGAGCTTCTATTATTAGGAATGTTGTTTGCAAATCATTAAAATTGAGATTGAGACAACCTGTGTCCAGACTAGACTAGACTGTTCAAACAAAACTCATGCAAGTGATCTTTCCATTTATTTCTCAGAGGAAATAAATTATTTTTCCATTGAATTCCTGAGCTCATAGTGTGGCAGAGGCGACATTAAATAATATGGAAATGAATGATAATGTAAATACAGCCCACTCAATTCATTATTTCATTCGCGATTCCAATTCAGTTCGTATCAAATCGCAATACTGGATGCACGCTTGTGTCCGCAAAATTTGTCAAGTGAAAAGTGATTCAAGTGAGTTTAGCCCAGGCAAATTAGACTAAAAAAGGGCCTAGCACCTAAAAAATGATGGATGGCTGGAAATGATCTTAAACCACTGTGGACATCCCAAATAAGTTTAATATGAGTTTGCGACGCTTTCTGAGTGGCGCGTAATACAGAATGCCCAAAAAACCGCGGAAAATTTGTTCATTTTCTTGTTTTTTGCAACTCACGTCAAAACCAAGCGTCGGACAGAAAAATTTGTAATTACAATGTTTTAGTAAATAAAATTCTTGAGTGATTTATATAAAATCCAACCCTCTGTGATAAGCGATAACCGAGTTATGAATTTTTTAAAATGCTGTATTTTTTGAAAGAAATTGAAATTTGACAATTTTCAATTTTTGATTGCTTATATCTTCTGTAAGTCTCATTAGAAGAGTAAAATTCAAAATCCCTCTGGGGATAATTTTATTCTGTACAATTTAAGACCAAAATAGAAGACCAAGTCTCTAAAGTGAGACTTTTTGGAGTTATCAATGCATTTTTGTTCTCATATTGTGCAGAATTAAATTATCTATTATTCAATGTAAAAAAACGCATTGATAACTTAGATAAAACTTCATTTAGAATCTAATTTTGAATATATTGATAGTAGGGAAAATTGAAAAAGTGGTTTTTTATGTTTTTCAATTGTGAATAAATCTAACCTTATCAGCTTGAATTCATGATTTCTACATATCAAATGATAGGGAAGCTTATGCTCTACAATTTAAGTCCAAATAAAATTTTTTACTAATAATGGCTTCCAAGATAGACACATTTTAACACAAATAGTAGCCTTTTTCCCGGTATATGTGAATGAACTCAATTTGATTTCTACATATCAAATGATAGGGAAGCTTATGCTCTACAATTTAAGTCCAAATTTAAAAATTAAAAAATTTAAAATTTTTTACTAATAATGGCTTCCAAGATAGACACATTTTAACACAAATAGTAGCCTTTTTCCCGGTATATGTGAATGAAATCAAGGTCGTAAAATTCTCCAATTTTGATCGAATTTAACAAATTATATGAGCATTTGAACCGCCTTGATGAGCTGAAAACAATTAGCTATAGTTTGTTAAGATCTATTGAATTTTACAAATTTTACAGGTGTCCTTAATTTATTATCCTTAAAGAGTCCTTCTAACTGGAAATAGCCTGAATTGAGGACGGTATGGTGGGTATTATATTGAAATATGATCTAACAAAAAATATTCTGGTAGAAATCTCCAATACAAGGATATAGAGATTTATTTTTGTCATTATTGTTGAAAATATTGTATTTTTTGTTGTACAAGGAAATATGTTGAGAGCTCTAGCACAAAAAATATACAAGATAGATTGATTGATTGATTATAATCTCCTTTGCCAGGTCTGAGGAGACCTATGGCAACATCAGAAACATGATACAGAATTTAATATATAACATTATTATAATATTGAAATTAAAACATTAATTAATAATAGTTATAAACAGCATAAATGTGAAATATAATAAAAGTTTCCTTTTTTTGAGTGAGAAGAAATCAGAGAATATTAGACTTGAAAAGCAACTGAATAGAGCGTAATGAATAAGCCTAAGCTTTTCGGCTCTAATAAAATACATTAAAATAAAATTCTTATCCTGTTAATTACGTTATAATTGAGCTAACATGAAAAAAATGGATTGGAAGAAATTCAACATATCGCTGGAAAACTATGAATTCTTTAGCAATGTGAAAATCGTGCCAATAGAAAGATAATTAAAGAATAATTTACATTACATGAGCCACGAATTAACACTTGATATCATCGAATTGCAATTATAAAGAAAATGATAAAATTCAAATGAAAATGAATACAGTATATAGAACTACTATTCGATAAATTTACAGTTCCACATTAACGTATCAGATAAGTTAGTGAAGTATCATCGAAGTTACAACAGTTACAACACAACGTTTGAGAAAAAAAGTTTACGACATCACTTTGTCACCTTCTCTCCACTTCACGGTTCCATCAACTGTCCAAACATTGGCATGGCCTACACGCGCACATAATTCGCGATATAAGATGATCCGTTTCCGCGTGAGGTCGTCGCGGATGGCAATAGAGGAGCCCTTCAGCTGCCGCCTCACAGAGATTATAGAACGTTTTGTCTGATAGCTGATGAATTTGACAAGGATGGCTCGCGGCCTAGGCTGTGGCTCGCCAGGTTGCAAAGCAACAACTCGGCCGACGCGATGACATCGGTCAATCAGCACTGGTTCGATATTCAGCTGGATTCTATCACGACATAAGCGCGTAACAGTGGCTGTAACATCTTCACCATCGACCTCCTCCACACCAAATATTCGGACACTGTTCTGCCGCTGGCACTGTTCTTGATCGTCGATTTTCTTCTCGAGCAGCTCCTGACGGGCCGCAACGTCCTCACGCACAGCGACAATCTGAGACTCGAGTGACTCCACCCTCGCCTCCAACGCCGTCAATCGCGGCTCAAACTCCTTGATGAAGCGAGCGGCGATGATGTCAGCAAGCCGTTCAAAAAGATTATCGGCAACTCGATCGGCCAACTTGAAGAGGAAATCGTCATCAGAGAGGCACGCCGGGAACACCGCCGAGAGAGAGAACGCCGAGAAATAGAAAGTTCTATTTGGTCTTAAATTGTACAGAATAAAATTATCCCCAGAGGGATTTTGAATTTTACTTTTCTAATGAGACGTACAGAAGATATAAGCAATCAAAAATTGAAAATTGTCAAATTTCAATTTCTCTCAAAAAATACAGCATTTTAAAAAATTCATAACTCGGTTGTCGCTTATCACAGAGGGTTGGATTTTATATAAATCACTCAAGAATTTTATTTACTAAAACATTGTAATTACAAATTTTTCTGTCCGACGCTTGGTTTTGACGTGAGTTGCAAAAAACATGAAAATGAACAAATTTTCCGCGGTTTTTTGGGCACTCTGTATTACGCGCCACTCAGAAAGCGTCGCAAACTCATATTAAACTTATTTGGGATGTCCACAGTGGTTTAAGATCATTTCCAGCCATCTATCATTTCTTAGGTGCTAGAAGTCTAATTTGCCTGGGCTAGTTGTGTTCGATAAAATTATAAATTTTTTAATTCAATAAAAATTATTTTTTCAATAGCTAGCCTATGGCTTGTCTTCAAGAATTTCATTTTATGAGATTTAAAAAATCACATTTTTAGAGAGTTGAATAATTGAAATTGAGGAAATTAAGGGTGGAGAGGGGTTAAGAATAGGAAAGGGGGTATGATTTTGGAAGAAGGGGCCCGGATTATTTCTTTTGCGGGGGGGCCCGGCTTGGAAACGTTACGCCACTGGATTGGGGTCGGGCTCTTAGGCTTTTTATCTAGACGAAGATCACATAGTAAAACGATCAACTATAACTTCATGATCAACTTATAACTGTCCAACTTTTAGCAGGGTTCTTCCACAATACAGAGCACCAGGTTGTGTGGAGGGGAGTTACACCAAAACACCAAGCTTGAAAGCAACTCCCCACGCCAACCCGCTATGACCTTGGTTTTTACTGTGCGATAAAACGATGCGCGAGTGGGCTCACACGTAACAATCGGATCGACGATAATAGTAGAACTGTTTTGTGCTTACGTGTAAGCTATCGTTTTTAGCCGCGTCAGTGTCTTGAAATTTCTCAATGAATTTTTGTAAATAAGCCTTGTAAATATGCACCTTTCTACTATTTATTTCAACCACATTATTTTAAATATAAAGTTGAAAATATTTATATTTTTAATAAAGTTTTATATCTTACTGAAAAGTAGAGCCTTTTATTGTCCTCCGATTATAGACGGGTTGTAGGTAAACATTCTTAGTTTAGATTGTAATATTGATTAATTTTAGGACAAACAATAAAAAATATTATACCTAATACCTTTGTTATATATCTGCAACATTGTACTCGAGAATTCCTCCTCGAATGTATTGAACTTGCAGATTGGGGATGCTAAAGGGCAGACTGATTTTCGGCGTGGGTTTTAAAATGGGGTAGGGGGCTGAGGGGGGCATGCAGGGTTTGTTGCTTGTTCGTTGTTGTATTTAATCGATCCTATCCCTTCCTTCTATTCGACTCTCTGGATCTTGCGCCCTTGCGCTCTCATTACTCACCTAAACACACACAGGCACACAAGCGCGCACCGCCACTTGCCCTGTTTCAATCTTGGCTTCTAGCAGTCGACAATGACCGAAACCCTCTGCTTCTGAAATCACCCACGCTCATTATTTATTATTGGTGCCAAAAGTGAACGGTTGATAAATTACTTTTAATATTTCTGATGAGCTCTGACAGGACAGTCGGCGAGCTGTCTGCGAGAGTAGGCTACATAAAAACGAGAGCGATACCAGCTATTCTAATTCTTTCTCAAAGACAACTTCAGACGGTCCTAACAGTGCTGAGCACTGTCCTTCACAGTCATTCACAAACTGACTTAATTTAGGGCATCAGCTATATACTTCTCGTAACTGCAGTACGCCAACCTGCTTTCAACTGAATCTGACACTTTTGTACCCCTCCAATTTTTGTATTTTGTACTAAACTTAGGCTTGCCATTGGTCCTAATCAATCAATCAACCAATCAGATAAAAATTTTGAAGATATGAAGACCTATATTTTATAAGACTTCTTAGGGCTACTGTATTTACCAAACTTTCAATTATTAATGAAAATCAAAGTACCCTTTTCAAATATTTTTATTTTGCATAACATTTTGCATTTGATAATGGCTAATACGCTTAAACATGTTATGCAAAATGAAAATATTTGAAAAGTGCTTATAAGACTCATATATTATAATAAGTGGGGCTTACCGCATTGATTAATTAAATTTTAAATATTGTTGACATTTTACATAGTTAGCAGATTGTGGTAGCCTGCTGTATTCACAATCAATAAATTTATACGTTCGCCTTTTTATATTTATTTGCAGCGTGTGATTAGTTTTTCTACAGACAGACTGGATGTCAAATTCGATCAAAACTTTTTTTTAATTTTTTATCAAACATGGGCTTTTGAAAAATATCTTCATGGATGAGTGAGTAAAAAAATGAAAATATTTAGGGCACCAAACACTGCATAGATGATTTAACAGTTAAATCAGAATAATGATTTTGAAACGGATCCGAAATCCAGGGCATAGTTTTCTTCAGTGCCATCTCGAAATGAGAACGCTTTGTATCGGCACAAGAAGCGTCAGACGAGGAGAGTGAAGCAGTCGTGGGCAGCAAAGATGAAGAAAGAAGATGATATGAGGAAGACAGGTCAAGAGAAGAAGGCCGACCTGGAGACTGTCCGCGTAGGAAACAGAAAAAGAATGAGCAATCGCTGGAAAGTAAGGAAAACGAGTGAGATGGAAGACATTGCTCTCAGTCGGGGCCAGGTCGTAGAACGGTACCTTTTAACTAGATCCCCTTCAACTACCTCGAATAATGCGTTCGAATCAGTATACACTGCTTACTGACAAGAGTGCCAGTTATTTGGTATTCTGGAAAATAAAATGAAAACTATGATTACAATACAGTTCAGTGCGGGGCTAATTTTGTAAAATAAAGAGCACCGAACCTTTAGTTTCCTAGTACTCCTCTGAAACAACTTTATATCCTTATATATTGGTGCGTTCTTATCAGTTCTGATAATGTTTCATGCAATATTTATTAAGGTTTTTATGGAACTGATACCTATTATCGTCTTGAAAATTTAGTTTTATAATAGTGATGAGTTAATTGCGCATAGTGTAATTGAATTAGTTATTCACTAATCCAGTACCGGTATTATTCAGTAATATTCGTGTTTGTACATGAAATTCTGCTTATGTCAAAGATAACTCTCTCAAGATTTTTATAAGAAATACATGAGTGCTATAGAGACCAAGATAACAACCTGAATGGTATGGGGAAAATGTATTTGCATTTTTAATTTATTCAAATTTGTATTTTCTCTTGAATACTGTAGGCCTTCTTGAATTATTAGTCTTGATTATTTTGGACTCTTTATATTTTTAAATTTTGTTAAAAATAGAAATTTCATCCATGTCTATTTTATTTCAATTTGTCAATCGCCTACTGTATCATTGATTAATCAAAAAGAACAATGTTATTGATTGATTAAAATTCACCATAGAACAATACTAAAATTTAACAGATGCTATGTATTATGATATGAATGGAGAAACTAAGGGTGGCACCAGGAATCCCCAAGGGAACTGAATTGCAGAAAATTTTCCATTCCAATGAAAAAAGTGAGCCAGGTTTGCGCGAGCCTTCTCCCTCCGATGCTCACACTTCATCAACCCCACCTTCGACCTTCCACTGAATCCCTCCTCCATTGCATGCCGCTGCCGCTGTACTGTTTGCACTGGTCGAGTACACTGAACCCAGGCCAATGTCCTTATGACATCACCACCAAGAGGTCCTTGTCCAGTATCATGCTAATCTTTTATCTCCTCCAACTCTGCGCAGTCTAAACAATCACTCTAGTATTGGCATTACAAAACTTCTAACTATATTCAAGGAATACGTTCTGGTGGAATTCAGATCCTGCTTACTCTGGATAGTGGGGCCCTGAAGAGATAAATTTGAAGAAAAAGCTCGAAATAGATGAAAAAAGAACTCAATACTTACAAAATCTAAATAATGAACTGGAATTGGTACGATAGCATTTATTCCTCCTCAGGAAAATGAGCATTGTTAAAAAATACAATTTTATTGATTATTGGGAGGCAAAATAAAGGAAACCGTAAGATACACAAAACTATTATTAATAATAGATTCAATTTATTCAGGAATACATTGCCAATTTTTCCCCAGTTACTCAATTCGAATTTATTGTCCAGTATGAAATGTGATAGATACTTCATCGATTGATAGATACTTGATAGTTTTTTTAAATACAATGTACAAGGTACGTAGCCTATTTATTAATACCAAGTCGATTGTTACTGAATACTGAGCATTCACTTTTTTTTTGGATGTGCTCCACATGAGCTCCAGGCTTGTGTGCGGGTAATGAGAGACGACGATGAGAAATCAAACAACAGGCTTATAGGGTTTGACGAAAATAACAGCTGTAAAATAATGACATCAACTGGGAAGTCAGTGCATTTAACAGTTACTTTCAATAATTGATTGAAAAATCGCCTTCTCTGCTCCTGTGATACTCTTTGATGCTTCATTTGTGAACTTGTCACATTTCACATTCTTAACTGAGTTCTAGTTGATAAATGATAGATTGATAGATGAAGGCAGGCCATGGATGAACGTGAGTGAGCAAGTGAGGAAGTAGGGTGAATACTCGAAGATTGATTGATTGAATATTGAGAGATTGATATTGAATATTCTGGGAAATACTGGGAGAGATGAGTAGAACGGTGAAAAGGAAACGAAGGATGGGTTGGAGGAGTAGAAGAAATAAAAGTAGATAGGAGAAGAAGGGCGATGAAAAATTGATGGAGGAGTTGGAGGAGGAGAAGTGTCGATGTCCTCCGTCCTCTGTTGTGCTTGCACTACCTCTGGCTCTGGCTGCTGACTGCTGTGCTGGTTGCACAACACTGCGACTGCCTTGAGGTTGAGTTTCCATGAGGCTGCTAGTCGCTTCTCTCTTGTGAAAGCCGATTTCGAAGTGAGCGAAGGCCTTCTCTCCTCACTCACAACAATCAACAGATCCGCTTTCTATTCTCTTCTCTTCCAGTCCGCAGTGCGCGCAGCTCGCAGAATATATTCTAATTCTGCGAGAACTATAGTTCTCAACAAGAAAACTGGCGACTGGTATTTTTCAATAAATAGCTAATGCCTTGAGCTGATCACAGTGAACAATTTCCATTATTACTTGCTGAATGAGTAAATCGATAGTGTGAAGAATAAAAAGATAGCGAACCATGAAGTGTTGGTCAGGTCAGCTGATTGATTCGGCAATTTTGTTTACTCTAGCAGTGGAACAGGTCATCACCATCCTTGTCAGGGGCGAGGCGTGACTTTTTGGCTCGGTCATCTCTAGGAAAAATTTAGTTCCGCACCCCCATCTATCTCACCCCCCTCCCATACCCAAAAGATAATAATGTTCCATTTTAGACAATTATTTATCAAGCTTTATTATAACTAGTCCAATTACTAAAGATAATACACGATGAAGAACACAAAAATCTGTTGGAAATTAATAAATAATTGGATAAATTAAATACGCTGTTATTCAAATCAGTATGCTAATTGAAATAGAAATTAAGAATTGAAATAGAACTCCAAGGAACCAAATATAATTGGTTTTAATTTATCCTTAATTTGATGATTACCTAGCCGAATGATATTGATTTATTTATTTAATGACAAATTATTCCTTATCTTAGTTAACCATAGTTATTTATCATATCATTCATTGTACAAGAGGCCAAATAATAGTACAATACAATAAACATCATATGATTTGAGTTTGCAACACTATACGGAGCGCAGAGTGCAGAGAATTTGTTGTCAGAGACGGTGGAATCGCAGAAAATAGCGATGTTTTTGTCCGTATACTCCGTCCATCATTTGCGGTAGGGAGTGGGAGAGTTGATGCAGAAGAGTGGTGGTACGAACGCTAATCAGCGTTACTGGAATCGCTCACTGTTGAGCATATTGAACGAATGGAACTGATGATGGAGTAGTTCACTCTATTCAAACTTGGCGCGCTTGCAAAAAGCTTTGATTTCTTCACTTCTTTGTATTTATTTTTAATGTTTCCAACTTGATAATTCCTACACATTATATATCAATATCTGTCTAGTCATCGGCGAATCCAAAGATGACCGGACGCCTCGCCTCTGATCCTTGTCACATTCCGATCACAGTATATAATTTCCATTATTTACAAGAATACCTTATTATCTCAGCAGATTCAAGGTTTGAACGAGAAACAATACGATTGAAGGAGTTACACATTTTCAAAGTGGGGTCTCTGTTACTAGTTATTGCTGTAATATAATCACGCAGGGGCGGTTTCTCATATGGTTGCAAGGTTGCACAACCCCTAATTAAATCACGTACTGATGTATTTCCCTCCCTTGGTTCCTGGATTGTAAAGTGGAATACTGTTAATCTACGTGACATTCCGCCAGGACAGGACAAGTTGTACGAAAATCCAATTCAATAACCACATTAAAATTATGTATTCTATTATAATTAATTAACTACAAATCTGCAATCTTTTATGAAATCTTGAAATTTTTCAAACCATTTATTAAAATCTTCCATGCAAGGACATTATTTTATTAGCTACATCATTGGTTCTATTGAATTGGATTCACATGTAACTGGTCGATATAATTTCAAAAATAATTCACTGAATATAACAACTCCTTTCAACTTAATGTATACAGTAATACTGATCTCATTCCATGTTTGATAACTAATAATAAGAGAGCTCGAGGATAATTTATTATAGGCTACTGCTAACAGTATAGTTATAATATGATTGTAGAGCTACTCATTAAACACTGATAAATAGAATTTTATCATTAATTTTATGTATAATAAGCCTAGAAGAAAAGACAATTCACCTACAGAGGAACAGAGCGTTTATCTATAATATAATATAATTACGGTTATAAGATTGTCTTTGGTAGAAGCCACCATGTGAAAAGTGTTAACACAGTTGAAACATTACAGTGATAATAATGCACCTGTACGATGCTGAAAAAGTAGGCTATTGCCTTGATAACTTATTACACAAACTATCAACAATACATCAATAAAATTACAGTTATAAATAAAAAAATACTATAAAGGTACAGGTAGCATACTACTCTACAGTAACAGATCAGTGATGCATCAGTGAATATAATGGAAAGTTTGGTTTTAGGTGGAGCGGCTACCATCACCTGCGTCGTCTGTCTGCGCAGATATCGACTAGGTCTGTTTTATTTATAACTTGCCGCCAAACTCCGAGCGGCGAGAAAGATCTCTCTGCTCAGTATTTTCAAAACGCCAAACTAAATTTCACTTTACAAATTATTATTTATTAACAAACAACATATGAACTCAAGGCCCTAGCGTGTGGGGTATGCTTGTCTGCGTGAGGCGTAACCGCACAACAGGTCGCACGGGGGGGGGTAACTAAAATTTTTACAAACCAAAACTTTAAAAATTTGATAGCCTACTTTTATTACTATACGGTAATACATAAAGTACCTAATATGTAAGTATGTAGCCTTGAGAGTCTCATAAAACCCCTGCACACATGGACAATAGCGTCAATCAGTAGACCTGGCGGGCAGCAACAACTGTCCGTCTTTTGTCCCCGTATGATGGGGTGGTTAGGCAACTGGTCGCTTCAAAGTCCATTTCCAGTTCCTTGCAGCTACGGTTGTGACTGGCGAGTGGTGGCTGCCACAGAAACCAAACTGTGGCTTGTTGATCACGTGTCGACAGCAGTAGTGGGTCACGTGACGTAGTGTCAGCCATTATTGGAGTCAGCCATTATAGTGTAGAGTACTGCCAGCCAGTAGAGCCCGAGACAGCAACGAGGAAGGAGCATTATTGTTGTGTTTGCAAAACTTGCCTTACTCTTAAGTTTATTTCATTTACTTGTCAAATATCAGTTATTATTGTGATGAGTGAGAAAAAATTCCGATCTGTTAAGTGGAGTGGGGACGATATTGCTGTGTTTTTGGAGCTATATAATAAGAACTATGAGTTATTGTGGAACATCAGGCATGCTGACTATGCTAATAAAGCTAAACGGGAAAGTGCTTTAGGAAAGTTAAAAGGAGAATTAATTAGAAACGAGATCGCAGTTCCTGACTTGACGTTTCTTAGAGCTCGGATAAAATCGATAAAATCCACTTACAGAGCTGAACTTATAAAAATTATTGAGTCAAACAAAAGTGGTACAGAAGATATTTATGTACCAAAACTCCCCTGGTATGACGCAGCAGACGTGTTTCTAAGGCATGTGATAAAAACAAGATATACATCAGATTTGGTAAGATTTGCTTTGTTTGTTTTGTTTATAAACCTGTTGCTACAAGCTACAAGCTAATGATTTTATATAAATAACAATTTATTAGGATTGTAGGAATATAGTACGTACCAGTTCTGGAAAACTATTCAATTGCAAAAAAGTAGCTACAAAATTGCTCATTTCATTTTTGTTGATGGTAGGCTAAGTTATATAGGCTCAGTCTTTTCCCGTCTCTGGAGCAATAGCAGGGCCGTAGACAGACGGGTTTTCTCTGGTCATTTGCCCAGGGCCCGGACCCATAAATTGTTGGCAGGGGCCCGGAAAAATTGGGTTGAAAAATGTTTTAATTAATCATACAGGTTCATAATAATTGGCTATGAAAATTATCATTTTTTAAAAATTAGAATTGAATTAGAATTAGACTTGATTTCTTTAACTACTCAATGATTAACTTTAAAGACATTTCTTAAAAACTGGAATAAATTTCAAAACTCCATGAATATTTGAAAGAATATTCCTATTTTTTCAGGCCCAGTCAGTTCGTCCTGAATGGCAACCTGGCAGTCGCCAAGGGCCCATGAGATCAGGCCCCAGAGAGCTAATAGCTCTCTTTTCCCGGTTTGTAGTTGTTATATTAATTCGAAACAGGGCTTGATTTCAGGAGGAACGCTTGGGAGCGGCGCTCCCATACCTTCTTTCACAAGAAAAAAATTTAGAAACAGCAAGAATTTTTCATGTTTGTTTTCTATTTTTAATGTTATTTTTGTCAGTCACTAATTCTCAAATGTTTAAAAACTTTGTATTTAATTAGAGCATAATATTGCTTGTTATTGTAGAGAGTTGTTATTTCAACACAATGCAATTTTATTCTGAATCATGTTGTTATTCTTGAACCGGATGTTTTAAAGCTTGAGGAGAATTTAGGCGTAACTTATGTAGATTATATAGTGTAGTTGAAATGGTAAACACCATACTTGGTCCAAAAGAGCTTCATGATTCTTATTCGTTCTTTAAAATTTTATTATTATAGTTCCATAAAACACAGCTACAAAACATTGCCCAGATTTGCTAAAAACTCTCCAATTCAAGTGTGATTTTTAAAAATTTCCGTGGGTGAAGACCCCGAACCCTCCCCGTGAGCCAGTTCACCCACCGCTCCCATACCTCTTTTTCCAGAAATCAAGCACTGATACGGATACTAACTACTTCCATAAGCTCACTTTCTGTAGGTACAACTTCTATACTCTATTCACGATCACTTGAGACGGAATGAACAAACTTTTTGAGTGTGTTTGCGTGTAATGGAAGGTCTTCTTCTATGCAAAACTTCCGGCCAAAGACCAACAGCTGTAGCCAATCATAGCTCAAGACAACAGTTTTGAGACAAGACAAATCGGACTGTAGCCAATCACAGCCGACTTTTTCACATAGAAGAAGACCTTCCATGACACGCAACACACACAAAAGGTTTGTTTATTTCGTCTCAAGTGATCGTGAATGGACTATAAATTTATGTTCTAGAATCCTTCAAAGTTCAATTTTCGCATTGTACTGTATAATCTGTCCAAGAAAAGAAGACCCTCTGGCAAGATGAGAGAATGACTTCAGCTCGGTCAATATTGATTCAAAAATTATTGATTTGGTCTCAATTGTAGGAAACATTCTGATTTACAATTTGAGACCAAATCAGTAATTTTTGAACCAATATTGACCGAGCTGGAATTATTTTCCCATCTTGCCAGAGTGTCTTTTTTGCTTGGACAGACTATATCATATCTTTTCAACCCTTTTAGAATAGGACCTACAAAATGGAAAAGATGGGAACATTTTAAATCTGCTATGAGGGGCCCGGTCATGTGATTTTGCCCGGGGCCCGTAATTCCTGTTTACGGCCCTGAGGAATAGTAACTGTTGCATTACACTCTAACTGTTTAACTGCTTTTTATTCAGAGGTGTTCTGCATCTTCACTTGATTGTGAAGACTGGCTAATGGTTGAGAGTATCAATGTGCTAACCACATGTTACCTCTATCCTGGTTGATAATATTATTTGCTTGCTGCATAGTCTGTCCGTCTGGCGGGGGATTCTGGCGTGGTGGGGGCGGCTTTGGCTCGGTCAGTGCTGGTTCAGGGACTGTGAGTTCTGATTGAGAATTTATTGCTTTTGGACCGGTATTGGCCGGGCTGGAGCTGTTTTCACGTCTTGTCGGGGTGTCTTCTTTGCTTGGATGGGCTGTATAGTGGAGTGAGTATGAAACTAGGAACCAGCTGGTAGACCTAGGCCCTTTATGGGCTGTTGAGCCATTGAGACAGAGACAACAGGCTAAGTTATATATAGCTAACGAGTGTGGGAAGGTTGTGTTTACAAACAAATGAATGTTTCCAACCGAGCCAAATAGACAAGGGTGGAATTTTGAATTCTGATGAGAATGACTTCTATTACCGGTACAGATTCAATGTACATAAGTAGAGGTTATGTTCCATTTCACTTACTATATGATAAACACAAATTTCCTATTCCAAACAGAGAATACGACAAGAAATCAATTTAGAATTTTGGGTGGAGTTATTGAAGCAAGAAAAACACAAAAAATATAAATTAAATTGTTTCAATCTCTTGGAGCAGATAGCACCGTTATTTATGAACAGAATTTCACGTTCTTTATGTCATTGGAAAGAGAATTCAATTCTCCTGGGGTGGACTATTCAATTTTCTGATTTTTAGTTTATTTTAATAATTATTGTATAATTAATTTACTATAAAAGTAATGAACTCTAATTATTTAAATAAACTAAATAAAATATAGGGACTAGAAATAAATTCAAAAAAGTAAAAAGTCAACCCCCTAGAGAATTGTATTCTCTTTCCAATGATGCGGTATAAAGAACATGAAATATTCTGTCCATAAATTGATAACGACGCTATCTGCTCCAAGAGATTGATAAAAATTACATTGTTCTTTTATCTTATGGGACATAATTCTGTCATTTGGCAGTATTCCGCCCACTTTCATCCACCCTGGCACATACCATAGGTCTACCATGACAATAAATAATTTCTGGTATTATTGATTACTAACAATGATAAATAAAAGGTCATTCCACATCAATCAATCTATTGGGTTGAGAAGAACAATAGTAGACCTAAGTTAAGGTTAAAATATCAGTTTAGTAGTAGTAGCAGCAGCCATGCTTAAGGAATTTTTAATTGTTAATGCAGAATTGTGGGTTTTGTTTTATCAGTTAGGTAAGTTACTGTATAGTCTATCCAAGCAAAGAAGACCCTCCTTCAAGATGTCTACCGTTCAATGCTACCAGCAGTCAAAATGAAAACCGTTCTACTCTCTTCATCTGTCACAAAAAATATATTTTATAGAATGTAAAATAATTTATTGAATGAAATGTGTTTTTATTTGTAAAATCAATATGATTATTATATTTTGACACATGACTGGTGGATTCAGGAACGATCGACAGTTTTGATAGTGGGTTGATTAGTTTGTGCTTTCCACTCCTTCCACCTCTCCTAGAGTAGGCAAGATAACCTCTCTCCCTCACCCCTCCTTTATCCTCCCCGTTTATATTTTAATCCGGCTCTTCGAGGAGCGTGCCCGAGAAGTCAAGACGTTCCGTTCCGTGGCGTTCAAGTTGGACGCAATAGGCCCTATATTATTTCGTTCTGTTCCGTGATATATATACATAGCAGACAGGATATCACCAGTAACTTCTACATTTTCTACATTTCACCTACAGTCCACTATTCTCGTCAGTCCAAGGTTAGTACAAACTATTTTCCTTACTTTCAGGGCTGTCGACGTTGCGTGAGTTTTAATCTTAACTGTACCCCAATCCACCGGTTCGGGGACAGGACGGGATTACCAATGACATTTCATAATATTGTATACAATATTGTATATATTGTATTTCATAATATTTTATAATATTGTTATGTGCTTTAATCTCTGCACTCTGTGGTGAAAAACTGGTACCGTACGTTTTCTTCTATGCAGAACGGAACAACTGTCAGACTATACCTCACCTATAACTCAATAAACTTAGCCTACAGCCCAGACCCCAGATAATAACAAAATTCTTGATTGACTTGATAATGGCTAGTATCTCAACTTGAAAATTGATTGTTAATTTTTTCTTGAAACCCAATTTCAATTCTTAAGTGGCCACTAATGATTCAATACGCAAGTGGTTGTAGGATGTTTCATGCTTATTGACCATTTCATTTTTCAAGCAGCTAATTGCAATCACCCATGTAAGTTAATTTTACATTCCAGAACATGATTATGACAATAGCAATAATAATTGGCTATATTAAAATAAGTTAAATTGGTGATATGGTTGCAAAGTTTTACCAGAAAACAGATAACTTATTGTGAATTTATTTTTCCTCTATAACCTAAATTTTAATCAGACTTTGGAGAACATCAAAATTCACTTCACATTAGCTTTCACAACTATATCTATTGGGTTGCCACCACTGGATTACTCATTCTATCTTGCTATAGACATATAGTAGTAGCCAGGCTATCTTTACATGAAAATTTCAGCTGTTTATGGCTAGAAACCTTTTGAACATCATCTATACATTCTTTAAAATTATTATTAATCCAGAAATAATTAAACATCTAGTCATTATACAACAATATGTGAGTTATACCCATAGCCTACCTTTTTACTGAAACATCCAAGTTCAGAAGAAAACTGGATGTCTTACTGAAACCTTTTGTGTCGAGTGAAATAGAAAAACTCTCTCATGATGCTCTGCGACCTCCCACTTCAACTTTTTCGTTTGTTTGTCAATAGCTCAACAGCCCATGGCCATGAAGGGCCTAGGCCTACCAGCTGGTTGCCACTTCCATATCCACTCCACTATACAGTCCATCCAAGCAAAGAAGACATCCCAGCAAGACAGGAAAACATAAGGGCTCTGCGCCTTAATTCAGAGGGGCTCTGTGCCGCCACGTGGTTGTGGAAGCTAGCTTATGGTTGAGTTGATCAACGTGCTAATCATACGTTACCTCTATCCTGGTTAATGATCCTCATCTCTGCTGTAAGTATATGGAGTGAATATGAAACTGGCAACCAGCTGGTAGGCCTAAGCCCCTCTTGGGCTGTTGGGCCATTGACATATACATACCAAAAATTAAAAACCATGAACAATTTACTATTTGACCAATTATGTTTTCAGATAACACCTGAAACCCAAGCCACTGACAGCTATGAGGATATGTATGAAACATACCTTTTGAATGAAAACAATGAAGGATCTAATACTACACCATTAAACCCAGAACTGGTAACTTCCATACCTAGAAAACGACGTCATACAAAACTAGACAGAGTCGAGGGAGTTGTAGGAAAGTTACAGAAGATCACTGAAAGCCAGGCTGCCACCGTGTCAAAAGAAAATGGTGATGAAAGTGAGCTCTTTGGAAAGTTCATTGCAATGCAGTTAAGGGATCTTCCAAAAATCAACCGTCTCAAGCTACAACAAAAGATACAGTCAATGCTGACTTCTGAGAGACTTCAACTGCTGCAGTCTCAGGTAACGTCAACCAATCATACTGGACAAACAAGAACCCCTTCTCCAATGGTGTCGCGAGCTTCTTCATCCATCAGTAACTACTGTTTAAGTGAGGAAGATGAGGACTATAATTTGGAAGACGAAGTAGACATCAAATATGGAGTTGTGAGCTGAAGTATTTATTTGTTCAACTTATATAATGCGATGAATAATAATTGTTGTACAATACTCTCTTTTACATGATAAACATTTGTTACCTACTTGTACTTCCTCTAAAGTAGTGAATTGATGTGAAACGTGCAGTAACTTAGACTAATACGTTAGGCCCAAGGTGTACTTATAGAATAGTAGAGGTGGGGCAGAGTGAAGCAGCTGGCTAAATGATACTGGCGTCATGGAGTTCCTCCAGTCAAAAATTAAGCATTCAATTCCATATCATTGACAAAAAATCGTACACTTTT
This sequence comes from Sogatella furcifera, assembly GCA_017141385.1. NCBI lineage: Eukaryota > Metazoa > Arthropoda > Insecta > Hemiptera > Delphacidae > Sogatella > Sogatella furcifera. The sequence continues at coordinate 36,405,571 of CM029547.1, read as the reverse complement.
TTACAATTCACGAAATAAAAGAATTGTTTAATAGATAAATTTCTTATATGAGCTTGAAGTTGTAGAGAATTTCAAGACCTACATTTTGAGTGATTCAAATCTATATTTTACTTAAATTTAACATGAGAAAAAGTCCGTTAACGTGACTTGGGAATTCTCTGCAGCTGGGCTAATGCAATTATGGATAGCAATGCTATCGAATGCAATGATATTATAAATGTATCTTATAATAGCATTGCTACTCTACTCATAATTGAATTAGCCCCGCTGCAGAACATTCCCAAGACACGTTAACAGACTTTTTCTCATGTTAAATTTAAGTAAAAGATTTGAATCACTCAAAATGTAAATCATGAAATTCTCTAAAACTACAAGCTCATATTATAAGAAATTTATCTATTAAACAATTCTGTACTTGGAAAAAAGCGTTCGATTTTTCATCAAGGATAGGGAAATCAATGCTAAATTTCTGACTAGAGCAGTGGTCACCAAAAAAATCCATAAGAAACCCTCTTAAATTTGAATAGAATTGAACTATTAAACTAGTAGTTCTGTGAACAGTAGACCTCACAAAGCCACCCATGGATGGGGCATTATTCATGAAGGGAATACTTAGGTATGTTGATTTTCAAGTTTCATTAATTGCATGCGTCATTGTGTGAGTTTTGGGAACCGGTGCATTGTCCCACTGATCCATTGTCCTGCGTCCAATGGGAGCATTTTGACAGTAAATGTTCCAATGGATCAGTGATTGGCAGACGACAAATGTCGTCTGTTCTGCCTCATATCTTGAGGCCGATCCACTGAGCAGTGATCACTGATCCATTGGATCGAAGAGCTCTCATTGGTCAAGATCTGCGCATGCGCCAGATGAGTGTTCAGAGCATCTGCTCATCTTTTATAACAACTGTATTAAACTGTCCAACTGTATTGAACTGTCCAACTGTATTTAACTGTCCAACTGTATTTAACTGTATTTGAATTACTGTAATAATCTAGAACTTTCTTCATAATGGATCTGATGGATATCAGATGAACCTCAAGTAGCCTAGTCAAGTACTGGTAGTATAGGACTAATGGAAAAAAGCAATTAGTGATGTCACTGATGTCACAAACAAAAACAGGAATTAAGATGGAATTGACCTGGCGTAGCCAACTTACAAAATATGGTTTCATCTGTTACAGTCAATATGAAAATTGGCTCGGTAGGCTATATTAATTTAAAGTTTTACATTTGCTTTTCTTTATCAAATTTATTTTGTAATTGAAATTATTATAATAGCCTACAATAGGTTTTCTTTGTATATGCATTCAGTGCGGCATACTCTTTCTCTTTGTAAACTTATTAACATATGCGCATTAGTTCATTTCCTACACAATTTGAAATTTGCGCCAAAGTTGTGAACCAAAACATACAAAACTGCGTCCAATGGGATCATGGTACATTGCACCAGTCACATGACCTCGGTCAATTGTGACATGTCACAGTGGATCTGTTCCAGATCCATTGATCCATGCTCCCAGAACGAACCCATTGAATGCTATTAATAATAAACTTGACAGCTGATTCATCATGAATAATTCTATAGTGTGAATTTTCCTATGTTCCGAAGTATAAATGTATAGTAATACTTTAGCATGGAGGTAATTCCTTTTCCTTTCATATTATCCTTAAAATGCAATATTTCATGAAAACTTACATATAAATCGACGCGCAATTTCAAGAGGAACATTCTTGTCAAATTTCAACAATGGAGTAATTTTTATTGCCAAATCCCGATTGAAATAATGGCCTTTATTTTAATATATCAATGGCATGATATCAAACTTCAATATATTTGAAGAACATTGAAATCAAAATACATACAGAGTAATATTCAAATTATTTAGTAATAGTGAGTAATATCAAAATATTCAAACAGAGTAACTATTACAAATATTTAATTATTAAATTAATGCAGTAGAACTATCAATTTTTCAAAAAATTTCCGGGGAGTACCCCCCTCCCACCATGGGTTTCCCCTGAATGGATCACGGAAGCTCGCCAATACTTTGAAACGGACCTTCATGAAACTTAATTGGTGACCATAGGGCTCTATAAAAAGGGGGTAGACGCACGGTCCGCCATTCTGTGGTCAACTTTTAGCGCCAGGTTTGAATTCATCCAATTTGACAGTCAAACATATGATTAATGATAAAAATCATGTTAGAAAAAAAATACTCACTTCACAGAGCATTGAATTTCCAGTCTGGCAATTTTTAAGTCAAAATTTTAACCTTCATTCATCTTCCAGAATCTGGTAAATTTGTATTTTTTTAATTTCAGTTTTATGATAAAAATGGTTATATTTTTTGCAATTTGATGCTAAGCAATATGAACCATTTTATATGACAAATTGACCTCCAAGATTTCAAAACAATAACTTAATATTCATTTGCTCAACTTGATAAACATCTCTTGATCGTCTCTATCATCAAAAATATTTATATGAATTCAAACCTGGTGCTAAAAGTTGACCACAGAATGGCGGACCGTGCGTCTACCCAATACCTACTAATACATCCTAATGTATTAGTAGGTATTGTTCTATCTCCTTTTTATAGAGCCCTAGCTTTTCCAGCCAGCTGTTTCACTCTGCCCCATCTCTACTATTCTATACACCTTGCAAGAGGCCTACATTGAAATCCTACCCTGAAATCTACATAGAAATCTATCTAATAAAAACGCATGGATATAATATTAACCTTCCATCAGTAGGCTAATTCAAAGTTTACATAGAGACTACTTGGCTATTAATAATTGTTAAGGGAGTAGCCTACTGCAATTCAAAGAATATCAATAGAAAATGAGTGTTTGCATGCATGATGCAAAAATGATTGAACTTTTCAAGGGCTTCAAATAAAAGAATCATTCAATGGCTCTATACCATGTCAATATTAGTTTCAAGGTTACTCGATCCACCGAAAAATTTACATTACACTTAACTAACTTGTGTTAAGATTAATTTGGCCACCAGCCACTTATCTGTCTATGTAAAACAATAACACAATATAAACATCTCAAAACTCATCCAATATGCCACAGTATAGTTGTTGATGTTACTTGAAGAAAACAGAAATTTGTTGAATTATGTCCAAATATAGTTTTTTAAATGTTATTGAAACTAATAGTATTACTGTAATGAATTGAGCAGTTTTATAAGTAGCCTAGTTTTGTTTAGTCTTGACAACATGTCTAATAAATATGGATAATAACTCTACTACTTTTCTCCCTATAGGTAGGATTGCCAAGCAGCAGCTCGAGTCACACGGCTCTAGCTGCGCTGCTGGAGCTGCCTGGCTCTGGCTGCGCTACTCTAGCCATCACAATCCTATTCACATAACTATATTACGAATGTTCACTATGTTATTTGGGCTACTAATTTATAATAGTTCTGTGATGGCTAGAGCAGCGCAGGTACAGCCGGGCAGCTCCAGCAGCGTAGTTGGAGCCCTGCGGCTCGAGCTGCCACTTGAGAATCCTACCTCAATACTCAATATAGGCCTACAGTTGCCTTATTGAAGTTTAGAATAACCTTCAATGGAAGGTTGCTGAACCTTTTAGGAAAGTGTTGCTGATTCTAGATTAGACCTAGAGATAGTTATAGAAATTTCAAAAGCCTTCTAAAATTCAATACATATCTAGAATGTTTCCAAAAATGGAAAATACCGTAATTATTTCTGTGATTGATTTTATGCATTGATCTGTTACTGTTGCCTCTAAATACCTAAAATATTGTATACAATACCACAAATACCTACATAATAATAAATTGTGGATAATATACTGTAGTTAAAATTTCAAGTTATTCAGGCAAATGATAATTATTTTACCTTAAGTTTATTTATATACAGGACATGAAATAAATTCCAGAACTCATCTCTCAATAACTGATGTAGAATATTTATTTTTTGAGAAAATACATTGAACTTATTTGGTTAAAACACAGAAATAGATGTCCAAAACGTATTTTTCCCAAATTTCGATTAATTAATTAGAGATTTATAAAAGAATATAAATAATATAAATTTCGTTTAAAATACAGTAATAATAAGTATGTTCACTTGACTCTCAGTCACAAGCACCATTCAAAAATTTTTGCACTATAATTTGCAATTTGAAGGTCACCACTATATGTATCATAAAAGTTTGAATTTTTATAAATTATATTCTTTATTTTATAAATTATAGTAATCACTTTTTCAAAATTGTAAATGTATTGCGGGTTGCATATCTTCCGCCTTGATACGACCAATTCTTACTGTAAATTCAACAAGATTCAGCGCGATTATAGATGAACTAATTTAGAAGATATTGAATCAAGTTTTAAACTATGTCCGATATACTTCCCAAGGTTACACTCGATATTAACGTTTTGCTATTTTTCGGAATTTTTTAGTTTTTCTTAGATTTATATAATAATAATAAATAATAATTTTATTTCCTTAAAAAACAAACAAAAAACAAAAATGAACAAAACAGCAAGCAAATGTAATGAGTACAATTTAAATTTAAATCCAGTTAGTGTTTAAAGAATTAAATAATATAGTTTCAATTTTTTATTTATTTTTATTGGAAATTAACCTACTCAACTATGGGAACCCCATGTGCTAGAGTAGGTTATCGAGAACATATTGGCAGAAAATATTGAAATTTGGTAAACAGGTCCAGATTAGGTCTAGAAGTGCTGTATTCAATAAATTTCTAATCTCTTGTGAACGGAATTTGCAGGCGAGCGAAGCGAGCCTGTTTGACTCATCTACACTGTCGGGGGTCTAGGGGGCGGAGCCAGGGGGCTAGGCGGACAAGGCGAGCGAAGCGAGCCTGCCGGCTAGTTATTTTATATTTTCATAATATAATTTTTTTAATAATAAATTTTATTCTGAACAATTGCTTGTCAATAATGTTCTTACAGCTGGTAATCGTAACATTTTATTGTGCTTGTGTAGCATTTATTAATATTGAGATTTTTAATAAAAATTTAATTTTCAACTCAATTTTTGAAACTCAATTTTTCAACTTGAAAGAGATTTATCCGACAATGGGATAAGTTACTCCTGAAAATATGTTAAGTTATTTTTTGTCAAAACCGCCCCCAGCAAACATGACAAATCGGAATTCTCTCAATCAGTAGAGAATAAGGAATCTCTTCGAAATTTTTTTTTTCATCTCCTTTAAATCCTAATAATTTGTGAGATTTGGGTGAATTTTTGACGAAAATAATACTGATAATTTTTTTAATAATTATTCTGCGATATTACATAATTCAAGACTACGATCACCAATAAATTATCCTATTTATTCCCCTTTGAAGTTGAAAAATTGAGTTATTAACATATTTTGCCTATTATCTCGATATTCATCAAAGTTACAAACTTCTAACCACGGATAGGTAGTAGAATATCCGTGAATTCTAGTATAGTCTGTCCAAGCTAAGACCCTCTGGCAAGATGGGAAAATGACTCCAGCTAGGTCAATATTTGTTCAAGAATTATAAATCTGGTCTCAATAGTAGATCAAATTGTTTCCAGTGGCGTAACGTACACCCCCGCAGCCCCCGCGGCGCGGGGGGGCCCGGGGCTCTAGGGGGCCCGGGCTGGGGCGCGAATATAAAATATAGGTGGGTTTTCTGAAAAATGAAGTACTTGGGCCCGAAATGATATCTTACATAATTTCTAAAAAGATAAAATTGAATTAACAATTTAGGCCTATCGAAAAAAGCATGATTTCTATTTTAGCCATGGCTAAAATAGAAATCATGCTTTTTTAAAGGCACTAATGTTTTTGCAAAAGAACTAATGTATTGTGATTAATGATCTGAAGAAAGTTATGCATCAACAAAACAATATTGGTGACTTACTATTGTTTAAATCTACTTTTCATTGTTCAATTGTCTGTTATATTATTAGCTTAATATTATTATTGCAAAAATAGGAATATTGTTCGCAAATAATTAAAATTGAGACATCCGGTGTCCAGACTCAGACTAGACTGCTCAAACAAAAATCTTCTTTTTTTTTAATTAGAGTAGCTCGTTATCTTTCCTCTCATTTCTTTGAATAAACATGAGAGGGAATGAAGTACTGTACCTAATTTCCCATTGAATGCCTCAGCGTATAGTGTGGCAGAGTCGACATAAAATTACAAAATAAATTATGAAATAATATAGCAGAGCCTACTCAATTCATTAGGTATTTTAGGTATTTCATTTGTGGTTCCAATTATACAGTTACTTCAAGTTAGCTACTATTGTAAGAAGTTACAGCACTGCCTATGTGATACTTGCTACTCCCTATCAGTTGTTTCAATTTGGTTGATGAGTAGCTATAGTACTAGGCTCAATAGTCTTTTGAATAATATTATATTTCATTTGACAGAATTATAATCAGGCCCTTCACCATTTGAGTAGATTTGGAAGGTACCATTTCTTTTCAATAAATTTTCTTTATCAAAAACTTTTTAGTAATAAGTCTATTATCAATCAAACTCAAAATAATAACAATAAAAACATCGTTAAAGCTAAAGCTACTCACTTAATACAAGTGCGCGAGCAAGCAATGGGAAATACACGTGAGAAATTAGATTCGGTACTGGGAGAATGGAGACAAAAAGTGCTAGCATTCAATCCAGAAAGCATTGATTGCTCAACTTGGAGGCCTGTATAGGACATTATAAAGTTTTTATAAATTATTATCTTTATTCTTTCTAGATTACTTATTCCAAAGACTAGAGACTAACATGATCCTGAAGTTAAATCCTCTATTCTATTTCCCTGCCTTGGAGCATAACTCTTCATAATTATGAATATTGTATTATTCAATAAAATTCAAAAGATTTTTTCACATAGGTTGCCTGTCTTTCAAACATGAAACATGTACGTTTTTCATTTTCAGAAAGTTGAAATATTGAAATTAAGGGCGAAGAAGGGTTGAAAATAGGGGTGGAAGGTGGTATGATTTCAGATAAAGGGGCCCGGATTTTTTGTTTTTGCGGGGGGGCCTGGTTTGGAAACGTTACGCCACTGATTGTTTCCTACAATTTATTTTAGTATTTTATTTATTTATTTTTTTTTTTGCGGATGATTCCTATACAAACCTTTTAGCTTGGGCGTGGGTAATGGATAATAAATGATTAATGAGGTGAAAAACAGCCATGCCTACTGGGCAGTGGCGTAACATTTTTTTTCGGGCCCCCCGCAAACATATTTTCGGCCCCCCCAAGATGACTTTGATTTTAGGATTTTTTCTACTTCGACCAATAATGTACTTTGTTTTTATGTGTATTGGTCCGTTTTGTCCAAAAGTCTTCGTATTTTGATCATTAAAGATTGAAGCTTACATCAAATTCAACGATCAATAAATTATAGCTTGCTAGTTTGAGATCCCTTCAATTTTGCTAGAAACGAGCAAGCTTTTCAATCATTAGATGTTATATAGGCTTACTAATTATCTGAATCATATAATTATTCACCGGATAAGTTGGTTCTTCAAATTGTTATAGGCCTACAGTAGTTGATTTTGAAATTTGTACACCAAAAATAGATTTTATTTGAAGGTTTTTGTACAGATACCATACACTGAAATATTAAATTTTTGTAAGTTTCATCTTTGCATAAGTTAAATTTCAATTTTTTGTCTACATTACAAATAAATTACATTGGTTTACTTCGAATTTTTTAGGTAGAATAACAAACATGAAGTAGAGCATAAAAATATTTTGTTAAAAAAATATATATATTACGACAAAAATATCCTAGAACTAGAAAAATGTAGAAAGAAATGACACGAATGTCTTTACTGTTGAATGTCTGAGTTGTGGCTTGTGAGAAGCAAATGCTTGAATGGTCTCTTTCAAATCAATTTCTGTAACCACTTTACTTTCAATACTGAGCTGAGCCCACTATGTCTTACTTGTGAGATGACACTTCAAAGGTAATTCTTGATCAATTTAAATTTTGCGAATGACCTTTCAGCAGAATCTTTTGTTACTGGTATAGTTGAAAACAAAATGTATTCTGTGCATACATCTGGGACACTGAAAGCGATTGAGTAATGGTTTCTCTCCTTACTGGTATAGGTACTTATTCTTCCTTATCCACTGGTAATACTCAATTAATAGTAGTTTACAAATCTCTTTCACTGTTTATACTATTCAGTGGCGTAACAGCCGTTAAAATCAACTACTGTAGGCCTATAACAATTTGAAGAACCAACTTATCCGGTGAATAATTATATGATTCAGATAATTAGTAAGCCTATATAACATCTAATAATTGAAAAGCTTGCTCGTTTCTAGCAAAATTGAAGGGATCTCAAACTAGCAAGCTATAATTTATTGATCGTTGAATTTGATCTTTAATGATCAAAATACAAATACTTTTTGGACAAAACGGACCAATACACATTAAAACAAAGTACATTATTGGTCGAAGTAGTAAAAAATCCTAAAATCAAAGTCATCTTGGGGGGGCCCGGAAAAAACTGTTACGCCACTGGCTTCATTGACGAAATCGTCAATGAAGTCAGTCTTTATCAATGAAATCATGACAGCACCACATTAGAGAAATAGTGATCTTGCTTCTAATGTTATTTCGTTTTATTATGGGTTTTCTCTAGAAAATGGATTGCAAGTGAAAAGTTATACTAGGTCAAATTCCCCTCTCATTGAACGCTAAATAATAGTTATTATTCGAAACAAATTTCTTGTCATTTTCAGTAAGATTTAACAACACAGAAACAAATAAAATCATAAATACCCAGTACCCAGTAGATGCTATTTTTATATTTCTAATTGTAGAGTCCTTCTAAAACTTAGCATTCGATGAGGAAAATCTTTGGTGAAGTCTTCTTCACATTCAGTGACATTTCCAGCTCACCGGCTCGCGGGACCCCCTGGCTCTCGGGCCCCCCCGCATTGCGGGCCCTGCGGGCCTGGCTGTTACGCCACTGTACTGGGTCTCGACTCTCGAACCCTGACCCAGGCAGTGCTAGCGGACTGAATGAAGGTTGTGACGACCCAGCCCACTGCGCCAACCGGTATGGCAAATTGATAATTTTTGAACCAATATTGACCGCGGTTGAGTAATTTTCCCATCTTGCCAGAGAGTCTTCTTCGCTTGGACATACTTCATCCCTGCTTTGCTTGGACAGACTAAATCCAATTCCATTTAGATAAGAATTTATTGTTAATCAAAGTACCCTCATAGAGCCGCCACTAAATTATAAAATATGAATAAAAATGTGAAGTCGTCTGCCATAATTATCTCGGTAGCCTACCGTAACAAAGCATTGACCCATGTTCACAAAAAAATTTTATTTTGATGTGAGGAAACACTTCACAGAGTTTGTCCGTCTATTTCAGCTTTTCAGGAAAACACCCTGCGATTTTTCAACAGGTATATCAAGTAAATAATAAGTAGTTGATACTTTTTATTTACGGTGCTATTTATTTTGTTCCACAATTGAATAGATAGGCCTTCGAATACTTTATATAATATATACTTTATAAAATAGAGTATAATATATTTTAGTATCCGTTGATAGGCCTATACATTATTTTGCGGAATGATATTCATTTAAGAACATCTAGTACACTAACTATTATTCTTATGAAATGAACCAAAGTAAGATGCAATTGGATTAAAATTCTATCTCACAAAATAGTTTACCATTGCAATGCATTTGTTTCAAGTGACCCCATTTGTTATGTCCCCATTCTATTTAATAATTCATCTTGTATTTTTATGTGGAATGTCTAGAAATCAGAATGTTCCATTGAATAATTTAAGTTTACGTTTCCAAATTCATGCAACACAACACTAGTCACTTTTTTAAAGTCATTATCTGTGTTATGATATAGATAAAAAAACAGTTTTCATAGTTGAAAAAAACTTCGAAAACTAACATCACTGGTAGAATTACATTGGTTAATTTCTATGTTTATCACTCAAAACGTTTTTCTTTTCATATAGCAAAAGTAAATAAATTTCAAACTAGCAAAGTTATTAATTGTCGGGTGAGACTACATAGAATATAGATATTATATCAGTGATCACAACCCATTGCCATTCTCCTCTCAAGCAAATGGATGATATTCTGAATTTACGCCCCTGCTTTTACTATAGTGAGTATGCTCACTGGATGAATAATATTTTTGACAGTTAATTTTGATAATGTGAAAATTTTGTTTCGGGAAACTTACGTTTTGTTGTAGAATTTTACAAATTGTTGAAGAATTTTTTTAAAATAATGTTTGCCAGGACCGATAGGAATATAATGAGCAACGTTGACCCGCTTTGCTGGTCGCAGGTGAAACCTGCTCTCCATTCTCTACAGCTACACTTGTCCTTCACTCCTTCTCCTTTTTCTTCGTCCTTCGTTGTTGCTCTGGCGTGGGCAGACGCACAGCAAACGGTTTCTTCTCTCTGCTCTCTAGAATCACGTGATCAGGTCGAACCGTCGTTGAGACTCTGCGCCACAGATGAAAGCTCGTAGCTAGCTGCTTACATAAACAATCTAGCACTGAAATTAGTCCGCAACTAAAATGATTCTATAGGCCTCTTACAATGCAGGCCAACGGCCTGTCACTTCCTCCAAACCAAACACTATCCAGTTCCAGTACCAAGCAACATCAAACACCTCCATTTCATCACTTATTGTCTTATAAACTAACTATTTTGAAATTTACATTTAAAAAAATTTACTCTCATCCTCATTGTAAAAATAAATTAGACCTTTTCTGACGTCTTCTCTGAGGTAGGTCGCGTCGTTGAGAGGGAGAGGTTGACTATGCGGTCACACAATACAATATCGAAATTAGCTTCTCATCAACTTTCTAACTATTCCACATTCATAGATACTCATTATCAAGTAAATCGTCAATTTTATAATATATAATTCTCTTGTCTCTCCATTATAAAAACGAAAAATTGACTCAGAAATCCCACTTTTATCATCTATTTATCATTTTCATCATCATTGCCCCCCCCTTGGTAGGTATGAAATAACATACTTCTTTTTTCAGAAATCATGCACTGAATATAGGGTTTTATTAAAGGTGGATTTAGTTTGCTTGGAAATGTTTATTTACAGTGCAATATGGGTTGCCAGTGTTAGGAATATTGAACGAAGAGTGGGAGCAGCAATTTTAGAGGGGGGGGGGGGTCAGGAGGAATAGAAGGAGGATGAGTGAATGAATGAGGTAATCACGTGAATGTGTGGGTGGGGGACAGTAGAGGGGGACACAGATCGATCGCAGCCCCCTTTTCACATCGCGGACCGCAGTCAGTCATCCCTCATCCCACCCCATGCTGGTGCCTTCTGCTCCGCTTCTATTCACCCCCAAATAGCATTATTTACTCCGGCAACTTCACACCAACCAATCCTACACAAACATTGTGAAATCACACAAAAATATTGTTTTCAATAAATAATCTTCATTTTAATTGTACTATTGGGCTTTGAGAAAAGTATAACTTATCAAGAACAATTTCCCTAGTAGCACAAAGTCTACAAAGTGTATAAAATACAATATTAAAGATCTATATAATAAATATTGAGAATGTTTATTGGGGATATTTTGCCTTCCATTTATATGAGTTAAATAGATGTAAAATAGGTATCAATAAATATTAAATTCATATTTTCTTCCTATTAAATAAATGTTTTTCTCCTATAAAATTGAAAAAAATATATTCTCAAGTGATATAAAATAAGTATCAAATTCATATTTTTCTCCTATTAAATATTTATCTTTCTTCTATAAAATTGAGAAAAAATATATTCTCAGTTGATATTAAGTAGGTATCAAATTCATATTTTTTCTCTATTAAATATTTATTTTTCTCCTATAAAATTGAGAAAAATATATTCTTAGTAGATATTAAGTAGGTATCAAATTCTTATATTTTTCCAATTTTATTGATATTTTTTTCCTATAAAATTGAGAAAAATATATTCTCTATTGATATTTTATATCAATATTAATGATATTGGAGTCATATTCAATATTTATTTTATACATTCTTAGTGTATATTTCCTCTCAGTTTATATATATTTATCTTCTATCGAATTCCTATATTTCTTCTATTTTATAGGTGTTTTTATCCTATTTACATGCATGAAATATCTTCTCAATTCCTATAAAATAACAATATTGAATGTATCTATGATTTATAGAATTTATATTGAATATTTTCATACTAGACATTTCACGTTATTATAAATATTTTTCCAGGAAATTAAAATTCACACTTAGGGCTACTTTAAAATTGATAGATAAAAATAAAAATCAAATCTCCTTTTAAAAAACTTGAAAAATATTATTTTATCACAGACATGTTTTGATGCTTTAGCTCATTTCCAATTTAAATTTATTTGTCAATTTACATTGAAAATGAGCTAAAGCATCAGAACATGTCTGTGATAAAATAATATTTTTCAAGTTTTTAAAAAGGGTATTTGATTTTTATTTCTATCTATCAAATTTAAAATAGCCCCAAGTTGAATTTTAATTTTCAGAAAAAATATATATAATTAGGTGAAATGTCTAGTATGGAAATATTCAATACCAATTTTATTCATATATTTCCACTTTATTCATACTTAGATACCGTACAATTAATATTGTTATTTTATAGGAATTAAGAAGATATTTTTTGCATTTATGTTATTTGTCAATTTACATTGAAAATGAGCTAAAGCATCAAAACATGCTGTGATAAAAAAATATTTTTCATGTTTTTTAAAAGGGTATTTGTCTTTTTATCTATCAGATTTTTTTTACAAATGAGTGAAATGGATACATTATTTTATATAGCCTATTAGAAATTCAATATTTTCTCACTTGTTCTATTATTGTATGTAATATGAATAACATCTGGAAAGGGAATTGGCAAATGACTGTTTTTTAATGCTCAGCTAAATTTGTCAGAGAAGTCTGAAAGTAGTCTGTAAAGGCAAAACTGTTGGCCAAAGCTGCTCTCAAGTCGATATTGTTCCAGACCACTTCTGTTGACTAGAGCTGAACATAATTAAAACACTCATTTCCCAACCACCAATTTCGTTGCCACCAGCTTTACAATAATTATATGATTTGAAGGATAGCCTTTTGTTTTAGAAAGAACAAGGAATAAATAATATAGTATTGAATGCATTTTCAGAAAGATATTTATTATCTTCTTTGTAGATTTCAACTAATTCTTAATCATAGAAAATTTATTTACATTTAAATAGTAACTTTGAGTAGGGTCCGGTAGGCCTGTACTGGTTCATTGTTCTCGCCCCTGAAAAAAGAAAAGTTCAATTTAAAAAATGTAGAAGAAGAATAAATTTATAATATGCACAAATAACATTGATTATGAAGGCAAGGTTATCACAGACCTCTGTAATAACCTTCTTCATATTCATGATAATCAAGTTTCAGAATCAGTTAACAGCCATATAACACTGTAACAGCTGTGATGAACAAATTAATGTCAATGGCTCAACAACCCATGAAGGGCTTAAGCCTACCAGCTGGTTGCCAGTTTCATATTCACTCCACTACACAGCATAACAGCAAAGTTAATCATCAACCAGGATAGCAGTAACGTGTGTTCAGCACGTTGATACTATCAACCATAAGCTAGCCTACGTGACCAAGATAGTGTAGTTGTAGAATACTTCATGTTTACTACTTCTATTCATTCCATTGATTTTGATATCTTAATTTTGTTTAGTAACTTGAAAACACAAGTAAGTTGTCATTTATCAAGTTATACAATAACGTTGTTTAATAACGTATGATAACTTAATTGTGTTTCCATTGAAATGTATGAACAGGCCTATCACATCATCGCACTTGACACTGTTATGTGTCTGCCTGCGATCACATCTGTAATAATTTTATGTGATAAGAGTTACTGCACATTCTGTGATAAGAGGGATTGGTGTGGCTTTGGAAGCATGTTGTCTTGTGGTTTCCAACGAAAAAACTAGCATATGAATCAGGTGACCAAATTGAAACTTTCTTATTCAATATATCTTTAGAGTTTTGTGGTAGAAAGGTCCTATGCCCGGTTTTTCCAAGCACACTCAAAGTTGAGGGACCCTCAAATTTTTATGAACAGCTGACATTCTCTATGATAAGTATAGGAAATGTAGTAAAGTGTAGCAAACTTGAGGGTCCCTCAAATTTGAGTGTGCTTGGAAAAACCGGGCACTAGAATCTTAACTCTGCTCAAGATTCTATCACACCAATCGCCTATATTAGCTTTTTATTGTAAAAATTCTCCTTAACTCGGTGGTTTGTATTGTGGATCAACCTGTGGATAATGTAGTATTTCACATAATTATATTATTTTCACATTATTCGTTGATACAAGCACGACCGACTGTCGATTGGCTTTTTTACTGTTTTTGTGTTGGAGCATATTCTGGTCGTAAACGTGAATAAATTCTACAATTGTATGCTTCAGCACAGAAGCATAGAGGTCGAGTATCACATGGAGCGCAACTACAGTCGGTTGTGAGTTGCTTCAAGAAGAACGAATCTTAACCGGGGAGTTTTCTAGATAATCATAAGATTATGAGAACAACTGCTATAATAATTCAAGAAAAAAACTTACGTCTTAAAACAAGTTCAATCCTGCCGCACAAGCTACGCCAAAACTGTGGGTTCAGGTTCTCTCCCTTGTCTGATTCTCTTGGCCAGGTAGTTCACACATTCTGAAAAAAATAATAATATCAAATATTAAAAATACATTATGGTTGAATGCTAGCATTGAAGTACAAATATGACCATTTTTCTCATGAGCTGAGTCAAACTATTTATTTAACAATATTATTAGCTCCTAGTGAAACAGCTAGAGAACAACTGTAAATGAATAATATTGTGAAGTATATAATAATAGGCTACTGATCCCCTGCAATAGTAATAAAATTGAATAATTATCAATAATAATTTACTTGCAGTCTTTATATACTATCCAAGCATAATAATTGAATCATACAAGATGACGATTCGATTATGGTTTGAGGAATTTGACATTTTAAATCCAAACCAATGTTGAGCTAACAATATTCATATGTACAACTAGAATGTAACGTTGTAACCCCGAATATTTTTGTAACGATTTCATCATATAATTAGAGACAGAACTTGCTCAAAAAATTTAATCGATGTGGAGAAAATGCAAGACATCGGGGAAAATGGATTGTATGATTGAATTATCTCTATCTGGTCAATCGGCTGCGCTCGCCCTCGCTCGTTTTTTATTAGTTTTCAATTTCGCTCCTATTTTCCCATTTTATTAACTGCAACTCAATTCAAAACATGGTCGTTCTCTTTGTGCTATGATAATGACTCAAAAATATATTGTCATAGTTAGCAATAATACAAGTTAACTAGTTACTGTTTTTATTTTTTAGTTATCTAGTTATTTGGTAAAAAAAAACTTAAAATTTGGTATAAAGACAATAGTCTGTGTTTTTAACACAATAAGTTTACTTGTCTCTGTAAAATGATTAAGTAAAAAAATAAATAATCCAATTTTACTAGGATCAAGGTAGATAGTTCCTGGAAATAATTTATTTACTATTTTTTGCTTCAGTTATTACTGTCCTTGTTCAACAGCTGTCAGCCAGATCAGTCCAGTCAATAAAGCATTATAGAGTGCATGAAATATGCCCCAATTTTTGACCTCGGGGATTTGTTTAGACTAGTTGGGAGGTCAACATACTAAAAGTCTCCGGACCTGGGGGGTGATCATAGGGCGGGAGGGGGGTAGAAGGTACAATTTTTCAGTTTTTCGAATGAAACTTGAAAACGGTTGATCCTAGAAAAAAGTGCTTTGAATAGAAATTAGAGAGGACTAAAATCTGCGTCGATTAAAAAAAAGAAAACGAGAATCGGCCGAATAGAAAAAGTTTTACATCCGATCAAAAGTCCCATTTAAAAACAAAACCCAAAAAATGGATCTAACTGCTTTTGTATTATCTATATACTGTTTTGTACTCACAACTCTTTTAAAGGAAGCCATGTCCTGTAGCTCGTCAAATATTTCAATTCATGAAGTTGCTTGATCCTGGGTCACTGGTTACTGCTTCTGCTGCGTTCCTGTGGCCAGGTTCTGGCCCTGAAAAGAATGTAAGTTACCGGTATTTACTGTTTATATCAGTATCCACACTCACCACAAATAGTGAGATGATCATGTTACAGTATAATATATGATTTTTAAACAGAATTTCAAGACAAATAAATTACGAAATTCGCATATCGCTATGTCAAACCGTTTGACATATTATACCCATTTACAGTACGAGGTACCCATTTGCAGTAGATCTCTGATAATAATTGAAATATATTTATGGCTAATGAACTTTGATTCAATACGGCGAACCAAAATTGCGGACCAAATTTCCAGACAAAAAAAAACAGTTACAGTATTTCTTTTTGAGTAGGAACCTATACAACACAAATTTATTGTCAAATTACTTTGTTTATAAAATATAAAGACGTTTTTTAACTATCCTCCCACAATACTAAGTTGATAAGCTGTGGATATAAAAAGTTTAGTAAGATTTGGGCTAATGGCCTACTAGACAATGTACGTTACGGTATTCTATTTTGGTATTTGCGTATTCCACTTTTACTTCGTGAGAAAAACAATACAATACAACAATTCAGGTGTCCCTATTACTAGCAGTAGACTACCCTAACAATGCAATACTTCCAGGGTTCCGAAAATATTATTTTCTGAGAAGAAAGAAGAACGGCAGACCCGTTGTAATCTGAAGAATACAATGTAGTCGAGCGGAGGGCAGAAATAGAGTTGAAATAACCCACTCCTGAATATAACTTTTATCAAAAACAATGCATACATTTACAATGCAAGGCCATACATTTCATAGTCTTTCGCTCAGATAATCTTTGCTTTTGCTTTTTCTGCTGCCTATTCCATTATTAAAACTCATGGAATTCATGGACATTCTTTTATATTTTGGTGCTTAGCTTCACATAACTTGAAAAATTTAATCTTAAACTGAAGGACCAATAATTAGTAATTGAGTATGAAGAGCTCTAAAGGCACCTGATTGAATTGATTTCCAGTTCCTAAATTAATAATAGTTAATTATAATATATGGCTTCACTTCTGAAAATAAACTTATAAAATGAATATTCTAGCATTGATAACTTTAAAGAGCTAGCTATATCTTATGAATTATCTAGCCTACATTAATAACAATTCAGGTAAAAAATTGTAGTTAATTTTATTCAAATTAAAAATGATACTAGGTTCTTCAAACAAAAAACTGATGCTTTAGTGATAAATTCGACCAAACGTAAAAAATAAGGCTAGGAGTACAGTCCTCCAATAAGTCCAGTCACTTTTTACGGAGTTTCGCGGTAATCGGAATGGTTGTCAAGGTCAAAAAAATTAGTTAACAATTCAATTCCAGCCCATCACGTAGAATAGAATGACTTCTTTATTTCAATGACGTGGCGAAGTTTGGACATTAATGTCCACTTGACCACGTACAACACATAGAAATGAAACCGACTATCATTCAATGTAAAGTCATTCTACTTTGAAAGAGAGTAAGTTTACTATAACTGGGCTGTGAAAAGACCGTGAATCGTGCTAGTTTACGAGTGGATGGACAGTAATTGGCTAAGTTGGAGTGTTCATTGAAAATAGTCTCAATTTCAAATTGTTGAATAGGCTATCAACAATTTCATCTGGAAAAAATCCTTAATAGATATTTTATCAAGTACATAATGAATAGATTATTCTGGTGCCTGATTACTGTTTAAAAAATACATACTAAGTTTATATTATAATAGACCGTATCCACAAGTTACGATACAATTGTTCATTGATTATCATATCCCCCATACTTTAGCCAATTAACATAAAATTTATATATTGATGATTGTGATTACTCTGATTATTAACAGATTAAACAGACTAACAGATTCAACAGGTTAACAGACTGGTACTCTGATTAATAACAGATTAAAGCCTGATTCACACATATAGTGGCGTACTAGTGTCGTACTAGTGGCGTACTAGTGTCTCTAGTGGCGTACAGCGGACTGTTTAGACCGCTATCATTCACACATATAGGACCGTACTAGTGTCGGACTGTTTGGCGCAATGCTCAATCACGACTACTCAACTTCTCCAAAATTGGAGATAGATGGATTTTGATTTCAGATTTGGATTCAGCGCCCCTCAATTAGTAATAATTCCCGCGTGAACTCAAAAATAATCAAAATTGGGGATTTTAAAATATCAGATCAGGCATTTCGAAAAAAATTGTAATTTGTCATCTCTGATTCAACAGAACTCAGTTTGAATGTTTTCAAATTGACTTGTTACTGTCTGAACAAAATACCTACTAATTACAGCTTAAGTAGGATCCTTGATTGTTTCATCAAGCAGGATATTCAGAATAAAAAATAAACCAAGTTAAAATTAAATCAATCAATCTCTTGAATCTTGGGCCTGGTCTTCTTAATTTGAACTTGGTTCCATTCACATATAAGGGATTCTAGTCGTTTTCCTCTACAATAATGACCTTCTATAATATAAGTTTATTCCCAATCAAGAATTAATTGAACGAAAATATCAAATGTTATTATCCATACTCTTATGTTATTAAATGCTATTATGCTATATTCCTATGCTATTGTAATGTCGTTACTATGATGTCAAGATTATATTATTATTCTATTACTATAATGATCATTATTAGCAAGTTACTCTGATTTTCAAGACGTCGACATCATCGCAATTCTCATTACTAGTGATTGTAATAATTCACAATGGAGATTCGTATAACAGTATTTCTCCCAAAAATGTGCATTTCCCAATTTATACCAACAGTCACATAGGTGTAGATTATAGTCCTAAAAATCCCAATGATAATATCCCATTGATTATTATAAAAAAATATCCTAATTCTAAAATAACTCTGTAAATAAATTTAAAACAATGAAATCTACCATATGTGATGGAAAAAACATAATCTATCATTCTAATACATCAGTTAGTGGAATAATTATTATTAATATTAAAGTATTGATTATTAAATTGATTTCATAAAGTGGGAATTTTTTATTTGTACTATTCTTTTATAGGCTAGGTACTCAGAATATCCTATAGGTGTTAACACTTTTTTCAACAAAGACTGTTGATTTTTATTTATGATTTCGACGATTGTACTGTAATTATTCTTCATTGTTACTTACTTATTGACTTTGTATTGATTGAATTGAATATGATCGTAAGCGTTGAAACAGGATAAAGTTGATTTTGAAAATATTGACACAAAAATTTCAAAGCAATTCATCTGTTTACTCATACTTTTTTCAGTTCGTGTCATGTATAATTTATTATTAGTAAGAGTTGTAGTTTAAAGTAGAAATTTCTAACGTTGAAAAATGTGTATTATTATATAAGCTACATAAAATATTTTTCTGATCGATCACTCTTATCATACAAGGAATTAGAATAACTTATGGATTTTATAGGAATTCCAATACTAAACGTAACTGAATTCAACCTACTAGGCTACTGTTGAGAATATAATGTTATTATATGACTCTATATCATTTGGAACAACTCCCTTAATTTAGCTTATTTTGAAGTCTACGTGGGGATAATCACTAATTCAAGAGCGCAGAATCCGAATCTGAAATCAGAATTCTTCTATCTCAAATTTGAAAGAATTTGAAAACACCAGATCCAAACAGCACAGTCTGAGCACAGTCCTACGTTGATTCACACATGTAACAGACTAAGATTAATGCAGGCCTATCCTATCTTATGTTGAATTAATATACACTCTCAACATCTAGGTATAATACTCTTCTATTTTTTAATAGAAATTCAAAACATTGATAACACTGTGGATGGAAATTTAAATTTTAATTTTAGCAATTCGGTACTAAAATAGTAGAGAGTTAATAATAGTGGAGAATAAAGTAGTAGTAGACTAATAGAGGAGACAAAAATAATAAGATCCTCTGAAAAATTACTTTTATCAAGTGCAATGTTCATTCCTGTTTGGAAAAATACGTAAAGTACCTATTTTTGAATGGATAAGCTTATTTTTGCGTTAAATTAATGCTATTTTTTAATTAATATTCAAGTGAATTTCATGACATCTTCATCAAGACTAAATTTGAAAATTAATAAAATAGTCTGAAATAAATTTGAACAATCATAATATTATTTATTGTAATATGAAGTTGGGTACTTTTTCAACTTACCATTTTGAGATTCCGGCACTTTTGAACGAAACAAGTTGAACTAAACAAGACGAAAAACGTTGAACTAAACTGTTGAGCTGACGAAAGACACTGGTGAGGTGGTAGTTTCTAGGAAGAAGTCTATAGAATAAGAATAAAAATAAGAATAGGAATTCTGTCAATTCTATTCTCTCTTGTCACAAAGAAATTGGGGGAGTCAAATCATACAAAGGATGAGGGTTGGAGGGTTTGAATATAGCCGAGGGTCTGTAGTTATATAGTTCCTTTCTATAGTTCTTCTTCATCTGGTCAAAGCTAGTGAACAAAGACAACAGACTAGTCCTCTTACTAGACTTTCTTCTTCTTCTTCTTCTTCTTCTTCTTCTTCTTCTTCTTCTTCTTCTTCTTCTTCTTCTTCTTCTTCTTCTTCTTCTTCTTCTTCTTCTTCTTCTTCTTCTTCTTCTTCTTCTTCTTCTTCTTCTTCTTCTTCTTCTTCTTCTTCTTCTTCTTCTTCTTCTTCTTCTTCTTCTTCTTCTTCTTCTTCTTCTTCTTCTTCTTCTTCTTCTTCTTCTTCTTCTTCTTCTTCTTCTTCTTCTTCTTCTTCTTCTTCTTCTTCTTCTTCTTCTTCTTCTTCTTCTTCTTCTTCTTCTTCTTCTTCTTCTTCTTCTTCTTCTTCTTCTTCTTCTTCTTCTTCTTCTTCTTCTTCTTCTTCTTCTTCTTCTTCTTCTTCTTCTTCTTCTTCTTCTTCTTCTTCTTCTTCTTCTTCTTCTTCTTCTTCTTCTTCTTCTTCTTCTTCTTCTTCTTCTTCCAAGAGTTCTGGTCTTGAAAGTTTGAAGTTTGAATTCTTCCTAATTTATCAGATTGATAGATAGAGAAAACATAAGAATATCAAGTCAAAAATTCCAGAATGCATGTTTTAGATATGATATCACTGTAAATTTTTCTCCATGATATCAATTCATGCTCAGCAATCTACAGCACAGTTAAATCAGACAACAACACTAGCAGGGTGTTTTGAAATAACTAAGTAGTTTGAAGAGTTATAAATTTTTCATGTTTGAAGTAAATTTTTCATAGATCTTTCAAATGCAATTTTGTTAAAGTCTCCAATCGTTACCTGCTAGTTTTATTTGTCAAAGACTCATGCCATCATTTTTGCCTGATAAATTGCATTCTTAGAAGTTTACCCTGATTATATATTCATGAACAAATTGTTGAAACCCAGCTATAATTTTTTCACTATGATAACACCTTTCATTAACACACATTCATTTCTAATGAATTATTTCGTTCTCAAGTAAAACAAGATCATGTATCATATTTAAAACTAAAAGCTAAAAAAACGTTTATTGAGATCATTCAAATAGAATTGAATCAATTACTATGGAATACGTAGTCAGACTATTCTGTAGAATATATCAATTCAAATAACTGCGCAAAATTCCAATTCAATTCTTAATTTTTCCCTCTTTAATTAGTTTCAAAAATTGTTTATCTCTTATGTATATTTTTTATGTATTCATAACATATAAAATGAGAACAACAAATAAATACTTAATATCTATAAAATTTATGTTTCATATTTATTCAAGACAATAATTTTATACATATTTTATATATTCTTGATGAATATTCTCAATATGTTTATTGAATTTGCATGATACCTATTTTATAGAAAAATTATAAAATATTTTATACCTATTCAATGTAATCGTTATATGTATTTTGAATATATTAATTTGCTGCATTTGTGGTTTGAAAATATTATATTTTATGTATATTGAACTTATATAAAATAAATATCAAATATATATTTTCTCACATGAGTTATGAAATATATATTGGTATGAGTTTTATAGGTATAAAATAGATATGTGTGCTACTAGGGTTGGGAAAAGAATCTATTCATAGCTTAGAGATATTTCAGTAATTACTTTTCAAATCACAGCATATTGCATAATGCTAGAAAAATTGAATAACCTTCTGTTATTCAATTAATTTTTGAATAATTAAAGAATTATTATTGAACAAAAGAAGAAATTAATTGTTATCAAGAGGATTTGGGCTAGCCTATTCTAAACCCTACATAAATTGGTTTTTTGTTACCTACTCATGATGTGGCTAGAAGAAAAGTTGCGAATCTCATTAGAGTTCTCCACCAATTGAAATAATAATAATAATAATAATCTATGAATAAGATAGAAATCTGGTAAAAAATAATCAACTATGTAACAAAAGTCAAAAATCTATCAAACATTTTATTTTTAATTTCTCAAAATTCAAAATAATTACATAATAATTTTTCCCTGAAATTTATTGGGAGTGTAGTTTAAACATGGGTCTGAATGATTGAGAAATTCATGAGATTGCATCATACATCATACACTTCACCATTGCATTTAGATAATAGTTCAAGAGCATGAAATTTACTTGATTGAAATTTTCAAATAACTCACTAATATTAGATTTTCCCATGGAATAAAGTTATCAACGTAAAAGAACCACGTTTACCAAGTGAAAGACAAAACTGCTATAAAGTTGATAGCAATCCTACTTCAAATTGAAATACTCACACGGTAGAAGAAGTAATAAACTTTTCAATGACAGTAGTATGACAGATTTTTGATAGTGAGTGGTCACAGAATAGGCTGAAGCTGAGTTGTGCGCGCTAGCGTGCGTAAAGTTGAAAAAATGCGCTCGAAAAGCATGATATAATCAGATAAACATGTGCCCAGTAAGTGATGCAGTCTGGCGGTGAAAGCGGGAACTTCGACAAACAAGTGAGCAATGCATTCTCGTCATTCGTCCTTGTCTTTCTAATGGACAAAAACCTGTTGTCGATGTTGCTGCTGCTGCTGCTGCTATTTACGCTTCTGCTGCTGCTAATGATAGATCCATCTAGAAACCAGTTTTAGTCTGTTGGATTCAAATGGGACCTGCTTCGGTTTCAGTATTTAGCCGTTACAAGAATCCATAGTGGATTAAAAATGCTATTATTTGTTTCCCCGCAACAAAGTCGTTTTCTCTCAATTTTTCGTAGTTCTCTTTTCTGATGTTTACTACTGTATATACAGTTTTTCATATATTGCAAAGATATAGATTATATAAAAGTGGAAGAGGAAAATGCGATTTCAAAGAAATAACATTTTTTATTTGAATTCTAATTGAATAATACAGTTTAGAAAATGAGCAATATAATCAAAGATAATCTATTCCATGTACAGATCAACGGTTTTCAATCTTGAAAGCCCGATAAACCAATAACAATAATAAATTAATATTATTAAATAGAGAACCTTAAGATTGGACACAAACAATAGATTTGAAGCGATTCACAAACTTCCAATATTCCAAATAATTGAATTATTGTATCACTCACTTCTAGGAACAATTAGTTGAATTATATTATTATAACATTTAGAACCGTAACACCTTTTTGATTTTACCGTAACAACCGTAAAACCGAGAACCGTAACAACCGAAAGATTTTTTGAAAATTCTATCAAGAAATACATTGATTAATTTTTTGTTCGTGACAATCGGTAGTTTGTGTTCACACGTGTGGTAGTTGACAAGTTAGTCAGCATAATACGACACAATCTGCTCATCCATTTACAAACATTACGCACTCACATTAGCAGCAGGAGTGAGACCAGCGATAATAGAATATGAGTAGATTGGGCTTGCAATACCGGTTCTACAGCAGGACATTACCCCCCAACTGCTAGTGTACTCACCTCGCCCGGCTGGTCTGGTAATCTCATATTGTACGGGCTTCTTATATCATTCATAACTCAAGTTTAAATCGGAATATTGAAACGAAATTGACATCAATAGTATAGTCAAATCATGCTCTACAAATAATGTGATATACTATTTCATTGTAACTATGATACTTTTCAAGTTATTGTTTTACAAATCAAAATAGTGTAGTATTTGGTGATTGCGCGCATCTTTATTATCTTCAATTAATTTCTATGATAGCTTTTAATGGTAGAGGTATTGAATGAAGTTTATAGTACTAGTTAAGATCTTTAATTCTATGTATAATACCATTAACTTTATAATCAAAGAACAGCAGAAGATCATGTTGAAGATCAGAAATAATAATCAACCGTACCTTGCCCACTGCAGACCCTTGTTTGTGGAGGCTGGCATTCTTACCCTACCTGCACTGTTTGTTTGTTTGTTTTGGAGGCGTGTTTGATGGTTAGGCGGAAACCAAATGTATTTTTGAGAAATCAGCAATATCACCACTATAATACCAGACAGAGGAATGACACTCATGTATCAGCAGTACAATCCAGACTGGCACAACAAGGACCTCATAACATCTGCTCGAAAATCTACAACTGTTTGCCAAATGAATTGAAGACATGGGAAAACTACAGAAAATTTAAAAATGAACTAAAAATCTTCCTCACAAAAAGACCATATTATAGCATACAGGAGTATTTTGAGGAAAAAATCTCACCGCACCTGCACCAGGAACTATGAAGATGATGAAATTCTGACAACCACGGCGCGTACGCGCTTCCAGTGGGAGAACTTCAAGTATCAAGTAAACAAGCATCAAGGCTTTTAAAAGGCTTTGTAAATCATCCATAACTCAAGTTAAAATCAGAATAAAATTTAAATCGACTGCTTCGTGAAATTATACTCTAGAAGGATCGTGACTATCATCGTGATTTTTTCCATCGTAATTATCATGATTTCTACGTTATTCGTTGACAATCTAAATAGTATAATATTATTTGGTATTTGCGTGCATTTTTATTTTCTTCAATAAACTTTTTAGATAGAATTTATGGTTTGAGAAAAAAATTAATCTAATAAAAAATATAGAACTTATTGAGATCTTTGAATTAATGTATAATTCAGATTCATGCATGTACAATCCATAAATACAATGACGAACATTTTGATTGTTCTCCAGTAATCCAGAGGAGAATGGTGTACTCTTCCTATGTCCTGACTTTCAATAAGTTTCTATATACACTATAATACAATTATTGGAACCACCCTCAATATCACTCAAAAATAGTCATTTGTCTCGTGAACAGTATTATTGCCCTTCAAAATGAATTATTTTTTTGAGTTTCTGCCTTATTTTCTGTTCATCAATCTTTTCATTTTGGTTACGTATATATTTTTTTATCCTCATTGAAAAGTAGATTTTGCCTACGGTTTCTATCAACCAGTCCCTATGGTTGTCTTCTCCTTTCAATGCAAAGTGAGGTGTGTCCCGGAAAATATTCAAATCCAAGGAACGTATCAGGAGTTTATTTGTATAATAGTTTATGTTACTTGGTAGTTTTGGCTTTAGGGAGGATATTTTGAAGATTTTTTTGCAAATCTTACTAATTCTGTTCACATCATATGAGGGCTGAACTAAGCCACCTTGATTCTTAATTGAAATCAGATTCGTAGATAGATCTATTGGACTATTGGTATTGTTACTGTTCATTCTTGTCAATTGTCACATTCTTCACATTTTATTTTGCTAATTACTCTTCTAGCAATGTATGTACTCTACAAGTACACGTATTGCTTGAACGGAAGCTTCTTGACAACTGAAATCAGACTAGCTGATTAAGCTGATTTCAACCGAAAATTGCACAGAGTTTCTTGTCTGGAGAAATAATAAATATAGAAAAAATGTCGACTGGCAGTTCTATTAATGAAAACGTTTCTATAAATACTGTGTTGTTGTTTACATAAAGAGAGAGGTTTTTTGCAAACGCCATTCAACTGATATTGGAATGTTTACACAGGACAATAGCCTTTTAAAAGCCTTGATGCTTAACTTATTATTATTATTATTATTTCCGATGTTCAACGCATTAATCTGCTGTTCTTTGATCATTAAGTTAATGGTATCATACATAGAATTGGAGATCTCAACTAGTACTATAAATTACATCCAATACTTTTTCCATCGAAAGCTAACATAAAAAATCCACTGAAGAGAATAGAGATGCGCGCAATCACCAAATACTAGGCTACACAATTTTTATTTGTAAAATAATAACTTGGAATATATTATAGTTAAGATGAAATAGTATATTACATTACTTGTAGAGCATGATTTGACAAAGCCATAGAAGTCAATTTCGTTTTAATATTCTGATTTTAACTTGAGTTATGAATGATTTACGAAGCCCTTTCAATATGAGATTACCATACCAGACTGGCGAGGAAAGTACACTAGCAGTCGGGGGGTATTGTCTCACTCCGCGCTACTGCAAGGCGACTCTACTTCTATATTCTATTCTCTCTGAGTGAGACTGCCGTGCCGTTTACTTTCGGTCACGATGTTTAAATTTGAATGGTGTCAGGTTTTTTCTTTCGACTGAAAACAGGACCGACAGACAGGTTGCACCGACCGGTGTTTTCTATATCACGCCATGAATAAATTTGCTGACAAGGGCGCGTTGGTGGGCTGTTGGTGCATCCGAAAATGCATCGGGACCAGTCGTGAATGCTAATGCAGCCACCAACCGGCCCCCGCGAGATGCAGTGATGCACTTTCCTACTACTGCAAGTGCATCCGTGGAGGCTGCACTCTGCACTGCACAGCCTACGTAGTAGCGTAGTAAACCATGAATGGCGTGGCGTGCCAGAAACCAGGCACTCTACGTTTTTACTACAGTCACTGACTTCACTCAGGTAACGATCGTCTAGTGGCTCTAGACCTAGTCTCAAGTGAATTGCATTACTGAACATTCATTGCTATAATAGACACTGTTCTACTAGAATCTACTTTGACCCTGAATATCTGAAATAAGCCTACCTTGATTCTAGATTGAGTAGTATGTAGAGAAGACTCACAAGTTTCTATAGTTTCAGCTAGGCTTTTATTTTTTTCATTCCAACACAATTCCATCTCAAATCTCTTTTATCTATGTTCATAAAAATATAAACCGAAACATAATCTTCATAGGTGAAATACGGTACTTTCACCTATGAAGATGTCCAGTAAGTAACCCAGTAATACATACTAATTTTTTCTACAAATTCAATAATAATATATTATCAATACAATAACACAACAATATTTTAATATTCTACAATACAATGGCTATTATATAATATTTACAAAGCTGGAATTAGAGTTTGTTTTCACCTTTTCAAATTTGGGTAAAAAAACTCAGTTGCACAGTATAAGATAATAATTTTAACTGTATTTTATCATTGTAAACAGCTAGGTCTAATAAGGACAATGAATTATTATCAACAATTGAAGATAAGTTAAGAAAATAATTTTTTATCCAGATAAGAATAACCAAGTGAGTAAATCAAGATACAGTAATAACAAGATATTTCTGCTTGGTTTCTAGATTGCAATCTAGTCTTCTTCTAGTTTCTAGTTAGTCTTCTTCAAGAGATTTGATTCACGATACAAAAAATAAAAAATACCAATTCGATTGTTTCATACTTTCATTTGATACACAAAGTATCAAATGAAATCCTCTTATGTAACTTATTAGAAGGAATTGATAAAATTTTAATATAAAGCTTTGGAAATTCGTCCCTTTGAGATTTCTGAACAAATAGCTCATTATAAATTTAATATAATGAATTAATGTTCACTCATTATACATCAATAAGGCTAACATTACTGGGTTTTAAATAGATGATTTAGCCGGTTAGCCTAATAGTTGATTGGCCTATTTAAACTGTTTAAATTATACATTCTCCTACTGTCAATCTTGGAAGCAATAGTTTTTCAATACCTAAATATTTCAGTGCATATTGAGGTTGTGAAATATCCTCATAATAAAAGAAGCTTGATACTATATCATTGTCAATTTTGCTTTTAGCCCAGTCAAATGGTACGTCCACACGGTCGTTTCAGGAAAGCGGTGCGAAAGTTTTTTTCTCAACGGTTCTATATGTATTTTAGGGCGCTGAATCCGAATGTAATATTTGCATACTCCTCAGGGGACGGCTTCACCCCCAAAAATCCAAAAAACCCTAAAATTTTGTGACTTTTTTCAGTTTTTCTTTTTTTTTAGTGAAAACTAGTCGGTTTATCGAAAAATGTGTTCTATTATAAATTCAAGACAAAAAATTTAGCTACATAATGAGTGGTCACAATCGAAGTTTGGATCAATGACTGCCGAGCTACGAATCGTCGAAAAAGGGGTAGTTTTTGAGCTTTTATGGAAAAAGTAAAAACTGCTCACTTTAACTCGCTACAACTTGAAAACCAGATGAGATATGTGGAAAATTCACATATAAGGTGAAAGTACAATTCATTCTGAACAAGTTTCGTCTTTTATTTTCAAATTTTACCTCTAGGGTGGGGGGGACAGTCGCAAAATAAAAATTCTCCGACATTCAACGAAAACGGCCTATTCTATGGTATCACCTTTTCAAGCCTATCTGAAGCAATATATCGACGTTTTTCGGCTATTATGTTTTGGGAATGACTCTTTTTCCAGGGGCGAACCCAGGGTGGGATTGAGGGGATATATACCCCCCCTCCCCGGGGCTCATCTTACACTAGATAGCACTAGATAGAATGATCTTTGCAAGAGCTGCCAAACTCTTTACTAATAAGGCTTAAAACTTCTAAAAATATAGTTTTGAGTTACTTTTTTGAAAAAATTTCCCCCTCAAGAGGGAAATCCCTTTGGAGAAGGGAATTGAATAAGTCTGATACTAAGCATCGCAAGCCCAAATATTCAATTTCTTGCCTAAACGAATGCAACAAGAATATGGCCGGGCCTATGCTGGGAAGCACTTGAAGCAGCCCACGCGAAATAGCCAATCACATCTCATATTGATGACAAGAAAAGAGCTATGATTGGCTAATTCGCGTGGAATACGCCAGGCACATTTATCCCTAAGTGAATATTTATAATTAAATGTTCATCTACAATAATTGATAAATTATTTTCTCATTATTACTTTCCTTTCGTAAAAAAAGCTATAACTTATCAAAGATACGACAATGTTTGTTGAGAAAAGGCAAATACACTACCACCTACCCCTCTACTCTCACCACTCTCCAACATCCCTATTTACGTCTATCTATTCATGTACTGTATTATCGATTTATAACGTGAATTCCAATACTATTCAATAAAGGGATTACAGAATATTGAAAAGCATAGTTATTATTATATAATGGAATAATATAAAAGTACAATATTCAGATAATCAAACTCATTGCCAAAAGTTTAGTATTGGAAAGTATGTTCTTGGTAATCTCCATCATAAAACCATTTCACCAAGAAACTCCAATCAGATTCTTAGATTTGCTGTACAACCAGATTAAAGTAGGTACTGATGGAACAATAATGATGGATTGCGGAAATAAAGGAGTCAATTCTTGTATCTGTATTTTAGCTAAGCTTTTGTCACTTTTCTTCTCAAAATGTTTTATTGGTATAGACCCTGAACTACTCCAATTTTAGCGCGGGGACTTTTTTCAGCTTCGGGATGTTTCCTGTTGAAACGATTGCATTTTTTGGGTTGGTACATTGAATTCCTCTCATTATATGGAATGTGTTTTGCACTGGCGGCTCGTGCCCACGAAACATGTGAATTGCTGTACAGTAAAAGATACGGGAACTTCACCTGTTTCGTGGGTACGAGCCGCCAGTGGTGTTTAGTTCATCTAGTGTTTGTATATTGAAATCAGCATTATCGGAAACCATTTGACAAAAAGCTTTCTTTCTGACCGTCAAAGAAGAGCTTCTGTGTAAGATGTAAAGAATCCCTCTCATGAAAAAGTGTCTATTAGTCAACGAGAACCAAATTTTTTATATATGAAACCAAGAAGTAAGGGGAGATGAATGGTGAAGGCCGCACAGCAGATATTATACTATGTGAAAATCAACTAATTAACAACTGATTTTTTTTTCTTCCATTCTTCCAGTTCCCCTCGTTTATTACCAAGCACAACAGTATTCATGGAAATTTGGAGATTCTCAGGAATAAGTTTTTCACTGTCCTCTAGGAAGGTTTCTGGGGGAGGACACTCACTTAAATTGTAAACTTGGGATCTTATATCTTCTACTATATTGCAGCAGCTGTTTTATCATACCAGGCTTTGCCGATGATTTCATGTCCAGTAGCTTTGAAAGATATAATGTAGGGTTTACTGGTTGTGATAATTATGTTGTCCCCATAATTTTTAAGAAGGCGCTTTTGGTCAGTTTTTGGATGTGGACATGTGTCACCTGCAATGTTCTCCAATAGTTCATCCATTATAAATTAACATTTCTCTTAGCCTAATTGATATCAAGATAATATTGTAAACTGCTTCCATTGCTTCGACTGCTGCGCATTGCTTCCATTGCGCTTTTTTCACTTCCCGTGTCTGAAGATAGAGATTTCTTATATACATAAATAATGATACTGTGCATCAGCAGCTAGTAAGTCATTAACTGGTTCAACTTGTTGCACTATACTTTGTCCATATTCATCATTCCAAGCTTTTGCTAAATTGAGAACATTCTGATCAGAATGTTCAAATGCCTTGCAGAGGCTTCTGATCAGTGGATTTATGTGTTTCCTTTAGATAGGTGGCAATACTTTTTTCAAGAATATAATACTTCCGGCAATTTTTATAAACAGAAATTTTTAATCAATGTCTAAATTCGAAAACTTACCATCCTGCCTCCTCTTACTAGCTTCAATAAAAGTCTCAATAGCTCTCTCTCCAATAACATTAGTTGTATCCCCATCTCCAAAATGTTTCTCACAAATAATACACGTATTATTTGACATGATATAAGCAGGTAATACAAGAAACATCGAACGAAGATTTCTCAGTAGCTACGGTACTTATCGATCACGACAAGGGTTTTCTCCCGATATTACTGGAGACGACCGAAGTATCTCCTATTGAAATTACAGAAATAAGTGAAATATTGTGATAATCATAATAAGAAGCTTAATTATTAAAGACTGAGGCGATCAACATCACTAAAGGGGATAGGATTGGGAGGCGAGTACAAATTGATGTGCTACCAGGAGGCTCAAAGAGAAAGAGGATATTGAAATTGAGGTTGACATTTCACCAAGTTCTCAATCGGTGGAATGATTAATTCATAGCTATGCTTTTTCAATATTCTGTAATCCCTTTATGAAATAGTATTGGAATTCACGTTATAAATCGATAATACAGTACATGATAAGACGTAAATAGGGAGGTTGGAGAGTGGTGAGAGTAGAGGGGTAGGAGATGGAAGTTGACTACCAGACTCAATTATTATGGCAAAAACAATTTAATGTATGAAAAAAGTCATTTTCGAAACATAATAGCAGAAAAACATCGATATATTGCTTCAGATAGGCTCGGAGAATTTTTATTTTGCGACTGTCCCCCCCACCCTAGAGGTAAATTTTGAAAATAAAAGATGAAACTTGTTCAGAATGAATTGTACTTTCACCTTATATGTGAATTTTCTACATATCTCATCTGGTTTTCAAGTTGTAGCGAGTTAAAGTGAGCAGTTTTTACTTTTTCCATAAAAGCTCAAAAACTACCCCTTTTTCGACGATTCGTAGCTCGGCAGTCATTGATCCAAACTTCGATTGTGACCACTCATTATGTAGCTAAATTTTTTGTCTTGAATTTATAATAGAACACATTCTACGATAAACCGACTAGTTTCCACTAAAAAAAAGAAAAACTGAAAAAAGTCACAAAATTTTAGGGGTTTTTTGATTTTTGGGGATGAAGACGTCCCCTGAGGAGTATGCAAATATTATATTCGGATTCAGCCTCCCAAAATACATATAGAACCGTTAAGAAAAAAACTTTCGCACCGCTTTCCTGACAAAACTACCATTTGACTGGGCTATTTTATGTTCAATAAAAATTAATTCACAGGAGCATGCTTTCAAGTCGCTCATCATCAGCTCTAAGTTGCTGTTTGTAAGCAGGAACTTCCTGATACGAAAACAGCCACCTGTTTTATCCTATTGAAACTTAAATTAGAATTGAAAATGTTTCAAATGTCTCTCGTCATAGTTTTTCAAGATATTATTGAGAGTGTGAGGGTGCATGTAATGACAGTTTTGGGGATGAACCAGTTAGATTTTTCACCATCAATTTAAAGTGTAGGCTACAAGATTCTATCTTGACAGTATACAAGAAAAACTAAAGTATTGTACGCTGCTGAATATATATTACCGTGTATAGTAATGAAAATACTGTAAATATGGTGATCAATGCATTCTGGTGATACATTGCATGGATTGAACAGACCTAATCTCTAGGTTAGGTTATCAGTTGAAACACTAATTGCTCCTCATATTCTTCAGAAATCATAACAAAGAATGAAATAGAGTAGTGAAGGCTTTGCGCTGCGTCAAGCCAAGCCCCCAGTGGCGTTGTGATGTTACAATATTGATTGGATGCAATGCATGCCGGGTGGTTTGAGTGGCGCGAAACGAAAGAAGGGTCGCTTGAATGAGCGGGAACAGGTCGGCGTTTCTCTACTATGCGTACACATCATCTTACTACGCTATCTAGTTGGCAAGTGGTCGAGTCAAGAGAAATCCGCCCTTGGCGAGAACGACTACGCCAAGCAGAGCATCCAACGTCCTATGTGCAAGGCTGAAGATGTGACGTAGGTGGCTAAAGGAGTAGGACAGAGAAAGAGATCGTGACTATTTGGCGCAGGAACAGAGAAAGAGAATAGCACCGTACGCTGGCGTTTGCGCGTGCCCAAGTGGAAGGGGAATGATGTGTGATGGAAAGAAAATCGTAGTGAAACAGTCGAACAACAAGCAAGAATATTCTGTTCTGTTGTTGAGCTGATCGAACAAATTCAAGAGAAGAGCCAGATAATATGGGGGAATAGTGAGGCGGCTAAAAGGTGGGGAGAATCTCTGATCACGTGGTTAATCCTCAAGGCTACTAAAATTCTGTTTGGCTTCAGGGTCGTAGAGCGCGTGCGCGTTCTGGCGCTGTCTCTCTTTCACTTGAATCAATCTATCGGGTTGTCTCTCTCTCACTGACGATTACCTCCACATCACCTCTTATTCATATCTGTTTATTGCCTATTATTTGGTTTGGCTACTCAATGCTTTTGTACACAAAACCTGAAACAATACATTGAAAATTACAGCAGCTCTTGCTTAAGGAAGCATTTTTCCGTCCAGAATTAGGAAATTAAATAATTAAATTTCATACAAGATGAATGACTGCACTATTTTAAAATTTTCTTTATAGTTTTAGTAATAGTATTGAATATTTCAGCAAAGTTGACTTATCTTTATTATTACTAAATACTCACGTGTATTTTTTATTTTTTAGTTCACTATACATAATAATAAACTTTACATAAACTTTTGGTACGGTGTATTCAATTTACAGTGAGAAGATAGAATTATCTAATATTGTCTTTCTACGTATATAAGTGGTAAGTTATTTTATATTTCGTTCCCTTTGTCTAAAACGACTCTTCCATGCACACGGTTTTATTGTCCAAGCAGGGTGTTGGTCTTTTACATCTCACATTTGAGTTCAAATAATAATTACCTTTTTGTATGCAACGGCTTTACTTGTGTTTAAAATATTTAATGTGTCGTATATAGTCTTAAATGTGAAATTAATCTATCAGTGTCTAGTCTACATTACACAGGCTAATCTCTTCAATAAAAATTGATGAAAATAACAATACTATTCAATAATTATAATTAATATAATAATAATAATCTAATTATTATTATATGGCATAATAATTTATAAATTGGAATTATATTCTCTCCATGGGCGTACGCAGGCAGGGGCAGGGGGGGGCAGCTGCCCCCCCCTAGAAGTTGACAATATTTCTGTTTTCAATACATTAAAAAATAAAATGAATTAAATAAAAAAAATAAATATAATAAAATAAAAAGTAAATTATTATTATTATCCATAGAATGAAATAAATTCACAACTCAATTATAGACTGAAGATTGGGAAGTCACAGACTCACAGGAGTAAAACTTCCATATCTGAGTCTCCAATCTAATACTGGAGAAGATAATTAATAATTCCTCATCTTGACTCATTGGAAGTAAGATTTTCAAATGAGAATGCGCTTTTTTTTCTCTGTCACTTTTTCATCCTTTGTAGGGTTAGTCAATGAAACGGAAAAATTTGAAGAAGTCACTAATGTGGAAAAAATGCAGCGATCCACTGTAAAATGAGAGAAATGAAGTATTTCTTCTAGAAATTAATGGTTCAATTCTAAACATCAATTTCTCATGTTTTTAGAGGTTTGAATGACTTTTGCATCATCACCTCATTTTCAGACGTGTAAGTTAAACAACTTTGAAAAAAGTGGAGAAATATCTAAAAAACTAGATGAGAGTACGAAAACCCTCGAACCCTTCAAAATATTGCTTTTGTTCAACAGACAATACTCCAAAGTTCACGAAAATCTGTCCAACAACATGCTCTATGCCTTGCAATGGAGGACGATTCGCAAATTTTATATTCAGAAATTAATATTTTCAATTATTGTCCAATAGAATGCATTTAGAAGTACATTTTTTCTTCATATTCATAACTAATAAATGATGAAATTGATTTTCTTGAAGAGTTGGTGACTTATTCAAATCTTTCTGTTTTACTTGCTAACTCTCTATATATGCTCAAATGTTACTCCAGAGAGAATTTTTAAAAAAATTAATTTTCAATGGAGTTTCATGAGCTAGAATCCATTACTGCGAAGTTTTAGCTGTGGGCTTATGTATTTGAATGAAAAAAAATTGAAGAGTTGAAGGTAATTGTAGCAGCTAATTTTTTGGAGCTGAATAGCCATACAATAGTGTTTCAGAACTCCCTAACAATATTCTAGATCTAGGTGAGAAACATACTACAGTTTCTAAATATTTTCAAACTGTCCGAAGTTTAGGATACCTTATAGTTGACTGGTATTTCGAATCAAGTAATATTGTAGAGAATTAAATTTTGATGAATCAGCTCAGTTACCGTCTCTTCTAGGACCCACCCAAATCTCACAAATCAGGATTCCAAGGAGACAAAACAGAGAATGATGGCAGTTTTGAATAGATTGCTTGTCTTCTGAAGGATTGTTTAATTGTTTGTCTCGAGAAAGTAACTGAATATTTCTTCTGAAATAAATCGAATTCTAGCTATTTGTGAGACAATCAACAGGTCTTTGAAGAATAAAGCCAGGAGAAAGTCCAATTTGAAATTTTACATGTGATTACATTACGTGATGGCCATCTTAGCTCTCCTATATGACTCTGAAACCTGGGTACCGAGAAATAAAGAATAGAGAAAACTCAAGTGGCTAAAATGCACTTTTTTAAAGCAGTAAAGAAGATAAAATTTGGAATGTTTAAATAAGACAGGTACTCAACACATTATCGTTGAGGCAGAATGAACAGACCTGGAAAAATCATATTCAATGGATGGAACCAGTCAACAATAAGGCACGGTATACTATTTCCATCCCTTAGAAGTTGAAAAATTGAGTTCTCTCAGCTTATATTTTGATTATTATCTCAATAACCACCAAACTGGTTTTATTGAATTTCTCACCTGATTTTTATAAGGATTATTTATAAGGACCTGTTCTCTCTCAATGGAAATGAGCATAATAATGGAAATAAGCATAATAATGGAAATGAGCATGATAATGGAAATAGTCAAGTTTCTCTGGAGAGTCATAGCCTATACTCTGGTGAAGACTGAGGAAGAACTTGTAATACAACATGGAGATATTATTATAACATACAGTACTCAATAACTTGTATTATACAAACTTGTAAACTCAATAACTTTGGAATTTCACAAAGCAACTACCGTGAATTACGTAAATTATATTGCGCTCTATCAAATATCAGCATTTTAGATTCTACGGTGGTTAATAATGAATGGTTATTCTCAATAACCAGAAAATATCTTGGAAATTCACTGGTAATTATCTCCCGTAATCTGCATGTGGCCAGTTAGTTCAAGTTCATAAAAAATCGATTCAATCAACTTTCGTTCAATTTGCCAGATGAGTTTGAATTGAAAGGAAAAATCAACTGACATCCAGGAAAAATAATTAGAAATTACTGTATTACTCATGCTCGGTTTATCAGTCGATGAGTCGATCAACTCAACAGTCACTTGTCTTTGCCAAAAGTCATACATAATAATCTGCCTGAAAGTTTGAATGAAACATTGCCTGAAAGCACAGGAAAGATAAGTCTACCTTTTCTGTTGAAACTTCTGTTGATGTTTTATAATATAGACGTTTCCATAATGATGAATCCTTCTTCTTAAATGTTGAAATTTTCAATAATGCTAACTTTTCCCTACTTGTGAACCAAGCACTTTCTAAAAATTTAGAATTTAATCTGCCAATTGCGATTGATTTGTTAAATGAAGGATGGAGGAATTTTGCTGCCTCAAAAAGGAGGAGGAAAATTGCTACTTGTTCTCGAAGCAAGATATCTCTCCTGTTGAAGAAGGGAAAACCAGCGGCGTGGCGGAGGCGGTGGAGGCAGCGGCAATGCCCGACGTCTGAAAACCGGTCAGCGGCATGAAGTGACGTCAGACGCTGGCTTGTGCTGATAGGCCATTGACCTGCCCGAAGTCCCCTCCACAGGTGGCCTCAATGCTATTGCTGCAATCCACTCAATTTCTCTGACCTGCGAGACTATCTAAATAAGAGTAAAGATTGTGTTTGCAAAACACTATATCCATTTTCTAATATGAGACGAAAAATAACCAAGTTTATTTGATTTCAATAGCAATGACCCAATGATAATGGCCTATTGTAGCCTATCGGACAAAATTATTGTGAAGTATCTATTCATATTACATGTGGAAATCAGTTTTCAATAAATGAGTACAGTACTGGTGGTTTTTTTTACTCATTCAAGAATGTTAGGTAGAATGGTTCACTGTCATCACTGGGAAACTTTCTCACTGGAATATAACTACTGTTGAAAGATGATGCATCTATTCTTTTTTTAATTTATTATTGATTGAATTTATTGTAATACATCTAAAAAAAATTTAAAGACTTTTTAAGGTTACTTGATTTTTTCATCAAATATGACTTGAAGTTTAATTTTTTCCCAACTTACATTTGTGGAACAATTGTGTAGCTTGTTGGGAAGGTATCTTCAAACAAATCCAGAAGGGAAGGAAATGTGATGATACTCATACTGGAATAGAAATGAAATACAGTGATAATACAGTTTTGTTAATTGGTGAACAATTTAACTAGATTGAGTAATAACAGTAATACAATATAGGCCTACAATTATGTAGTGAAAAAGAGAATAATAATTTTTTGAAAATGGTAATCAATGTTTTTACGCTACAACTGAAATTCATCTGTAATTTTCACACATTCATTTACCACAGAATTCATTTATGTCCAGAAAATCCAAAATCATCGCCCCTACAAAAAGGATTTAGGCTACCTTTTCTGTGTTATGTCTCAATAGGAGAACATGATATCTGGATCTACCTATCTAATACAGAAGCTGAAAACTTTATCTTATTTTATCTTTTGTTTTATGAATCTCTAATAATGAGTTATTAGTAGCCCTATGGGCTTAGTTATTAGCTTCTGTAGGGGGTGGCGTAGCTGAGTGGGTTAAGCGCTGGCGTTGCAACCCAAAGGTCCCGGGTTCAGACCAGGAATTTTTCTTAGGCCACTTTCCCGTGTTTCGGATGGACACGTTAAGCCGTCGGTCCCGGCTGCCTAAAAACAGTCGTTAAGTCATGTCAGAGGCCCTGAAATTGATCAGGAGCGACCTGAAAAGTCTGACACCAGACCTGAGCCAGCCAGGTTACACGAATATTATTATAGTAGCCCTATGAGAAAAACATTGAGACATTTTAGGCCAGGAACACACGGTCCGGCGAAATCGCCGTCCGGCGACGTCGCGTTTGCGACTGTTGCCGTCCGGTTGTATCAAGTACACAGGAAGGCATGGGGAAGAACACACGACGCCGGACGGCGAAATCGCCGGCCCGGCGAGAAATTTAGCCGGCGACATCACCGGCTATTCTCTACTTCGCCGTCCGGTTTTGCCGCCGGACGGTAGTAGAAGTACATTGGCACAAATGGAGATGAACACACGACACGGCAAAACGCCGGACGGCGATGTCCCCACCCATGCCACTTCTCCAGTTATTCACATGTGTAAAGTTGAGGGAAGAATTGTAAGGGTAGCTACTATGATATTTTGCTTCTGAAGAGTTTGCAACACTGATTTAACCCTCAAAGTGGTTGTGTTGCCGTTTTTTCGTTCAGTGTCGACTGTCGAGTAGGGTATAATATTTTTGTTACTGTCTAGTTTCCAATTTTTGTTTCCCATCATGAGTGGTGACAACGTAGACATGGACATACTCATTGGCCTTGTTGCTGAAAAGCCTGGAATCTGGGACCGATCTTTGGAAATATACAGGGACAAGAACAAAACCAGAGAAAGCTGGCAGCAAATTTGTTCTATTCTCAATCCTGTCTTTGAGGAAGTGGAAGAAAGCGAAAAAAACTATGGTAAGTTTAATTATATCAAGGGGTAAAGTGGGAGGCTTGAGATATTTTCATTATTCGTGTGTAATTATTGCAATTCTACATTGCAAAATTCCACTATTCATCTATTGGATTCCGGGCCCGGCGAAAATTATTTTCAGAACACACGACATATTATTGCAGTTTTAACTGTTACTATTGATCAACTCAGGCAAATGGGAGATCGAGATAATGTAGCCTGAGTTTCCAATAATACAAGAACAGTGTGCTGGCAAAAAGATGGTCGAGCGAAGTCAGCTGGAGGTGTAGTAGTGGGGTTTGAGGAGAAATTTAATGTAGAGAGAAGCAAAGTACAATACGTGACCAAAGTTGTACTTATGGGAGAGGAGAGGGAGACCAACTAACACACACTATTACTGAATTTGAAGAGTGTGGGTAGAAAAGAGACAAATAATTCGTGCAGGAGATTGGGTGATGAGGGAGAGAGAGAAGAATACCTGAGGACAACGACCTCTGCTCTGTGATCTGGTAGTGTTCTGTTCTCTGTGGTATCAAAATCCAACAGGCGGCAGCGGCAGGGCAGCAGCCAAGAGACAGGCAGCAAGCGGTCGACCGCCAACGTCCTTCTTTTCAGTCCTCTGCCTCTCTCAGCCGCGCTCTTAGTTGCGCAACAGCTTATCGCGTCTCCATCGCAGCCCCGTTTTTCCAGCCACTGACTCCACTCAACCTCTCAACGCTCAGATCAGTTGCTGGGTTGCTGTTTGCAAAAACAAAAGAGTAGGCTGTGGCTGTACAGTCTATTCCATACTCTTTATTATCAAACACTCTTCTTATTATCATTTGCAAAAGTTGCAAGACCCAGACAACTCACATATACCCAACACCGACCTTACCTCCTTACCTTACAATACTAAATGTGGATCCAATTGAAGCCAAAATTGAAGGAGAATGACCTCTGTCAACGCACTGGCGGCTCGTGCCCACGAAATAGGTAAAATGCCCGTATCTTCTACTGTACAGCACTTCACCTGTTTCGTGGGCACGAGCCGCCAGTGCGGTGTCAGGGTAGTCGGCGAACTGTCCTACTAGAGTACATTGAAACGAGAGTGATTCCAACTAAAATAATTCGCTCTCTAAGGTTGCTTCAGACAGTCTTATTAGAGCTGAGCATCGATAGGCCATAGCCCATATTAGTCCTTCGCCAACCGCCTTGGTTTTTGGTATGAGATGAACTTATCATACACATCATTTTGTTTAACAATTTTTCTATTGAAAATTTGAAAACCCAAACTAGGATCACAGGATCATGACGGAGAATTGACATTCATTATGGAATAAGTCTCTATCTACAATAAAAATATTATTGTAAACACATTGAAAGGTAGCCTGTAGGTCCATTTATCTCTCAAATTCTTACTTGTTTTCTACCTATTCAATAGAATCAAATTATTGTCCTTCCCATTATCCCACACCATACAAGACTGAAGAGTACCGTATTACCATTGCAAAAAATTAAATATTTAGATGGCCTATTCTCTGATACTAATAATCTTCAACGATTACAGTATCAGGATAAAAGAAGTTAACATTAACAGTGTAGTAAATGAAGAAGTGCAATGAATGCAAAGAGCCAGGCTCTTAGTTCAGAAAAACTGAAACAAGTGCGTTTCTCAAGAGCTGGTTATTGCGTCATTGAGAGAAAGTACTGTGTCTTCTGGCCATTGACTCTTTATCCTTATTTCTGACTTCAGATGCAAACAACTGAAACTAGAGCGCTGCTGTTGAGAAAAACCAACATTAGAACACAACAGACAAAAGGTTTCAGTAGAGCTGGTAATTCATTCTTGATGTAGATAACGTAATAGCAAATTATTATTGATCTTGGTAGTAACTATTAAATGGGCAGAATGGGCTTACTGATAAGGGCTAATTCAACTTAATGCATAACACGTGATAGTGATGATTTTGTAGTTTCATGTTATTGAAACATCTTGAATACAGAAAGAGCAAAATGGAAAAAACCAAATCAACAGTACATAAAAAAAAATTATAATACGTACTATTCTATTTTTTATTGATAATTGTAAAGCAATGAAATCTATTAAGAATTTATTTTTGTGAAAACAGTAATTCTATAGGCTTAATTCATCCTTCAATAATAGATTCGATTGTCAACAGTCATAATACGAGGAATAGTAGC
Source organism: Sogatella furcifera (assembly GCA_017141385.1). Lineage (NCBI taxonomy): Eukaryota > Metazoa > Arthropoda > Insecta > Hemiptera > Delphacidae > Sogatella > Sogatella furcifera. The sequence continues at coordinate 36,364,628 of CM029547.1, read as the reverse complement.
ATATAGTTTTCAATACAATGACATCTGTAGAGGACGTACACATGGTACTACAGGGAACAGTAATTTTTCCAAGCACGTTGCTAAACACCATTTTTTCAACCAGTAGCCGCTGATTATTTCTCAATAGATTTATAATGATTACTACTATAATGACTACTAGGCTAATGATTGATTGTATTGACAGTCACTCACATTTCATTTTTATATATCTATTTAAAACACTGTTTGTTTTCCTTTTCTTTTTGCTCTCGTTTGATTATTCCTATGTGATGAAAACCATTAACATATCGCAAAAAATTAAAATGTTCAAAGAAAAGACTGATTCCAAATGGGAACTACTTGATTTAAATTAAGTTTAAGTTTACTTCTTTAAAGTTTCTTAAAATTTTTTTCAATGAAGTTTCTAATAAGCTTAAAAAGCTTATTATAAGCCTTAAGGTAAAATAATTGCCTTATCATAGCAGTCCATAATAAATCACATCCTTTCTACACGAACTACGTTCATCGGAAGCCTTGAATCGGTGTATAGCCAGGGTCGGGTGTATAGACGATGAATTTCTAAAACGTTAGAAAAAAAATCTGGCGAGCTCCAATCGAACTAATTCCATTTTGGTGAGAGACTAGAAAGAGTACAGTGTCTCTGGTATGTGTGTGAGTGAGTGGAGTGAGAGCGTTCATTCAGGATAGTAGGAGAGCGAAATGGTAACAGAAGAAGAAGTTGAACAATAGAAATCGGGTCTATCCCAAGAAGTGTAGTCCTCTTCTCCAAAACAAGTTTGCCTCACCCATAACTAATTGATTTTTAAAGGGCTCATCAATGTAGCCAAAATGTGCTAGTTTTTACGAATGCATCCCTTTCAATTCATATCGCAATACAAACCAGCATATGAAATCCGGGCCATCCAAAACCTCATGGCAACCACCTCATGAATTATACTGTATTACTGTAATTCGATGTACTAGTATTTCGTAATTCATCTAGCAGATTATTTACTTTATTGAAAATTATCTAAGTAAGTTTCTTCTACAAGTTTCTTGTACTTGAAAACAAATATTGATTAAGAATTTAATTTTGCGATATTTTAAGGATGGACGTTTGCAGGGCCGGACTGGGGACCCCTAAAAGGGCGCTGCCTTTCACTTATTTCACTTACTCCTCTGGAGGGGGGTTTGTTGTTGTTAATTGGGGGGAAGGGGTGTTTGAATCTGAAATAAATCTAAACTTGGAATTTAAAAATAGCTCTATGACATTTAAAAGCTTAAAAATTGAATATTTTTATTAGATAATAAGAGATTCTGTTCTGAATTTAATGATAAAATTGATTCATATTAAAGCACATACAAAAAACATTCTCTTAGGCCGGTATTACACGATAATAGTTCTATTATCATAGTTGATCATATTTATGGAAATAATGAAAATATGATTTCGTATTTTCATCTCTTTCCATATGATCAATTTGATAATACATAAATATGATAATGCATAACTATTATCGTGTAATACCCGCCTTAGACCAATAATAAGAATTTGCAAGTAGAGAAAATAATTTTTTGTTGAAATGCGATTCAGTACATTCGGGAAATGGAAAAATTGAAATTTGGGATGAATAGAATAAGGAAATTTTACATAGAATTATTCCATCTAGTCTAGTAGTATATACTACTTCTGATTCTTGAAGAATTCTAAGCAACTTACTTTAATCATCTTCTATTTGTTTCTATAAGACAGTATCATTGATAACTTGCGTATATTTTCATCTTAAATTTTTCCAAATTCAACTGTGTTACATTGAACTGAGAACCCTAATTTTTTACAGAAGCAATTTTACGATTTTAACCATTCTGTAGCCAGCACAAATAACATCAACTGACATCACCCTTTGTCTTGATTAGGACCTGCCAGCTTCTGATATTTTTTCTGAGGGTGATGTCCTCGTGGGCTCTTAGCCCTGTGCGTGAGTAATGATAGGGATGATGATGAGAGATGACAACTAATTTTTAGACAGTCGGGACCGACGGCTTATCGTCTCCTCATAAAGACGCGGTCGCCTTATTTATGTGATTGTGCTGAGGTCAAAAAACTGTTCTCTGGCTGAGGATAGAATCTCTGAACCTTTGGTTATAAGACCGGCGCGTTATCACTCCCTTCAACGAGCTCCCCAAAGTGAAGGTTTAATATTTATATTTATTTATTTGAAAAATTACAATAAAGTGTGAAAATACAGACATTAAAGTCCATATTATTATTAATTAATCAACCATCAATCTTTTTAAAAACGCTTTTTTGTCTGTTTTGTGTTCTTTAAATCCTGATTTGGCAGGTTTGGGTGCATTTTAGACCAAAAATTACCAAAAATATTACCAAATAAAATTAACATTTTTCTTTAGAATCAAATGTTCAACAATTCAATACAATAATTTTCAACAAGTTATTCTATTTCTATTCTTTTGGAGTTATAAAATTGAGTCTTCTCTATCTTATTTCGCACATCATCTCAATAATCAACAAAGTTACGAATTCCCAACTGGTTACATTCAATTTCTTACTTTGCATACGATAAGACACTAAATTACCCTAATAAGGCGAGCCATAAAATTAGAGAATTGGAAATTAGAGAGAAATAATAATAATAATAATCGTGTAACCTGGCTGGCTCAGGTCTGGTGTCAGAGTTTTCAGGTCGCTCCTGAACAATTTCAGGGCCTCTGACATGACTTAACGACTGTTTTTAGGCAGCCGGGACCGACGGCTTAACGTGTCCATCCGAAACACGGGGAAGTGGCTTGAGATAAATTTCTGGTCTGACCTGGGTTTGAACCCGGGACCTTTGGGTTGCAAAGCCAGCACTCAACCCACTCAGCTACGCCACCCCCTTGGAGAGAAATGAGAAACAAAAATAGCGGATTTTGGATTATAGGAGCTATAAATTGCGGTAACTGGGGATTTTTGGACAGATTGAAAATGATATAGGCCTACTCAATTAACTGCAAACGGTAATTTTTTCTTATGAATGGGGTGCTTCTTAGAGAATTTGTGGCATCCCAGCCTGAGCTACTGGGCGCCCTGGAGCGACAGCTAAATTGTCGCTACCGAGATGAAAAGGAGGTGATTCAATTTCTCACTCTGTAAATAAAATTCATAGATGATTCTTTAAAATATGATAATTTCATGCGTAAAACTCTATTTCTACATTTTGATATTCTATAAATGAATTTCAAGTTTGAATTCGTATCTCAATAAATTATCTGGAGCATATTGTGATTCTATAAGTTACTCGAGGGCGCAAGGGGCGCGAGATTGAAGGGCGCACCGGCCCACGAGCCGGTGGGCCGGCGGGCCAGTCCGGGCCTGGACGTGTGTTATTGTGATTAATTCAATTTATTAGCTTTTGCATTTGTGTCACGCACTTTCATAACTTTTCAACTGTGAGGAACGAGCTCTGAAGTTCATAATTTCTGCAACTAAACTGAAGCTAGACGCTAGAAGCAAGTTATGTTACTTTCGAAGAAACAAAAATATTCATTTGTTTGGTCAACATTCCAAAATTGTTCAGTCTAGACCTCTCTTCTTTTCATTCGTTGCTGGTCAAAGAAACGAATGTTTTGTCTGAAGCCTTCCATTGTGCAGTCAAAATTCAGCGACCTGTTCGCCTGCCTGCGCGTGCGCGTGTCGGCCCTCGTGCGTGCCTGAGTCAATTGTGAAGGTACTGTCTCTAGAAATGTTGATATTCTAGTGATATGAACAGCAACCGAATTGCAAAACATTGCTTTGGGAGAATCCATTTAAAACCCTCATTTATGAACGAATATTTTTCAAAAAAATCATTGTATTAGAGAAAAGATGCACGGATCTTTCCGTTTTTTAATTTTTTCGATATCTTCATCCTAAAATTAAGAAAAAAATGATGAAGTTTATGTCTTTATTATAATTAATTTTTTTTTAATGATTAGAGCTATGCATTTTCTAATCCATGAATTGGATAGAGGACAAATAAACCTTCAAAATGAGGTATTGACTGTAACCTTCCTATAAAAATTGAAGGAGTTATATGGGTTCAAGTTTAACATTGCGCTTATGGGGATAAAAATCCATCATGGCGTCTCTACACCCGACCCTTAATCCCTAAATCCAGACCTTCAATTTTCCAAAAATCAATATTTTAATATTATTAAAAATATTTATTTATTGATAAACAGTACAAATAATTGAATCATTGAGTTCAACTGTTCTCCAAACCATGTGGATATTCCTTTGGAAAGTATTGATCATGAGTTTCAACGGACTTTCGTTGAAAAAACTGTAAGAATAGGGTGGGTGGCCAATGCATTTTACTTTTTATCCTAATAAGTGAGCTTCCTTCTTCCTCAAAATACTTTTATACAACCGGTTCAATTGAATATCCTCTGTGAAAAATAAAGGGCGAGTGTTGCTCTTCCCTTTCCGTCTTCTCATTCAATTCCACCCTCATCCTTCTATAAAGATTGAAAGATGTTTCTACCCTCCTCACATTCATTATTCACCCCACATTTATACTCCCACAAAAATAGAAAGCTTCTTCTTTCTCACTGCATCTCTCTGCTTTTTCCTGTTTCCTTTAATAAAATAAAGTTCCAACGGTTTTTTCTACGTTTGAACTGGTTGTATGGATGATTCACTGGGAAAATGATAATGTCCATTTTCTATGTTTTGGAAACTCTTGAATTATAATGACCCCTATTTAGTGTCACTTGTACGTCTAGTCTTGGCATTTATGTGAATTCACCTTCTCTTGAAACTCAAGAAAATTCCCAGACTCATATGAACATTATCAGAGAGCTCAAAAATCAAACCAGTATTACCTGGGTTTCACTATGATCTTTTTAACCAGTGTGCTATCTTTATTAATAAATGAATTGATTTGATCCTACACGAATATGGACTAAACCTTATCAATTATATCAACACTTGTAACTTGTTACATCAATGTAGCACAAGCACGACGAATAATTAAAATAATAGGAATGATCCAAAAAGAGCTGATCACTTTCACTAGGATTGCTCACCGGCATGCAGTAATGTAAGTGATTTTTCAGTATGATAACTATTTAATTTGAGAATAAGTTAACAATGTGCTCGATTGAGTGTAGCACGGAAGTACTCCACTTCAGTAAGTCAAATTAAATATTTTTCTTACCATACTGAAAATTTACATGACTGCATGTCAGTAATCAATCCTATTGAAAATAAATTCAATACAAAACAAGTCCAACTTACTGACATTTCACATACTAGGCATTCATAAAGATCTCTTTATCACATCTTCAACATGTGACGATATGAGTCATGTTTTATTGTCTTGGGAGACAAATAATTGACATTGCTGTGTCACTCTTCAGATGACTGGCCAGTTTGTGCTACTACAGGTCAATGGTCAGGCGACGTGATAAGAAAAAGGCTTTCGATTCGATAAGAATATTTGACATACAAAGCCGGTTACTCATGCTTTAAACCCGCAGCTCTGATTGAACATTTCTGACTTTGGGTACAGTGAGAATAGAATTGAATATAGTATTATGCTATACATAATAGAGTATACTCTTTTACTAAGCTTGGGTTAAGTATCTACTGACCTATTACTATTGAAACTTTTATTCAATTTTACAAAATCTACTTGAATTTTTATTATTATTTTTTTTAATTATTTATTTCATTTATGTACAAATATACAAGATGAGGAAAGAAAAAACAGGCTATACTGCTCAAAATTTCTTCTATTCCTAATTCAGTCACATAATAAATTGTCGAAATTTTCAGGTTATGTAAATTTTCGTGAATTTCGCCGGTATTGAATGAGTAGCGGAGTCAAAAATACGATTCAATAACGATGCAGTATAATAGTTACTTGTGAAGACGTGCGTGCTGTATGGTGCATCATTCTTTCATTATAGGGATTCAAAATTCTGTAGTGTCATGAAATAACTGTTGCTTCGTTTAAGAAAATTCTACTGGTTTCATGATAGGTTTATCAATATCTTACCAATCTAAATGGTAGAAGTATAATTTACCAAATTATTCAAGGAATTCAAGCTAATAACACTGTAACCATCTGCTTGCCCAATCACCATTATTTTTGTCAGTTTCTGAATTTGTCGAACTTTTAATCAAGTGGGCATACATTTAGTCGGAGAGGAATCTGTTCCAGTTCGAATATTGTAATAATGCACCATATATGCTTGCGCTTGTAGAATTCGATTGTAGAAGCAGACAGCAAAGAGCAGATCACAGAGCACAGGATACGAGGGAACAGGGTGTGACTGCATTCCAGTTTAATGACGACTCCAAGGTCTGTAACTACACTCACTCAGACTCCAGGCCTGGTGTGGTGACTGTACGTTCTCAACCGATGTATGCAACAGCTCTTACGTAAATGGAACAAGGAACATTATTTATAGAAACAACTGAATAGTAGAACTCTATACTGTAGTTTTGTATAGCAAAACTTTACTGTGGAAACTTCTTTGACAAGAATTTATAAGCTAGTTGGATACAATAAATAATACTGTACAGTATTATGATATTCACTTTATGTGTTTTTGTACCAGAAGTAGATCTTATACAATACTGTTATCCTGATATCACTTGAGCTAGGGGGACAACAAATTACCATAGTACTTATGAATTGGTTAACTGTAGCATCAAGACTATGCATACCAGAGATTAGTTTTTAGGTTTGTTCTCTGAAAACTGACAAGAATATAAATATAACAATCAGGTTCAGCTCATACTTGGATTCAAAACAGTGATAATGTCGAAAAAATTAATTGAGTCTTATTCTATAGCCTTACTCTCTATAATCTTATATAATCTTCTATAATCTTACTCTCTGCATAAGACATTCTGTTTGCCTCTTTGAGTAGTTCAAATGAGAACTACTGAAAGAGGTAGCCTAATCTTTAGTACTAGTCAAACATTCTGTTTGGCTAGTCTATTAGAAATAACCATATACCTACAATTTTTGAAATTGTGTAAACTATATGCGGATACTACAGAGCTATAGACTTTTTGAAAAATAACGTAACGTATCATCAACATCGATAATAATTGAGTTCTTTGACATCAAATCAATATTCATACTCGTCCCATCCATATTCATTGATATCTCTAGAGAGAAAAGCGATAGTACCGGAACTGGCTGCAGTAACATGTGAGTGTTCTTCCTTGCGTTGTAGACTACACATTTGTTTGTGAGTGTATTTATGTTTTCGTCTGCTTCACTTTCTCCAGGCCGTCCAGGGCTCCTGTTCTAAATTACGTCGGTGAAACCGTGAGCCAATAAGCCTTTCTCTTTGCGCGTGCGCAAAGGGAGAGAGCGGATGTGGTTGGTGACAGAGGAAGAATGGAAACGAAAACATCAGGCAAGATCAACCTCCTTTTGAGGAGGGGACACTCGGGAGAGCTCATTCCAAACTGCATAAATATGCTACATAAAGGATACTGAAACTGCATCACTCTTTATACAAAAGTGTGTGATTTTATTAAGTAAAGCAGTTAGTAATAGTGAAAGCTACCTTTATTTCATAGGTTGTGTAATTATTGTGTTGATCAAATTATTCCCTATTTAAGCAACAATGAGAGCTTTAATAAAGTTGCAAAGTTGCATTCTCCTTTCCTGCCAATTTCACAGAGCGCAAAGATTTGCATAAATGCAGTTGTTACAAAAAAGGGTTGTGAAAATTGTCATGAAAGATATAATTGACAATACCAATTATCAATTCAATTTAATACAGGATGCAATCTTTAAGCTTGGTCTCCATTGTTGATCCAATACTCTGGCAAAGAATCTCACGAATTAGGACCCAGAATCTCAAGTTCTAAAGCATTTTAAGTTCAACAACGATGAACTCCGATATCGTCCTGAAATTTGCTAAACTCACTTGCTAAGCTTACATCACTCTCGGTGAAAAATAGTTATCATAAACATAATAATAAAGCAACAGGATTAGTGGAAATGAAAAAGCAATAAAGCTATAAAATGTACTTATATATCACAAGATTTTTCATCTCTCCAACTAATAAATAAAATAACTTCGAATTAAAAGAAACTTTTCGGTAAAGTCCCCTCACAGGCCTCTCTCATGAAGCTATTAAAATCAAATTTTATTGTTACATTATAAATCAATCAATAGTACACCAGAATTATCATGATAGCAATATAATTATATTTCTTCAACAGACTGAAGAAAAAATTGTTCTTGTATTCAATGTTGCTTTTTCACAACTGATATTATGCATAAACTTCTTGTGTATGGGCATCAGAAAATGTGAAGCGGAATTCATGCAAATATTTATATTATGAGCAGCCCTGATGCTGATTGTTAGAGGGGGGGTCAGGTTGCGGTGTAGCAAGGCATAGTAAAGAGTAAACCTGTTGAGCTGAAGGGTGAGGTGGGGGTAGTCTCTTGAGGCAATCACGTTTCCTGCAACCCCTTGCCTTGACCTAGTAGCGACTGAATAGTGGTGGTGGTGTGCTGCACTCCCAGTCTTTTTCGCAGAGTTGCAGTGCACAATTACCTTCCGGGGTTACTTGAAAGTGGTTTTCAAAAGCTTTGACTGCATTTCCATTCATTTCGAACTTGAAGTGCATTATGTTTACATCGCTCTATTGCTATAGCCTAGCAACCTCACTTGGCGGCCTTGCTTAATGATAACTCCTCCTCAATATCCTTCACTTCCATCCTCTTTACTATCTTCTCTCGAATCTATCTTTACTATCTTTACGAATTTCCTTTCTTCTCTTCCCTCTTACGAAGCAGTCTAGCTTCCGTAGTGCTAGCCTTCATTTTATTATTGCAACATTGCTATAAATAGTAATGGTCATATTGAAGTTTTCATTATTGGTTATTGGTTTAATAATTCAATAGATAATTAATCCAAACATAAATTCAGATGAGCAGTAGACTCTCTCTCTTATTTCTCAAAACAATCTTCTATTTTGGAAAAAAACTTGAAATTTTTCGTCTTCACTCTTTATCAAAACATTTCACTTGAGAAGTTCTACAGAAATAGTAAGGTACTACCAAAGACAATGTACTATTAGAGTGTACTATAATGACTTATTACTATATAACTTAATTACTATAATAACTTATGTACTATAAAGACTATATTATAGTACATTGTCTTTGGTACTATGCACTATTTGGTATTCACTATGCACTTTTTACAAATTGTTGATTGTAATTGAATTTTGAATATGTTATTTGAAGGCAATAAAATACATAGTAATCTGTTGATAATCTAATGAATCAATAGGATCTGAACTATAAAACTATTGATTACTATAGTCAAACATTGGTAGTTTGAAAGCTATTTTAAATATGAACGGTAGTTATAATAATTATAGACAGTACGAGTTTATTATTAAGAGTAAGTAATACCACAGCCATGTGTAATGTGTGATAGCTAGTAGGAAAAATATGCCCGGTTTTTCCAAGCACTCTCAAACTTAAGGAACCCTCAAATTTTGACGAATCGTGAATAGAAAAGCTGACATTTTCTATATTTGACTAATATACTGTATAGAAAATGTCAGCTTTTCTATTGACGATTCGTCAAAATTTGAGGGTCCTCAAGTTTAAGTGTGCTTGGAAAAACCGGGCATCTTCATTTATCCCTTCCATTATTGAATAAGTAATTTTACTCAGTTAGAAATAAATTTATTCGACTGGCTTAGCTAATATACTACTGAAGAAAACTGTAGATTTTTTCCATAATGATAATAGTTATTCATAGACTACTTTCTACTACTGTATTAGGCCGGTATCATACGATAATGGTTCTATGATCATATCTGATCATATGGAAAGAGTAATGGATCAAATATGATCATAGAACTATTATCGTGTAAAAAGTCAAAAGTCAAAATCCATTTATTGCCAACGACATATTAGTTTACATGTATAGGCCACGTCATAAAAATCACATATTTTAACAAACTGTACATAAAATCACATCTTAAAAGTTATCCATATTAAAGCTAAAATATTCATTATTATTGTAAAAACAGTTGCTTATCAGAAAATCCTTAATTTTGAATTTGAAGTCTCTTACAGATAAATTTCTAACATGTAATGGTAACTGATTGTAATATCTAATTGCATAAGCCCTAAAACTTTCATGACTAGATTTGTAGCGACAATATTCATTTCTTAGATTCAATCTATTTCTTGTATTGTGAGAATGAATAGCAGAATGAGTAGTAAAAGAGGTCAGATTGGTTTTTACAAATAATAAACACTGAAATATATAAATGCAGGGTAAGCACATAATTCTAAGTGTAACAAATAATGGTTTGCAGTGCGTGAGGGGTGGAGCATTACACATGTTTCTTATTGCCCTTTTTTGTAACACAAACAGAGCATGAGCATCTGTACAATTTCCCCATAGTACAGCACCATATAGAAGATATGAGTGAACATAGCTATAGTAAACATTAATTAATATTTTCTGAGATACTACTTCCTTTAGTCTTCTAAGCATAAAAGTACCTCTAGAGACTTTTGGGATAGTGTAGTCTATATGAGACTTCTTATTCTGAATATTAATGCCTAAGAATTTGACAGAATGTACTGAATTTTGATTATCATAAGTTACCGATAAATCTTGTGTTTTGTTTAGGTTCAGTGCTAGTTTATTAGCTCTACACCAATCCGACATGAGATTCACTTTCTCATTTGAAACAGTTCCACTTAAGTCAGGGTCAGTGATGATATTCAAGCATACATCATCCGCATACATGTAACATTTTGTGCTCCCATCCTCTATATTGCCAGGTAGATCATTCATGTAAATAATAAACAATAGAGGTCCCAAAATTGAACCCTGTGGCACTCCATTCTCAACAGGCTTGAAATTAGACATTTCTCCATTGAAAGAAACTGTTTGGAACCTATCATCTAAGTACGACCTTAAGAGTGCTACAGATCTAAAATTAAAACCTAAATTTTTTAGCTCTGTCAGAAGAATATTATGGGATACAGTGTCGAATGCTCTTGACATATCAAATAGTTTTGCATTCACAGAACTTTTCCCCTCCATACCATTCAGAATATCCTGAATGAAAGTCATTACCGCCTGACATGTGGTATGATTCTTTCTGAAACCAAACTGCCTATATGAAAGTAGGCAGTATTAGTGTAATACCGGACTACACTTCAGAGAATAAATTGCCTCAGTGAAAACAATATGCAAAAGTAGAAATGTATTACAGTGGAAGAGATTTGAATTGCAAAATTAGAATTGATAAAAAATTAATTTCTCTCATATTTTGATTACCGTACTGTTGGTCTAGCCTTATTAGCCTCAATTGGAATTTGAGGTTTTCGAATTCTAACAACTACAGTATTCAAGAATCAAGACCAAAATTGATAGTCCGAGTACTTTTTTAATGTGAGCTATTCTGCACTTATCCAATATAGCTGAAACTATTTTAACCCGGAGTCACTATTCAAAACTCAAATTTAGCAGTACTTGCGATTTGCGAATAGACTACTGTGTTGATTTTAGATACATGGAATCACTGTCAGTCACAGAAGACACAAGGCCGTGCAGTAGTGGAGGATGTGATGTGATAGCGGATGACCTCGCAACGACCTTGGCAGCCTGCGAAGCACCTCAGCAAGGGTACACCAGCGCCAGGTAACTGCAACGGCAATATACTGAACTAAAATTACATTCCCTGGCTTTGTGGTGTGTCTCGGAATCGAGAAACCTGGATCTAGACTCCAAGACTCGTCATACCTGTGATCAACCATTTTTTCATTCTACGTAAAGCGGTGGTTTAGCGAACCATTTTGAAGCTGGAAAACTGTTTTTTAATAACTTCAATGGCAATTCAATCAATAAAAAGCTTAAATTTAATGAGAATAACTCAAGACGGACTTTTAAATTAATTGCAATCGATTTTTTTTATCCTATTAACAAGGAATTTCACATCCCTTTCATGAACGTACAATATTCAAAACTAATAACATAAAATAAAAACAATCTACTCGAACGAAATACAATGGAATTATATATTTGCTATTAAATCAATTTAGATAGTAAATATCATCTATTATATTTATCTGCTAGTGGCTCTCTTGTTGTATTACTTGAAATGTTCAAATTGAGACGCCTCCTCTTCAGCACTAGAGTGGCTAAATCAAGTTGAGTGTAAGATAATTTTAGATCTTTCAAAATAAATGACCTTTTGCTCACTCTTCCTCTTTTTTGTTCTCACAAAAATATACTTCTGATGTTCCTTATGACTAACTTATCATGACTTGAAAAAAATTACAATTAGACTGGACCAAATAAGAGCTTTTTAAAGAAACTGAAGGCAATTCTGAAGTTCAATAGGTTTGTATTGAGATCCAGTGAGGTACTAACAAATTTTCCAGATTAGAAAAACTAGATAAATATTTATATTCATCAAGCTATCAAGAGATTCGTATTTGCTTTCTTAGAATTTCTATAGTCTTAATGGAAGTAATGTAAAACAAAATTATTGTTTCTTGAGCATTGTAAAATGAGTGGAATATTGGAAAAAAGTGCAATAATATGAAATTTAAATGATGTAGAGCTACTTCTACTGTATGATTATCATAATTCCCTGTGATAATTTGTAATTTGTGATAATTTTGATATATTATGCACTGGAGTGGATTTTTTCTAAATGAACTAATTATAGTGGTCTACCATGAAGTTTATTATGTTCTTATCTCTTATGTTTTTATTCTTGCTGGTTATATCAGAATAGCTAATTTCTTCAGAATTCAGATTGGTAGTTTTAGAATGCTAAAAACGTCGTTCGCAAAAACGTCTTAAAATTGATTGAAAACTTGAGTAAAAAACATTAATCTATTTATGTTTATTCAGTTAAATACAAAAGTTTGCAGTGTGCACTGTAAAATTAATATGTAGCAAAGTATCACAAATTTTCATACAAAAAATCATTATTCATAGTGAAGGGATATCATTATCAATGAGATCAACGAACTTAGCTTTATCAAAGATGGGGTGGCTATATTTATCAGAGAGTAAATTATTAGCAAATTGCGAGGTCATAAGCAATGAATACAAACATGAGGATGAAAATAGATGGTGACTAATTTAGTTGATCTATTCTGTAGTCAGAGGGCGTTTGGCTAAAAATATGACCTTGCACAACGTTGCCAGGTCTCGCACCCTTCAAGACTAGCAGCACCCTGCACTCTTGCTTGCTGCGATCATTTCATTGTGGCTGTCCTTTTCTACTGAGTCATTCCCTTCTAGAGCATTCCATCTGCCCTATTCTCTCCTCTTTTGTACTGTACAAAGGGCTCGGTTAACCCTCCTATTCTCCCCTTTTGTAGTTTCGAGGCCTACGTGACTGATGTATGGTTTGTTTTGAGGCAGCAAGCTCCCAATCAAAACTCACAAAATCATTCACAAGCCAAGGAGTTTACATACAATATTATGAAAACTTGAACTCTTGTAAATCTTTCCTCTTATTCTTATTTAAAATCGGTTTTGTTGATTTCGACTTCATTGTAATTGTTTAGTTTCAAAAACACAATTTCATTGATCTCAAATGAATAGTTAGGCTATAGATAGAGTGTATAGTGGAAGGTTCTCAATTATTACTGTCTCTCTCCATCCAGATCCAGTTGATTAAATTGACATGGGATCAATGACATGTTGAAGTCAATAAATAATTTATAAATGAAGTAGTTATGAACTATTACTGCTATAGTTTTGATGGTTGAAATTAGAGGTATTTTTGTAATTCTAATATAAATCTGAATAATTCTAGCGACAATTATACAGTAATAATATTCCCTCCAAGTGAAGCTAAAAACTTCTAGATTCTGCAACATCCAAACTCCAATAGATTTTTTATCTTTTATCATTATCATCAATTCAAATACTTATCTAACCGACATATCCTATGCTTGGATAATAATGTGTAGACATCAACCTGTATATTGTATAAGATTAACACCCACAACTTTGAAGACTTAACTGTTGTAATTCACCTTAGAATTTAAAAAAGTATATTCACTCATAAAGTATATTCATTCGAAAGCTCATACTGTAGTAACAAACCTGTGAAACAATACTCAGAAACTAGGGAACAGCATTGAAATCAGTATGTTTCAAAAGCTAAAATTGTGAAAGTAATAGGAACTCAATTGGGTACTATTTGTCAATATATTTAGATTATAATAACGATCAGTAACGGCTACATTGCAAACGACAGAGTGACTACGAGTGAAAGATGTGGGTGGTAGGAAATCAGGAATATCAAGAGTACAAAAGACGTTATCATTAGGAAGGAAGGAAGGAAGAAGATGCAGTAGGGAAGGGGAAGGGGGCAGCTGGAGATCAGGCTCGAGCTGCTGCCTCAGCTGAACAGCTGTTTCCGGCAATTAGATGTTTTATGTAAAAAAAGCATGATAAAAAGGAACACAAACACCGGCCTGCTCCCAGGTGTTCAGCATGTAGCACCTCAACACCATGCAAAACGCTGAAATACCCCGGCAAATTATAAGCGGCAAAGGAATTTCCCATTTGATTTGCCAGGAGGCAAGACAGTGCTATCTGCTATGCCTGCGTCACGCTGGTTATTCCAGTCTGGATGAGAGACGTACTAAAATTAGAAGCTTTCAGCAAGCCGCTACGAGTCGAGTGAGTGCTCAACGTCGATCGTTGATCTTCACTAGTTACTTTCTGGGGAATTCCGTATCCTGGCAATTCAAATAATTTTTTATTGATGTGATTGATAATCCGGAACTTGACACTGTTTTGTTCCCTCAAAACCTGTTCTGTAGTCTAAATCCTTTTGTTGATTGTTCAGGGTATTTAAAAAAAAATTGTCAAAAAGTTTAATAAAGTGTAGGGTTCACATAGATAGTAAAGTTGAAGACAGCTCAAAACTATCACTATAACAATAATCATTGATCACTGTTCTTAATGATATTAATAATAATCATCAATCAAGTGTGAATTCAACACTTTTTCCGTCAAAAACAGTACTGTACTAAACTATACTATATAATATAATTATTCTTGTTTATTGTTCGAGATAGTTTTGAAAGATGCATTATAAGAAGTTTCATTCTAAATATTTCGACAGATAAAATAACATTGTTACAGTTCAATAGAAAACTATTTACTACCCAATCCTTGATGAAATGAATAACTCCAAAACATTTCCAAGAAATAGACACTTAGAGGAAAACACAATGTTATGTTATGTTTGTGATGAGGTGATTTTTTAAAGGAATTTTTGAAAATGTATGGTATTGAGGGGGAGCATAAGAGGTGTGTTATCCCATTCCCATGCAATAATACTTCTTATTTTTGAGAGGGGCCGTGGCCCCCACTACCTATAAGCCGATTTCTCCCTTCTATCCACCCCCCGAATAGTGTTAATAAAAAAGGATTGAATCTTTTCCATGCAAAGTTTGCTATTTAGTTTGACAGAATTTATATCAGTTTCTTCAACTATTCTTATTGGACAGCAATTGTTTATCAAACATTTACTATAATAAGAAATATTTGTATCAAACATAATGATACATGTATCAAGTTTAACAAAACAGTAGAGTGCTCGCAGGTGAAAGAAGTAAAATAAGATGTCGATGTCTGTGTTGCTATTAGATACAGTACAAGTCGGTCGATGGTTGGTTGGACAGACCAGAGAGCACAGAGGCAAAGGCAGAGTGGAGAGTCGCGAGTTGCGAGTGAAGTGGAGAGCGCCTGTGCGAATGCTATGTAAATGACCTCGTTCCAAATAAACAGTTAAGGTAACCTCTTAACCTCTCCTAAATCAATATCTCCGTCCTTACGTTGCTCTGTCTGTTCATAAACTCAACACATACTCCAGAAAATTTCAAATCAAGTCGCTGTTAAAATGTTACAGTGCTGTAATGACCTCCTTCCATTATAACAATTATTACTACATTCTTCTCTTTAGGCTGTTCTCATGCAGATACATTGAAATTTGATGAATTATGCAACTTGTAATTCGAAAATTGAATCCAATCAAAATTTTTATTATTTAATGTTACTGAAAAAAATATTAATATAAAACAAGACGTGTCACTTGATAAAAAATTGTTTTCATTCTAATATTACTCATCAGCCCTTAATATCAATAAATTTATTCAATTCCTCTCATTGAATGATAATTTTCAAACGCCCTTCAACAAATTTTTTTTTCAATTTTCTCCAAGTCTTTGAAAAATTAGTAAATTACTAATGAAAAATCTACTTTTTGTTTCTGCTATATTTACAGTTTTCTGATAAACATGTTTGTCTTGATGATTGAAAAAAACAATGGAAGACTGAATAATAATTAAAATGCAATTCATACGTCACAATGTAAATTTGAGTGATTTTTTTCAACCCCAAAATCATTTTTGAAACAGACAGACGAAACTTGCATCCACATAGTCAGGATGGCCGAGCGGTCTAAGGCGCTGCGTTCAGGTCGCAGTCCACTTCTGTGGGCGTGGGTTCGAATCCCACTTCTGACAAAATCTTTTTGACACCTCAAAAATTATCATATTCTAGGAAAACGTTTATGAATGTCAGAAATTCACAGAACGAATCAATTTTAACACGATATTGTGTCAGTTGGAAATGAGGATGACTTTCTGCTATAATGAATAAACATTTTCGATTTATGTACCCAGCAACCCAAAAGTTTATTCTTCCCACTCCAATTACCACAAAGATTTGGTATAGTTCCTAATAAGGCCGGTATTACAAGATAATAGTTCTATGATCATATGAAAAGTAATGAAAATACGAAGTCATATTCTCATCTCTTTCCATATGATCAGATATGATCAATGATCATAGAACTATTATCGTGTGATACTGTTTGAAAAAGAGAAATGAAGAGAACAAGAAAATGTTCGCCTTTTCCGCTGATTTATTTTCCAGTTGCATTGTAAAGAAATGTGATACATATTATTGATTACCAAGACTCATAGACTAACCAACAATCTAGTGAACACAGTAAATAGATAATAGCAATGTTTAATTTTTATCCTTTACGACCACAGAATGAAGAAAATAATTGAATATTTTCCGCTTAACCTAGAGGCTATTATCAATTTCCTGTTCCCGAATTCATTGCTTTCATTTTGATTATAAAAATATTGTTTGGTAAAATAAATAATGAGAAAGTACAAAATTTCAGATATTTAATTTGAATCATGCACGCATTTTTAGGTTGAATTTGATAAATATGTTTAGTCTTTAGCTAGATTTTTATGTGACAATAACTATTTTCCAACATTGAAAAAATATGTATGCTTCCAACTATTTGAAATGATATTGAAAGAATTCACCTATAATGTCTGCATTAGAACAATTAATAATTATATATCCTAGTGGTTTTTGCTATCGCGTTCACTGGTGATGAAAAGGACAGTGGCTCATGGACAGTGCTCATCACGTACAGTAGATAATTAATTTATGTGGATAAATTCAATTCAATACCATCTCCTCATTAATTTGATATCAACGTGAAGACTAGGGTTTCTTGAGTTTTTGAACACGTCTGTCTCTTGCTTGATAAATATATGAGGTCAATGAACTTCAATGAAAGTTGTACATTCATGTTTGATTCGCCGCTAATCTAGGTTTTCTAGATTTTCGCAAATCCTGCCTAGGAGATGTTTATTCAATTTGGAAGTTGAAATAAATGATCAATTCCTAGAATTTTTCTTTGCCGCCATTTACAATAGTTGAAGAATCCATCTAATGTATTTCTTGAATATTACAAAACGTATATTTCTTTGCTGGGGAAGAGGTGCTGAAAAAATTTATTTGAAAATTACAATAAAAAAAGGCTACAAGGATAAAAAAACTCAATATTTCAAAAACCAACTAAGAAATTAGTTGCTATTAATCCTACATGAAATTTTTTTAGAAGATTTTCAAATTTCTAACTACATTTCAAATAACTTATCAAGCATTATGGAAAAAAGGGAAATTTGAAATGTGGGTACCTCTCTTGAACTTATAGAGAAATACTGAAAATTTATCACAAAATTAACTTTTAATTGTTCAAAATAATGCGAGTTGTCAATTATAGAGTTCTTTGTTTAGATAGATTTGTTTTTTGCAATTTGAGTCATTATCCTCTATTGGATTTTGGTTCAACCATGAGATAGTAAAAGAAAAATCTATTATTGCGACAGTAGGCTATCGCAGTAAATGGTCATCAAGATCATCTGGATGAAATGTAGTTGTGGAAACTAGAAAGTAATACCATAGTAAAATTGATATAACTTTCCGATAGTACTAAGTTGAATAGTTGAATATTATAATACAAGTCATTATTATTGTAGAAGGTTGTTGAATTTTCCTAGATAATTCAGCATGTCAGTTAATAAATGAGATAGGCAGCACACTGAAGAGAGACTGCATATAAATACTGACAATCTAAAGATGTTGGCACGAGGATATCTATTTTGAGATTAGAAGTCTCCCCTTTTTGGAAAAGTTCAAATAGCATCACCGACGAATAAGTGAAATGAGTCGTCCGTAACAAAAAGGGGAATCGACGGTTAAATTTAGCCAAGACCAGCCGCCAGTCGGCGTCTTCCTGCGTCAAGAAAGATGGGAAAACTATGGGACACCAAAATAGAAGTAAACACACAACGACGTCACCTGAAAAGCATTCGAATTCAACAAAAGCGCACTCTTCAATCTCCGTCTCAAAATAAATTCAATAAACACTCGTGGAGATTGTCCACCAGCCAATAAACTGCTACAGCACTTCTGGCTCAAGAGTGTTGAAAGAGCTTTGCCAAAATTACTTGGCGGCTAATTAGAATTTATTCTTGTTAAACCATAAATTTAACGTGTCGGATGTTTACTCTGGTTTTGCATTCTGTTGAAAAATTATAAAGGGAAAACTTACAGAACGAAGGAAGATTTCAATTGGTTTTAATGCTTGAGACTCCTTCAATAACTTGCAAGCGGGTGATTGATTACGGCTGGATGAGAAAGTTTGCATAACTCTGGAATGAGACAAAAACGAAAAATTCTTTAAGTATCTTAAAGCTTATAGTCTGGGTGCCAAATGCGGAAAAAGGGGGTAACCTTTTTTTGTAGTATGTCGTTGATTTTTTTATCGATTATGATGGATTTTGATGTGTAGATTCCGAATCCGAGTGATGCCAAGCTGTAAAAGATGAGCATTTTTTGTAATTCAAGATGGCGGCCAAAATTTAGGTTCCATTTCTAGTCTACCACGATTTCCGTCAAAACAAAGCGTCGGACGAAACTAATCATTCTATGTTTTGTTTAGTAAATTAAATTTCCAAGAGAATGATATTAGACTTATGTCTCTATCCTTATTAGGAACGGAGTTATGATTTTTCAAAAAAGAGGCTAATTTTCAAGAAAAATGAGAATTTGAGTATTTTTAGTTTTTGCTTGCCTAGATCTTCTGACGTATTCATTTGAATCGTGTGAATCAAAATCCCTCTGGGGATAATTTTGTCCTCTACAATTTGAGGCCAAGTAGACCTCTCTATCGTGTATAGTTTTTGAACTAGGGCAGTAAAAAGATATCCTTGTATCTCAAAATAGGGGTATTTATGGGGAAAATGGTCTCCAAAAAATTTATACGTGCTTGTATTGAGGTTTTAATTGGTAATAATATATTCTAGATCAATTTTCAGCAGATAAGCAGCTTACCGAATTGAATTTCGGTTATGTTCAATAGTAAGGACTCTTCAAGGATCTCAATCTAAGGATACCTCTAACTATTGTTAAAGTCATATCAACAATTCTTGGCTCATTCTTCTCAGCTCATCAAGACGGACTAAATTCATATATCATTTATGTTGAATTTGGTCAAAATTGACGAAAATCATTGCTGAGGCAAAATTGACTTTTTCATCATAATACAAAAAAAATTTCAATATTTGCTTACAAATGGGTATATCTACCAAGTCCTTTGAGATAAAAAATTGAAATTATCATGAAAATGTAGGGAAATTCTTCCTCTTCAATCTCCTATAAATAACTTTTATGGCAATGATTAGTTTCGTTCGGCGCTACGTTTTGACAGAAATCGTGGTAGACTAGAAATGGTACGGTACCTGAATTTTGGCCGCCATCTTGAATTACAAGAAATGCTCATATCTTTTACAGCTTGGCATCACTCGGATTCGGAATCTACACATCAAAATCTATCATAATCGACCAAAAAATCAACGACAAAAAACCACAAAAAAAGGTTACCCCCATTGGCACCAAGACTATGGTTTCCCCGGTCGATTATGGTTTCCCCGGAAATAATAATGAAAAGTAGTTGAGAATGTGAATAGAATGGCATGGCATTATTTTATGAAATGATGATGATCCTATAAAATATGATTCAGAGCTGATCATTGATCCCGTATTCTACACATCAATGAAAATTATATAATTTAAGTTAGTAGATCAAACTGTTTAATAATTATTATGAAAAATATATCAACCAGAAATCAGAAACGTGATAAGCCTCGTTTAAAAATTTGAAAATACTGTAATCCCAATTACAATCTTGTACTGTGTTCCAATAAAATGAAAATAGTTCATTCATTGTATAGATTATAGAATAATAACTCTTTTTTATGATGTAGCTAGTTGGAATTCAATCTTTGCAAAACTTAACTATTAAACTGCACTACTGCAGTATGAAAACTCTTAATACTACAATAATTTAATTTTGAATAGCGCAAAATTGATAAGATTAGTAGTGCCGTTTCACTCACATTGTTCGATCAGAAATTGAACGCAAAACTCCACTCGGAAGTCACGTGATGTTTTTCCTATTCCTTATCGAAATAGAAATTATCACTAGTTCGCTCAAGTGTTATCTCAGAGTACAGGGATTAAGGGGGATTCTGATTCACTTGGCCACCTGTTCCTGTCGAATTTCACTGAAGTTTATCAGAAATCCTCTCAATTTATTAATTAACCTTTATTAATTGAAAAAAAAAACTTAAAAATATTGAAAAATTAATTAAAAATATTTTAACCTTCATTTGGAACATTGCCACTGCTTTAATTTTTCTGTTATGCGTCAAGTGATTGATTGGTTTGGATTTATTGAAGCATGTGCAGGAAAATTATTGACGTCGCTTTAATGCTATAACGTCTTGTATACTATGTTAATATGTATGTATACCATACGATTTCTTATGACCAATTAACGACATTTATTTCACTTTTAATTCTTGTTTTTGTCGAGCCGTGAAATGGATACAAATTAGTTTTTCAGATAAGATTACAAACTTTTTCAGAAGTGAATCCAAGCAAACAACTTCCCGCAAAAAATTCACCAATCGAAGTGAATGAATAAAATTAATGTCGGTAAATTAAATTTATTGTTCTAAGTTATCATTGGTAAGATTGGAAATTTAAAAATGGCAGATCACCCTATAGCTAGAGAGTCTCTCCGCCAAAAGAGGTCTATAACAATTTAAATTTAATAAAATCATTGAATAGCATCACTGCATGTCCTGTACCACAATATTATATTATTTTATTTTCGAATGGGAGTAAAAAGAAACGAAGCATGTACAAGAAAAATTAAAAAACGAGAGTTGTAACAATGAGAGCAAATAGAGATAGAGACTGAAAAAGAGAGAGAGAGAGATTCAGATTCAGATTCAATCACTTTATTCATGTAGATTACATAATACAATAATTCGAATCCTATGCTATAAGAATAAAAATAAATGAAAATTACACTAATTACATTATGATTTGCTTAAGTTGGCTAATTATAAACTATGAAAACTTGCAAAATATAACAGATTTAGGATACAATATAAGCTAACGTTAATATAAATTTGTGCTGTATCTACATAAAATGGTGGAGTTTAGACATATAAATGTCCATTCTTGGAGAGGGATGTTCAAAGACATCTCTCCCATTAACACTCAACCAGAAAGAGACAGAGAGAGAGAGAGAGAGAGAGAGAGAGAGAGAGAATGAATGAATGAATCGATTTATTTTTCGAATAACAGTAAAGCTGAAAAGCTTTTTTTCCACTCTCATCCACAGAAATACATACTGTTTTTCATAGCTAGAGCAAAATTACATTAAGAAATCATACATATAACTTACATCTTCGTAATAAATATCATAAGAAAACATTTTCAAGCAAAGCCTTACCAATTCAAAGAAGCTTATATTAAAATACAAATTATTGTTCTACGTAATCTTATTCGACTATACTGTAAAATTATCTCATATTATAATATCATTCCATGGAATAATATTATTGATCTAATATTATAGACTAGCTTATATAATTGACAGAAGTGCACTTTTCTGAAGAAAAAGGAATGTGAGGAAAAAACGGTAAAAGCTAAAGAAATCAAAATAAATGACTATACAAATTAAACTTGAAAACGAGATCTCAAGGATGTTTTAAAAGACTCTAAAGTTTCTTTCTCTCTTATTTCTATTGGGAGAAGGTTCCATGCATCAATTATTGCAGATATCAAAAATGAACTATTATGTAAAGTGGTTCTGTGTATAGGGATTTGGAGGGTATGTTCTCCTTGTCTTGTCGCTCTACTGTGAATATTTCTCATAAACAGAAATGATTCTGCTAGATACGTAGATGTTCCAGATTTTAATATTTTGTAGAGTTAACAACAAATCAGGTATTCCCGTCTTTGATTAATTTTCAAGAGGTTTATTAATTTTATGAATGGAGAAACATGATCATCGTATCTTAGATCAAATATAAATCTTATGCAGTTATTAAAAACTACCTGGAGTTTATGTGAGAGAACTTGGGGGTATATCACAGTACACCGGAGCACAGTAGTCAATGATTGGGATAACTAAAGATTTGATGAGCATGGAGCGGAATTAGATGTTTTAGCCGACTTAGCTGGTAAAGTATGGAGTTTACCCTTTTTGCAATATGTGCTACATGATCATTCCATAATAGTTGGTAATTAAAAAGTAATCCCAGGTTTCTAGCAACTTCTACATAGTTAATCATTTCGTTCTGAACTCGTATTTTTGGAATCCTTTCTCTATCTTCCTGTTTAACTAGTCTAGGGTGACCAATAAAAAGACATTGTGTTTTCTTGGAATTTATAATCAGGCCATGTTGTTTGCAGAGAGAGAGAGAGAGAGAGAGAGAGAGAGAGAGAGAGAGAGAGAGAGAGAGAGAGAGAGATTAGATTAGATTAGATTAGATTACTTTATTCAAATAGATAACAAAATTCGGCTTAGATTATACATTATAATATGAATGAGTAAAACAAAATTATCCTATAAATTTCACAAAAAAGAGACTTCTAGTAAAAATACGGAAACGGTGATGTAATGAATGCAAAATTTATACAAATTTTAAATTGGAGGTTCTGCAAAATGAATAAGGAGTGTAAGTTATCTAATTGAAAAGGCGAAGTTTAGACATATATATGTCCATTCTTGGGAAAGAGAGAGATTTCAGAAATTCAGAGAGAGAGAGAGAGAGAGAGAGTGAGCCAAAGGGTGGTGTTTACAAACAAGTGCACTGTAATGTTAAAAAATGAGCTACAGGTTTTATAGGCATAGACCATGGAACTACAACCATGGTAAGTTATAGGTAGTTGTATGTTTACAGGCTATCCACATTCACATCCTGCCGCTTCCCTATTGAATATAGACTTCCCTTGAAACGAATGTATGTACTGTATAAGTGTATGTATATAAATAGTAATTAGAACAATAATTGAGCTAAAAATACAAATCCACTATGCAAATAGATCTCTTGGTTACATACAATGTAAAGCTCGTGTACACTATGTACGGTACTATGAAAGAAATTTTACTTGGATTAAAAAAAGTCACGAATGTTCCAGAATTTCCCCAATGACTTCCAAATAATACCGAGCGCTCTTGAATGATCCCAATCTTTCTAATAGAATTTTTATTTGCTTTGAAAATTTTTGGAAAAACAAAATTTTTACAATTTTCTGGAGTGATGCTGGAGTACATTCCGGACTTCTACTATACTATAATACGAGTGGTGAAGGCTGTGAGGAGGTGGAAGTTGGGAGAATTGGATGAAAAGCGAACGATAGAATAGGAGGTAGCAGTTGTGTATCGATCGTGGAAGGAGTAGAGTTGATGACCTTGACGGACAAAATGAATAAATTAGTCTTCTATCTAGAGGTGAACTCCACAAAGGAATCGACACGGACATGGATCGCCCTCACACAACACTGATACAAACAAGAATTTACTGACTTATTTGGAGTTGACGCAGCGGTCGTGCGGCCCACACGTGCGGCCTGCCGCGGTCAGTCGCACGCCGCACACCACCACCACATTATGGCCTCGTGAATGCTTCCTTCTTCCAACCAGCTACAGTCTTAAAAAGCTAAAAAACCTCATTCAAATTCTCATCTAATCCAAAAGATTCAGTGAACTTGGGATGGCTGATATTCCGATCGGAATTTTCCTAACCGTCCACCTGTGAGCTGCCAGACAAATGAGTAATAATCCATACTTGTGCAAACCACAAGTCAGTTTCCTCCTTGTTAGTCATATCCTTTGTGCCTTGCTTCTGACTTTTGATTTGTTTGGAATTAGTCATTCATGATTATTAAAGTGGATGAATTATATTTAACATATTCAGTTGAATAGGAATTACTTGTGAAGAGAAAGCAATTATTCAAGTGAGTATTCTTTAATTGGAAACATATAACGCGACAAGAATTACAGATGCATCATTTAATTATTATATATAATCAATCGGTTACTCGTAAATGCATCATAAACTTAATGAATGATGTTCATTACCTCGGACTAATTCATTTCAAGTCCTAATTCTATACATAAATCATGATTTGTAATAAACAGTTTTAACTTTGGAATCTGTATTAGAGATTGTTATAATATTGAAGCATTTTATTGAGAATCATGTACACATGTGCTGATAAGGATGATGTGGTAAGAATTGTTTAAAAAGTGGAATGCTGGAATCTGAACCATAATAAATCAATCTTAAACAAATTTCAAACACACAATACATGAAACAGAAATGAGATAAGGTAATTTTTTTCTTTTTACAACCACATGGCATGATAAGGATATGATGAATGGGAAGTGTGATAGCATAGGGATATAATGCTAATGCCAAAAGACTTATGGTCCCTTGGTCTCCTTAGGCGGATTCCGGAAAATCTTTTCAAACAATATGTATTAATTTCTCGTTTCAACTGCGATTTAAAGGATTAGGAGTAGTAGGTGAGATAGCCGGCGTTTGGTGGCGGAGCAGCAGCGATTTCCACTTTCTAACTTGTAATCGGTCATTGCCCACCTGCATAGCCTACTTCTCCGTCCAGAACTTTCTTCTTCTCTCGATGCCATACTTTCTACATCCGTTTCGTAACATCCCTGCTCCTCTTCTACGCAGCGCAGCCTACTACTACTACTACTACTACTACTACTACTACTACTACTACTACTACTACTACTACTACTGCTGCTGCTACAGCTTCTTTTACATACTTTTACTGTTGCTTCCAAAGCTGCTTCTACTGCTATAGTCTGTCCAAGCAAAGAAGACATTTTGGCAAAATGCAAAAATGACACCAGCTCAATCAATATTGGTTCGAAAATTATAAATTTGCTCTCAAATCGTGAGAGACACTCTGATCTGCAATTTGAGGCTAAATTTATAATTTTTGAACCAATATTGACCGAGCTGGAGTATTTTTTCATCTTGCCAGAATTTCTTCTTTGCTTGGACAAATTGCTTCTTCTGCTGCTGATGATGCTGCTGCTCCTACTGCTGTTGCGACCAGCGACAATAGAATATAATATTTCTATATTCTATTCTCTCTGGTTGCGACTGATTCTTATGCTGATCTGATCTCCTTCTGGTCCTGTTGCTGCTGTGCTCTCTCCTCCTACCCCAAAGTCTTCCCCCACTCACCTAACCCATCTGTCACGCTTCATTGCTGTCAGGCAACAGGAAAACAGCAATCATCTCAATTACAATTTTTCCAACACTGGGAAATTTCTACAAAATTAACAGCATTCAAACAATTACTCATGGGTAGTTGTACTGGAAATATTTTGAACATTCATCAAGAGAGCTCCATATGTATTAAACTGTTGACTGTTTACTATTCAATAAAGACTATAAAAACGAATTCCAATTCAATTACAGACAGCAATTACAAATCAATTGTACCATCATACCTGTATTATTTTGTCAGATAATGTAATTTAGGAAATCAGAATGAAGTAAAATCGAATCAAACATTTTGAGATTCATGAATAGGATTTTATTCTTCCATGAACTACTGTATTTATAGTATTTCAAACGATTAGTTAACTTACTATTTACTTATTTATTATGCAATATAATAACCGTGATTGACGAAGCATTCTTATGCCTGAGCAAAATCCTCTTTATTTTATGCATTTCCTTTTCCTTCATTTTGTTTTTCAGTAATTACAAATTTCTAAAGAAAATTTTATTGTTGATTTATCTTTGTTTCCACTATCGTATGATTGCAGTTTTGACGACTATTATGGACCTCTCATAATAATAAATTTTTTTTACAAAATAAATGAACCCCTTTTCCTTTTTTCTTGTAGTATAGTAGCAACAGTGATGCACATTGAGCAACAGAACTGACTCAATTGAACTCAGTACTGACCCAAGCAAAAATCCGGTTCCATTGTTTGATATGCTGTCGAGAAGGACCAACAAGTTTACGGTATTGGAACAAAAAACCAGAAATGAGGAAATAATAGATGCGAAGCACCTGCACTTAGTACAGCACCTGCTTACAGCTCTGCTTGCCCTCAGACATCTCTTGCAACCTGGTAACCGGTTGCCGCCTTTGGCTCGTGCCTCTTATCTGCCACCCTCAACTTTTTCTAAAACAAACTCGAGCAAGTGTCAAGAGGCTGCAGAAAATTTGTTGCCAGTTTTCTCTGGATGTTTACACTCTTTTCTGACTTCTAGTGATGGATAATTATTACAAATCTTCAACAAGCTCACATTTGATCGCAAAGTTGATTGAGCTAGAACATTCTATACGTCTAGCCTACTTTACTTAAAACATCAAGTTTGTTTTTGAGAAAGTGGAGGATTATTAAGAATAGACTATAATTGAATTATCATGAATTTTGTCTAAAGCTATTTGTTCACGATAAAATTTATTTCTAGAAGATCCAGGACGAGTAAATTCAATAAGATACACAAGATTAATATTAACACATTTACATGTATCAAATGAAACAATATAGTTGAAATGTCTTGAATTATTATTAAAATTATATTGTAATTTTATGATATTTACATTTTCTTAGATTTTTGTAACTTCTTGGTGAAAATCGAGCACTGTAGACACATAACCAAGAATGTTATTTCCTACCTTTTGAATTAGAAAAAACTAGGAACATCAACATTATGTGAGCCTTGGCTAAAATACAAAACACATAATAATGAAGTAATGAATAATAAATGCACTTCTGAAAGTTAGTTTTTAAAGGACTAAAATCATAGCTCAATATCATTGACAAATCTCTTAGTTGGTCTATTATATTGATATATTTATTTAAAAGAATACGAAATATACTTGTTGGATAAAAACACAGAAAATAAAGTCCAAAACGTCTATATGTTCGTGTGATCAAGTTTGAGCATTGTATACTTGTATAGAAATAATGCTTATACATTTAATAATTAATTTATTCATAATTTAAAAAAATATATTATTTATAATTCAATTATACAAAATTCATTATTCAATTCATATATTCATACATTGCCATCTTCTCAACTAAGTCCCCAAAACCCCATTTGAGTTGAAAATAAATATACATGTAGAGATAAGTATGAATATCGATCTTGAGTTTTTAAGTGCGCAGTCAACTATTATAGTAAAGACTAAACAGTGCTAGAGAGACTCACAGCACAGGCAAAATAGATACAAATAAAGACTTGATAAAGGAAGTCAACAAGGTTACATCACAGCCTTCTCAAGGATTATGCAACTGCGCATGCTCCACTCACAAACTGGTCGCTCGTAATCGTAAGCTCTCAACAAAGAAATTTATTTACATCCAATCGTCAGTTCTAATCCAAGAAGAAAAATTGAATTTTCCTCTTCGATAGAATCATTAAATGTTTCTTCATGTTTCCAAAAATTTTGTGAAAAATGAGTTCATAATATAGCAAAGTGGAACAACCCTTTGGGTCTCCCCACTATTGGAAGCATACGCTAAATAAATGAATTAAAATTGGACTGGTTCAGTATAAGCCAGTACTTCCCCACCTTTATTCTATAATTATTCTAGTGAACAATATACTAGTAATTTTACAACATTTCAATTAAGAACTTACATTCAACTTTCAATAACCTTATAAGTAAGACAGTTTCATAGGTTCTGTGGGAGATTGATGAGACGAATTTCCAAGTTTTTTTGTTGAATACTCTTGCCGGAATTTCGAATTAGTAGAAGAAATGAATAATCTGAAATCTAAAAAAATGTCTTAATTAGTGTTACTAATTAATTTATTCCAACATTACATTGAGCAATAGTATCCCTTTAACTGGAAGCTGTTTGAGGGATATTCAATACAACAAAAAGAAGAAGGAAGGCTAGGATATTATATGGATTTTCATATCTCACCAGAGAAATGAAGAAATATACCCAACTAGAACAGGCGTACTAAACAATGAATTCTCTCTGCAGTGCAATGAATCTGCACTCATTCCCTTGATATTATTACAGTACTTCCAAAATTTCACAAAATAGGTCTTATTTAATGGATACTTTACTCTTCTATATTGGTAATGTTACTGTGCTCTTAAACATTCGCATTTCATGTATCTCTATCACAGTACAAAATTGATTGATACTTGAGAAATAATACAGAAATATCGAATACTAAAAGGCACATCATGGTAGAGGTTCAAATCTTTTCCAGTCTTGGATTAGTGTTTTGACCTGTGTTTTAGTGCTCTCGGACTTCCTAAATTGTGAAGGACTTCCAGAAATCTAAATTACAGTGAAAATAATCAAACTTTTATCATGTTTCCTATTGGCGAAACATGGTTATGTTGGCGAGGTGGAATTACCTTTTGGTCTCCCCACCAAATAAAGCCATACGCTAATAATAATAATAATAATAATAATAATGGGAACTTATCTTTGATTTTATTGGAGGCTATTATTCTCAGTCTAGTTTTCTTTACCGAATATTCATGTTACAATACATGGTATAACATTGATGTTTTCAAATAAATATTTATTTTCGAAAAATAGTCTACAAGCGATGAGGAGAATGAATTGAGAGTGAGAAACCTGCAATCTCACCATATCAACGAGCTGATAAGAGAATGCGAAATGACAAGGAAGTGAGCCAAAAAGAAAATCTCAGCTAACGTCATACGGTCTTTGACGTCACAGTCAAGCAGGGCTTTAGTTTTCTCATTATTATTGTTACTATTTACGCAAACAGAGCTGACGCATATCACAGTGAGAACCTTTACTACTATCTCAAGCTTATTCATCATATACGTTGGAAATTGGAATTGTCCCCTCCTGTGAACCCCTCCCATACCTACCTTTAACCCCTCTCCCATCATCAATACTACACCTGTCCCAACAACCAATCAGCTACTTCAACTTTGTCTTTTATTCTTCCAATCTCACTGACTACTACTGGCACTACTCCTGATGACTTCATGCTGTGACCTTGCTTTGGTCTGATCTAAACTTTTGAACTTTCAAAGCGGATTTGTATCTTGCTTCAATAAAATCCAACCGTTTGTATTGACGTAAGCGTAATAAGTTTGCTAAGATTCTAGCTGGCATTCAATTCCTGTATGCTCAATAATAAC
Organism: Sogatella furcifera; assembly: GCA_017141385.1. Taxonomy (NCBI): domain Eukaryota; kingdom Metazoa; phylum Arthropoda; class Insecta; order Hemiptera; family Delphacidae; genus Sogatella; species Sogatella furcifera. The sequence continues at coordinate 36,334,720 of CM029547.1, read as the reverse complement.
AGTACGTAACTTGTATCAAAAAGCGCGGACCTGGAGTGCATGTTGCATTAAAAAGTATAGAAGAATAGTTCTTGCCTGTATCTATTCAGATATTACTTACTTACAGTATAGTAGAGTACTTATTTACATTTAGTATAGTTACTTCCCAGTAATCGAAATGGGAAGTAAAAGGTAGACTGTCAAAATTGAAGAGCAATGTTGATGGAGAAAACGACACAATGTTACAGAATAAATCTGTGAAAAAGGAATCAAAACAATAATAAAATGTGTTTGCAATAAAAATTAGATTTGAATTCAGCTCAGTTTGATTTAACAAACCAGTCAATAAATTAAGTGGAAAACAAAATATTTGAGTTTATGTTATGTTTTCATTTTCTAAGATTCTCTAGATTTATTGAGAATTTGTTTCAAGTCAATTGTTCATAGTTTATTAGTCTGTGAAATAAATAAATGAATAAATGAATTTATTTCCTCTGTGAAAAAACATCTAGAAAAACAAAATTACAAAGACTTGGAAACCGACTGATCACTTCTCCCAGTAAATGTGATCAGTATAAACATAAACGAAAAATAAAATTGAAAATTAAATAAGATATATGAGTCTAGTCTAGGAAATACATGATTATTACACAATTTTCAGGAACTGCCTGCGGCGCAATAAATACTTAATCTAGTAACAATGATAATTTTAAGACAAGTGAAGGTTATTATTGAATAAGAGACCAATAGAAGAACAACAATTATGTAAATAATAGAAAAAATATAGCCTATAGTTTATGGATGGAAAAATTGTTAAAAGTAAAAAGGTTTTATTTTACAATGCTTCTTATGGGCCAAGTATCTTTCAAATTAAATAGCCAAGTAGTTAAATTTCTACAGAACAAGGTGATATTATTACTTCTTTTGATATCTAATGGTAGTTTATTGAATATATATATGGCCCATTGAACAAACAGGAATGTTTGAAGAGTTCTCTTTTAACTTTAGGGGTTTTAAATTGTATTCGATCATTACTTCTTGTGTTATAATAAAGATTTTCATTTCCATGATTTCCACTCTTCAAATAGAACATTTTTAGCACCTTAAACAAATAAAGATTCTGAATGGGCAGGATTCTCAATTTACAGTACAATGGAAAAGAGCTTTCTCTTAATCTTTCGTACAGTATTAGTCTAATAATGTGATTTTGTGAAATACGTAATCTTTTTATAAATGTTTTGAACGTTCCACCCCAGCATATTAAACCATATTGTAATCGAGAATGGATTAAAGCATAGTACAATGATTTCAAGAGCGTTTGATTACATATATTTCTTAGGTAATAAAATTTTCTGATTGATCTCCTAGTATTTCCATGAAGAACTTGAATATGTTTCTTCCAAAACATTCTTTCATCAAATGTTAAGCCTAGGTATTTAAAGGAGTCTACTCTTTCTATTTCTGCGCAGTCGCAATCATCTTGTGGACATCCCTGACTGTGGTATAGGATTCTGGTGGGAAAATCGAAAGCTCTAAAGTCAAAGTTTATGAATTTAGTTTTTGATACATTAACTTTCATTTTGTTTTTAGAACACCAATCTCCCAGAACAATCAGATCGGATATTATATTATTTTGTATGATTTCTTTATTTTTATGAGAATATAAAAAAGCTATATCATCGGCAAAAGCCTGGATTTTACCATTGAAATTTTTATTCAACAAATCATTTATAAATATGATGAATAGGATCGCGGAGGAAACGGACCCCTGGGGGACGCCTACGGTGACGGGAAGGGGTGTGCTGAGGCAGCCCCCAACGCCAACCCTTACCCGCTGCTCCCTGTCGCTCAGAAAACTACGGAACCACCGAAGCGCCACTCCCCTGACTCCGACCGCCTCAAGCTTTAAAAATAAAATTTAGTGATTAATTAGATCGAATGCTTTTGTGAAATCTATAAAGAGTCCGGTTGTTTTATTGCCATTATTTGAGCTGGTATAAATTAAGTTTGAGAAATTTAGAAGTGCATCCTCAGTCGATTTTCCCTTTTGGAATCCGAATTGTAGCTGGGAGAAGAAGTTAATTTTATTCAGGTAGGATACTAATCTATTTATCATTAATTTTTCTAAGATTTTTGAGAAAATGGAAAGCAAACTAATTGGTCTAATATTATTCAATTTGATGGAATTTTTCTTTTTAAAAATTGGAGTTACAACACTCAATTTTAGCATATCTGGGAAAACTCCTTCACAGAAACTTAGGTTACAAATATGAGTTAAAACGGGTGCAATATACAGGGTGTTTCAGGAGGAATGTGCAATACTTCTCAGGCTGATTCCTTACACCAAGTAGACAAAAAGTTCCACGGGACCAACCCCCAAAAACGCTTTGTTACTTAGATAACCATGGCGGAAAATTGAGATTTTTCAAAATATATTAATTTTTCTAATGTAGAGGCTTTAGTGAGGTTCCAAAATAAGCAATTTCTATGTAAAATTAGCTGAGGAATTCAATGAAACCAGTTCCAAGTTTGTAACTTTAACGGTTATTGAGATAATTGGAAAATATGCTAAAAAACGCCATTTTTCAACAATAAGCGTTATAACTGGATAAGGAATCATAAAATTAAATTTTTTATTAATGGAAGTTGAAGAGAGTCAGATTCTAAAGAAAACGACAAATGGCGGCGAATGTGTAAATCTTACCCAAATCTCAGAAATGGCGATCAAAAATCACAAAATCGCTACTATACACAAATTTATCACTTGTGCTATGTTTTGTCAATTTTTCGATTTTTGATTGCTATTTCTGAAATTTGGGTGAGGTTTACACAATCGCCGCCATTTAACTTTTTCTTCAGAATCCGACTTTCCTCAACCTCTATTGATGAAAAATACAAATTTATGAATCCTTATTCAGTTATAACCCTTATTGTTGGAAAATGGCGGTTTTTTAGCATATCTTTCCAATTATCTCAATAACCGTTGAAGTTACAAACTTGAAACTGGTTCCATTGAACTCCGCAGCTAATTTTACATAGGAATTGGTTATTTTAGACCCTGAGTGAAGCCTCTAAAAAAATAGAAAAATTAATATGTTTTAAAAAATCTTAATTTTCCGCCATTGTTATCTTGGTAACAATGCGTTTTTGGGGGTTTGTCCCATGGAACTTTTTTGTCTAATTGGTGTGAGGAATCAGCCTGAGAAGTATTGCACATTCCTCCTGAAACACCCTGTATAGAGCAATCTTTTTTATCAGTAATACATTAAATTTATCAAAGCCAGAAGACTTTTTATTTTTAAGATTAGAAATAATTTTCAAGATTTCATTATCTGTTGTTGGTTCTACGAAGAAGGATTGGCACTGCTGATAAAGACCCAGGCAATCAGGTGAAGACGGAGGTAAATTACTGTCAGGCTGAACAATATTTATCAGATACTGATTAACTGTATTAGCAACTTTTTGAGGGTTGCACTCTATAGTACCATCATCCAATTCCACCTTATCAAAAGTTTGATTAGCACTTTCCCCCGTTAAGCTATTGATAATTCTCCACTGTCTGGCCGGGTCTCCATCCGCAATGCGAAAACAGTTTGAAATTGTTAGACAGTTTAAAGGGTTTATTTCACGATTCTCTATTTTGTGATTTTTTATTAATGAAAGTATCAAAATCAATATGAAGTAGAGATATTTAAAATCAAATGTATGATAATACTAGCCGGCAGGCTCGCTTCGCTCGCCTCCGGACCCCTGACAGTATCGGCAGTGTAGGTGAGTCAAACAGGCTCGCTTCGCTCGCCTGCAAAACCTCTGTCAGTGTGAACTGAGACAAACAGGCTCGCTTTGCTCGCCTGCAAATTCCGTTCAGAAGGGATTCGAAATTTATTGAACACAGCATTTCTAGACCTAATCTGGACCTGTTTACCAAATTTCAACATTTTCTGCCAATTGGTTCTCGAAAAATCCAAGAAAATTTCCGAAAAAATAGTAAAACGCTAATACGTATTAAGCGTAATCTTGGGAAGTATATCTGACATAGTTTGAAACTTCATTCAATATCTTCTGAATGAGTTCATCTATAATCTCGCTGAACCATTGAATTTACAGTAAGGATTGGTCGTATCAAGGCGGAAGATATGCAACCCGCCGTAACACATCAGGTTTGAAAACCTGATAACTGGCGTAATCTTGAAAGGATTTCAAAAATATTTCAATACAACATTTCTAGACCTTATCTGAACCTGCTCACCAAATATCAAAATTTTCTACCGATTGGTTCTCGAAAAAATGAAGAAAACGCCGAAAAACTATAGAAAAACTAAAACATTAGGCGTTTCCTTGAAATTTTTTTAAAATCCGTCTTTAGCGCGCGTCTAAACGTCCAACTGAACATGCCTGCCAAATTTGAACGCATTCGGTTCAGTGGATTTTTAGTTCTGATGATGAATGATTGAATGAATGAATCAGTCAGTCAGTCAGTGCCATTTCGCTTTTATAGATATAGATTACATTTTTCCACAATCAGAATATTAATTCCAAATTCAACTTGTCAAGTGAACTTGTCGAGTTCAACTTTATATCAACTTGTACGAGTGAACTTTTTACTGTGAATGATTGGCTAACAAAGTTACGTAATCTTCATAGAGTGAGGCTTGAGTAAGGCTGATTTGTTGGTCGGAAGAGAACAGTATGCTGTTGAATAGAGACAGTTGATTCTAAAGAGAATTGAGAGAGTGCAAAGAGTGAGTCACTTTAAAATAAATTGTAAGAGTGAAAAACTTGATTGCTGAAATTACTCTTTAGAGATTACTCTTCTAAGGTGGACTATTTGGAAACATCAAGAGCTCAACTGATGTAGAAAACAGCATGGAATGAAAAGAGAAACATTGAAACTGGAAAAAGATAATCAATTTCTACAAGAGAGAGAAATTGCTTCGAAAATTAGGTTGAGGAGAGAGAAAGATATAAAATAAAGCTCAGAGGAAGAGAGTGAATAGAACAAGGAGATATTGATGAGAATGGAGTGAAAGGAAAATAATCAAGAGCAAAGTTCGAAGTTGGATAGCAAACCATGTTATGGCTGAAAGGCTGTTACGTAAAACCGTAAAATATATTTCCATTTTTAATTGATGATAATTTGATTACTCTCAGCAACAGGTCAACTTAAAAATTATTAGAGAATGAATCATTTGTAATTTTTATAGAATAGCTCACCGATAATATAAGTCATGAATAGAAAATGAAACTATAAAAAATTCTCTTTAGATTTTAAGGCGGGTTTATACGATGCCAATATTGGTGAAACAATCTGAAACCTACAGCTGATGTAAAGTTTCTATTTTATATTTCAATTTTAAACCCATCATCTAGGCATAGCTAAATGAAAACTCTAATTTATAACATCAGCTGTTGGAACTCACAAGATGCAGTCTTCGGACAATTGGCATCGTATAAACCCGGCATTACGTAGCAGCCTTCCCTGTAATAACTTTGTCTTGGTCTTTTGGGTGTGAGGAACTCGAAATTCTTTGAACGTATTGATGATGCTGATTTCGAGATTCTTGGAATTGACTCTTCATCTACGTCATTCCCTAAGTATGGGAGAAAATACTGGAAGCTCCGGAGTAACTGACATGATTCATTTGGGTAGAATTGATAGCTGAAAATACTACAGTACTAGACTAACGTCAAGCGCCACTCAAGATCAGTGAATAAGTATAGCTTGATTCGAAAATATATATTTGAGTTTTTCCAAGAAATTGAATAGATTTCACCATACATAATTATACAATATCAGCAAGTGTTTGCTTACAATAATGTTCTTCCTTCAAACTGATTTCATTTCCTTTTTTGATCTTGAACTTAGTCCATCAACTACAGACTTAAGTATCATAATATATTATCACTGGAATATTCTGATAATGTAGATTTGTTTATAGGTCTAATTGACATTTATGTAACAGATCACTCAATAGATTTAAGTTACAGACATATTCATTCCGATTTATTCATTATTGATATAATAATAATTCATTTAACAATATAACCGATACCTTATTGAAAAATGAAAAATTCTATTTTCATTAGTTTCTTATTGGATATGGAAGAATAGACCAATTTTCCTGTTATGGAGGCAGACCTATACTGACTTTGGCTTCTATAATAAGGAGAAGAGACAAGGAACTAGCTCAGTGAAACAGTGTGGGTAGATGTGATGAAAATGTAGGAAGGGACGACTCTCTCAGTCAGCTATAGTCTGTCCAAGCAAAGAAGATCCTCTGGCAAGTTAAGAAAATAACTCAAGCTCGGTCAATATTGGTTAAAAAAATATTGATTTGGTCTTAAATTATAGATCATAATGTTTCCTACGATTGAGACCAAATCAATAATTCGAACCAATATTGACAGAGCTGGAGTCATTTTCTCATCTTGCCAGAGGGTCTTCTTTGCTTAGACAGACTACAGTAGATAGAGAGAAAGCTGATTATGGTCATGAAGCCCAAGTGAAACTGTTCCTCTGCCGTTATACGAGTGGAAACAGTGGATCATTCACAAGGCTGAAATTCAGTAAGAAGTTATTCTACAGATCTGTGGCCTCGGTAAATAATATTGCTCACTCTCAAAATTCAATCATAGAAGGTGAACATTTAAAAGTAAAAAAATTAGGAAATCTTGTTAGTTCTTCGGGGGCTGTTAATTATCATACACAAAATATCAGCAATGGTTTGTCCAAGGCTCAATTCACTTCCAAATAGATACATGTGTGCCATAGGAACAATCGGATTGGGAGATCTCGAATTATAATTATTATTAAAGTGGGTTTGTTTTTTATTGTATCCTTCTCGAAAGAAAATTGGGCCGAGCACACAGTTCTAATACTGTAGTTAGCACAATTTTTACAGCACTCTATTGCACCAAGATGTCGATTTCCCAGTTCGATTAATAGAATAGAAGCATTGCGATCTGACCCTAAATGTATTGTTTCTTACAATCGATAAGATTAGAAGAAATAAATTTGTATTACTGAACAAGCATAAATCCATTCCTGTAAAAGCCGCACAGTAGAAATATTCAGGAATTCCTCACATCTCGACGTTACGGTACTGATGTGATGAGAAATAATGCTGACTATCAGAGCTAACTGTTTTGTTGTGTCGGGAGGTCGTAGTGCCGGAAACATAGAGCGGGGTCCGACCGGAGGGGGGTGTTACAGGTGAGGTGAAACTCGCAGAGGTCATGCCAGATCTGGGCCACCCCCGCACCCCCCTCCAAAATCCAAACCATCATTCGACAATACTATCTCGAGCGCATGCCCTCCTATGCCTATTCATGTCATCATACTGATACACCATGCCAGATACTCCTCCTAGCACCTAGCTGTTGCGTCAAAGTAATCACAATTTTTAGAATTTCCATTTATTCATTAATAATGAATTGTTTCATTTGATTTGATTGAATTCATTGACGTTCAGAATGTAGAATATAATGTTAATGTACTTTGGAATAATTTTTGAAGCAGCTAGCAGCTACATTGTAAAAGTGATACAAATTATCAATGAGAGATTGCATGAAAGAAATCCTGACAAAATATAGAGGAATCTATTTATCTTTGTAATTGTAATTTTAATGTATTTGTTTTATTCATTTTATTTTAGTAATAAAAATCATTCATTTGAAAACAGGACTTCTTCGACTATACTTGATTTATAATAATTATAGGTGGAAAATGAAATTTCATGTGGGATGTTTCTATCATCATTACGAAATTTGAACTTCCTTTTCAATTTTGAATAATATAAATGTAACATTAATATTGATCGGTTATAAGATAGCCATCAGCCCATCACAACCACACGTTCAAAACAAACGGAAATTCTGTAATTACAACGTCCATCCGAGTTCATGCCGGATAAGCATAATATTTTCTGCAGAGAAATATTACTGTTATTTGATTTATATATTTTTTAGTTTATAGGCACCAAATCAAATTAAAATAATAAAGAATAATTAAATTTCTACAATTACTGTAATAGGAATATGACAATCAGCATCGACTGCTGACCTACGTGATTGTGTACATTGAGCCTGACAATAGCAATTGAATAGGGAATGAGGAGGTGGAGGAGGAGGAGGAGGAGGAGGAGGAGGAGGAGGAGGAGGAGGAGGAGGAGGAGGAGGAGAAGGAGGAGATGAAGGGGAATAAGGAGGAAGATGAGGAGGAGGAGGAGGAGGAGGAGGAGGAGGAGAAGGAGGAGGAGGAGGAGCAACAGAGGGAGGAGAAAAAGGAGGTGTAAGGTGAAGAAGGGAAGAGGGAGAAGGAGGAGAAGGAGTTGAAGGACTACGAGGAATGGTAGGATAAGTTGTAGTGGTATAGTCTGTCCAAGCAAAGAAGACCCTCTGACAAGATGAGAAAATGACTCCAGCTCGGTCAATATTGGTTCAAAAATTATTGATTTGGTCTCAACCGTAGGAAACATTCTAATCTACAATTTGAAACCAAATACATATTTTTTGAACCAATGTCGACCGAGCTGGAGTCATTTACTTATCTTGCCAGAGGGTCTTCTTCGCTTGGACAGAATATAATAGGAGGAGGAGGAGGAGGAGGAGGAGGAGGAGGAGGAGGAGGAGGACGAGGAGGTGTGAAATTTTGTGTAGGAGGAAGAGCTGGATGAAGAGTACGAAATGAAGAGGGATGGTGATAGTGAAGTGCGTGGCTGGAAGAGGAGGAGGGGAACTAAATCAACTAAACAACGAGCATCGAGGTCCTGAACAGGTCAGTAAAGGGAGGTAGAGGCAATGATAGATATATAGGTAAGGTAGTACGTACTGTGCAGTAGTACAGATACAGAGTACAGTAGTGCTATATGCATACATGCACATGATAGGTAAGCAGGGTCACCTGGAAACTGGAATGGTCTGGTACTGGTATGGTGGTATGGTTCGCATTGAAGTGAAAGGCTTCGCAATGGTGAGGGGCGAACAGCAAACTGACGCCACAGTCTGTCTGTCTGCTCTGCTCTGGCCAATGCTTCAGGCTCAGGCCAGCATTGATACGATTTCACAATCTTATTCCCATTTTCATCGTTTGACTGCATTCCATATCATAGTATTGTTTCACTGTATCTTTTAATCACTAACTAATCTGCAAGAATCATTATGCTGTTCAGTAGTACTTGTACATACAGTAATTTTATACTCATCCATTACAATGAAGAATAAATTGCAGTTTTTTGTACGATTTCAGATTTCAGGGTTTCAGCTAAGACGGCGAATTGGTTTACGGGATTATTCGATGTTGCACTTGGTTCAATGCTTATAATGAACTAGCCGGCAGGCTCGCTTCGCTCGTCTTAACCGTCTAGCCATGGGGATCCAACTCTTGAACCACCAGAGGAATCCGCCGATAAAGAGAAAAACAGGCTCAAATCGGCTCAAAACTGGCTCGCATCGCATTACAAACGAGTAGTATTTCAACCGTTTTTCCCTGACTCCAGACAACCTTCATTGTTCATCATTGTCAGAGAAAGCTCAGATAGGCAGAAGTTGAATAAGCTCGAAATAAATCAATGTGTAACTAAGAATAGAAATTATGAATGAGTGAGTCTCAAAAGTTTCCAAAAAACAAAAAAATATTGGAGTTGTATTTCTTCCTTCAGAGACCCTCCTATTATTGGCTAATCAATAGGGTATTCCCAGTTTCTAGAAACTCGGAAATAAATATGAAATTGCCATCGCAATGTATCAGGAGTCATCAAACATATTTTATTGTGGTCAGTTGTACAAGTTCCACTGGACAACATGGAACATGTTGTAATCCATGCAACATGGAATTATTCACAACAAAAAAAACGTGTTTGATAAATGAAGAGTATAGGTAGCCTACTGAAAAATGGATTGAAAGTGGGGAATTTAATGGTTATGCATAAAAGAAAAATGGGATTCCCTTCGGAGAGAATAGAGCTAAGCTGATTCCCATTCAGTAATTAAAATGTACTATTTTTAGCTTGCTGAATGGAATTATAGCTGAGTGATTTGCAAGCTAAGTCATTTCTAAGCTGGTACAGGTGTAGTCAATGCTTGAAATTCTATTATTTTCTTCCTGAACGTTTTAGTGCTTTTCATTCGAAAAAATGCACTATTGGTCTTGCCCTGACAATTGAAAATTTATGATGTGATATATTTTTTACACGTTTCCGAGCCCCTAGAACACGAATTTGATGTCCGTTCAAATTCATATATCTCTTTATATATATTTATACAGGGTGTTTCAGGAGGAATATGCAATACTTCTCAGGCTGATTCCTTACACCAAGTAGACAAAAAAGTTCCATGGAACCAACCCCCAAAAACGCATTGTTACCAAGATAACAATGGCGGAAAATTAAGATTTTTTAAAACATATTAATTTTTCTATTTTTTTAGAGGCTTCACTCAGGGTCTAAAATAACCAATTCCTATGTAAAATTAGCTGCGGAGTTCAATGAAACCAGTTCCAAGTTTGTAACTTCAACAGTTATTAAGATAATTGGAAAAAATATGCTAGAAATCGCCATTTTTCAACAATAAGGCTTATAACTGGATAAGGAATCATAAAATTGTATTTTTTATCAATGGAAGTTGAAGAGAGTCGGATTCTGAAGAAAACATTAGGTGGCGGCGATTGTGTAAATCTCACCCAAATCTCAGAAATAGCGATCAAAAATCGCAAAATTGACAAAACATAGCACAAGTGATGAATTTGTGTTTGGTAGCGATTTTGCGATTTTTGATCGCTATTTCTGAGATTTGGGTAAGATTTACACAATCGCCGCCGTTTAACTTTTTCTTTAGTATCCAACTCTCTTCAACTTCCATTAATAAAAAGTGCAATTTTATGATTCCTTATTTAGTTATAACCCTTCAATAACCGTTGAAGTTACAAACTTGGAACTGGTTTCATTGGATTCCTCAGCTAATTTTACATAAGGATTGATTATTTCAGAACCTCACTAAAGCCTCTAAAAAATTAGAAAAATTAATATATTTTGAAAAACCTCATTTTTCCGCCATTGTTATCTCGGTAACAAAGCGTTTTTGGGGGATGGTCCCATGAAACTTTTTTGTCTACTTGGTGTGAGGAATCAGCCTGAGAAGTATTGCACATTCCTCCTGAAACACCCTGTAATATTGTACAGATTCTTGTGAACACGATAACTCCTGAAGAGCTTGTCGGAGAGCGACCAAATTCCGCACAAAAATTATTAGTGCTAATATCTCGGTCAAGTTCGTTAACCAGCCAAATTGGGTCAAGGGTAGGGGGTGAAATTAGGGGATTAAAGTTTTAAAAAATCACTACAAATCGACCAATTACTTGATAGTTTTGAAAATTGGTGTGTATAATACCCTTATTATGCCCTACAATTTGAGCCATCAACGAAAAAAATCCAATAAAAAATGGCGGAGAAAATGGCGATTAACATGCCAAAAATTGTGTTTTCATGGGTTTTTCGAAAACGGCACTTTTGAATTCATACCTTGAATAGCTCATTATAAGTCATATGATTTGAGCTATCATAGAATAGCATTTGAAATGCACTCTTTCCGACCGCCAGCTGCCGGAGCGAATCTTTTTGTTATTTTTTATTTGGAGGAAACACTACTCTTTCAGGTATACGGTCCTAAACTACCTGACCAAACTGGCGGAAACTTCGACACCAACAGAATTCAAACAGATTTGCTTTATTCATAATATCACTCAGCCTAAAGCCAATAATGAAACAAACATAAATGAGTGCCATTTCGATTTTATATGTATTGGTCGAATCAAGGCGCTAGATATGCAAACCGCGATGCATCTTCAATCTTGAAAAATACCAGATTACTAATGGCGTAACCATTATGGAGATTCTAAGTGATTATTTTTGAAACAGAATCATTGTGAACTGCAATACTAAAATTAATACAAGACATTAGATGTTTTGCAATTTCAATTATTATAAAATTTCCATCTGCAGTTTCCAAATTCCATATTCCTCCAGTCTTTTAACTCATGTCCTCCAGTCCTTCATGGGCTCAGAACGACCTGAGAGAAATCCTGAATTTGTGCCATAATTGTTTTATAATGAGTAATCTGTTGGTAATATGAGCTAATCATTATTAATTATACTTATTTCTTAATCTTTGAAATCTTATATATAACAAGAAATATATTATTTCAGATATTTCAACATATAGGAGGCCTAAAGTAATCAGAATATTATGTACATTCGAATTATTCGTGTTTAGGTGAGAGTCGGAAAAAGAAACTTCATTCATGTTATGAATACAGTAGTTTTATTATCCAAGTGGGAAAAAGAGTTTATACAACTTTTTAATTAAGATTTTTTGGCTTAAGAGACCAGAAGATGAGTTTTTATAATGATATTCTAAAACAATTTCCGAGCATCCCAGAAACACCCCCGTAACACCCTCTAAATAAAAAATTAATTTCTGGATCTGCCCCTGATTAAAATGATTGCTCTATTAAAAATAAATTATTTATATTCTATCAACTTCAAAGTGGTTTTCATTATTTAGAGATTTTAAAAAATTTTGTTTCATCTTGATTATAAGATACGTAAACCACAGAGCTGCGATTATTAGCGCATACTTGGACCTACAGCTACGGTAACAATCGTCTGCGAGCGCAAGAGCGGGAGCAAGTAGAGCTGCAGTACATCGTTCTTTCCACACCAGAGAGCGGGCAGTTGGCGCATGAACACTGGCGATAACGATGCGATCAAGCGAACCACGGATCCAAACAGAACAGCACCTTCCTTTGCTGAGTGTGATCGCAGCCAGTCCGCTGAGTTCCCCCTTCACAGTTCCGTTCAGACCGTCACGACTTCCCAGCGGCAGAGATTAGCTGTTACCGGGTCGGGTGCGATGTTATTGCAATAGAGTTTAAACATTTCTTACACTTTATCAGTATAGACGAGATGCAAGAGGCCACTTTAAAATTGATTCAAGTTGTGAAAGAGTACCCGTTGCTGTACGATCTGAGTCATGCGGACTCCAAGAATAAGTCACTTAAAGACAGACAATGGATTGAAGTCGGGAAACGTTTAAATATCGAAGGTAATTATAATTTAATAATAATAATAATAAATTTTATTTAGTTACATAAAATTAAAATGCCTACAATTCAATTGATAAATATAAAAAGGACAGTACTATAATCATATTCAGAATCTAATACTCTTACAGTAATTCTATTACTCTTATATTGTTCTCGATTTATTTCTCTTACAGTGACTATATAAGCTATAGTCTTATGAAGTCACTATAATTTCTCTAATAATTTTGAATCGAAAAATTAGAATAAAGCCGCGTATCGACAGTGCGAGGCATGTGCCGCGAATGCCTCGCGGTGCGTTGATACTTGTGCGACTGGAACGCAGTCGATCAGCTGTGGCCAATCATATCTCTTGCTATTAAATTTAAAGGATAAAATAAAGAGATGTGATTAGCCACAGCTTATCGACTGCGTTCCAGTCGCATAAGTATCAATTTAAAGCAATGCACCGCGAGGCATTCGCGGCACATGCCTATCAATACGCGGCTTAATATGCTTCTGGGTTGGAAACATCGTTTTTTTTTATTTTTTATTTTATTCAATTCTTCACGTAAAAATCACAAAGCAGAGCTAGGCTCTAGTGATGTGTGAAATGTCATTTAATTATTCAAGATGGGAAAAAGAAAGAAAAAAGAAAGAGAAGAGAGAGAAAAAAACCATGAATGTGGATCACTATAAACCCACTGTCATACCCCAATTCAAGGTGACCCATCTTGGCCATCTATCACATAAATAGAACACTAGCAGTTTTATGTCGCCAATGCTACGAAGCTTCATACACGAAGCGATCAGCTGAGTCAAGAAACATGTAGTACCCGAGTAAATTTCCGCTTTGTCTTGGGTACTACCCAAGGTTAGTATGTAACAATACAGTACTATAATGGTCTACTCTAAGGTATAGAATTTACTATCTATGAACCTTGGGTACCACCCAGCTGATCGCTTCGTGCGATGTTGTTAGTTAGTCATCGCTATGTTAGTCCAGTCAATGAGTGCAAAAATACACCCGTTTGGGAAAATAAAACATATGAGGCTAATTTTTCCCCATCGATTACCATCACAGAGACAAATGTTCTGCCAAAAGTCTTGACACTTGCCCCTCTTATTTCCCCCCCGCGTACCCCTCAGTTTCCATTCACAAGGGTTTCTCATATACTATGTATCTCGGCATGGTTAGGGGTGGGTGTTGAAACAAGAGGGGTACGTGTCAGGAATTTTGGCGGAACACTTGTCTATAATCTGGTTATCGATGTGGAAAAAATCAGCTTCATATTCTCTCCCAAATGTATTATTTCCGAACGATATTCCTCAAATGGACGAATTTTAGCATGCAATATGGTGTTTATCTCATATTATCGAACTTTTACCCCCTTAAATTATGTAAAAATTTCAACTTTTATACGTCAAAATGTAGCTCTTTAAAAGCTCTACAAGTCTCAAACCAGACGTTTTTCAGTAGAACAATCTTGTAAACTTCTATTTGGAAAGGAATGCATTTTTTCGACAGAAATCTAGGGGTTCCCTTCATTCTTCCTTCTATAACTCTTGAACCACTGAAGCTAGAGAATGTTATCAATGGAGTAGAATGTAGGAAATTAAATTTTCTATCTAATGAAAAAAAATTCGTTCTCTCATCTTGGATGGTTGCTGAGATGAATTCAATATAAGAACCCCTTTCAAATTGAAACTTTGAGGGGGTGCTGGGGGGGGGGAAGCAAGAGGGGTAGGGGCCAGGACTTTTGGCAGAACACTTGTCTGTATGCTAGTTATTGATGTGGAAAAAATCAGCTTCATAAGAATTTTCCCAAATGTATTATTTTCAAATGAATTTTCATCAAATCGCGTTATTTTAGCATGCCAAGGGGTGTTTATCGCATATTATCGAACTTTTACCCCCCTTAGATTCTATTAAAATATCAACTATCATACATCGAAATGTAGCTCTTGGAAAGCTCTACATGTTTTATATGGGACATTTTTCAGCAGAACAATATTGTAAACTTTTATTCGAAAAATAATAGAAGTTTTAGACAGAAATTGAGGGGCTTCCTTCATTCTTCGATTTATAACTTTTCAACCACAAGAGCTAGAGTATAATGGTAATGCATGAAATGAAGAAAATTCTATTCTCTATTTAACTAGTAAGCCCAATGGGCTGAAGAACTCGCGTGCGAACCCTCAAAGTCAACTTATGGCTTTAATCATTTAAAAATATGAACCACAAATCATACTAATACGATACCTAGATTTATTGAATACTGATGTATGATTCCTTTTTGTGAGGATATAGTTATGAACGGTATATTTTGATCAATTGTTTGATCATATTATTTTGATACATCATTATCCGCAACTCTTCTGCCGCCAATGCACCAATAAAAACGTAGGCCTACTTGTTCATGACGACTTGACTGCAAGAATTCAGAGTAGACCTATTAAGAACTGAACATAGTTCAGTGAACAAAGTTCAGTGATCAATTCTAACAAATTTACAAATATGGATGTAAAAACATTCCCTTATTTTTTCTGAAAACCATACATACTATTGAAACTTCGTGTAGAGTCTATCCATTATCTATACTCCGTCCACCGAGTGTTGGGACCTAAGCCCCGCCTCTTAGGCTGTGACGTCATGATCCGACCAGCTCACAAGCGGTTGCAATTGCCTGGATAGTAGGTAGTAATTGGAACTAAGTGGCCTTTAAAATATTGATGCTTTTATGGTTATCATTTGTTGATCGGCATAATTCACATCGTTCACATAATTCATATCACTTGATAGAATGATAGTTGATGAAACAGATTATTCATAATCATCTTTTTGTTATTATTGTTTCGACTGCTCACTTCAAGCCGGGAATTTTAAACTCATTCAACTACACAATAACGTAAGTTACTACAAATTCAAGTATAGGCCTATAACCTAATCCATATGAAGTTTAAAATTAATTATACATGTAAGAAATGAATGAAATTATTGTATGTACTTTGAATTCAACAGAACCAATACCGGTATTTTTTAAATAATTATGCTGTTTTGTTGAACAAAGAACAAAACATAACCGCCAAAAAATCTTCCATGAGAGGTTTGAATAATTTAAATCAGCTGAAAGAACACAAGAACATAAATTTTGATAGATTCACTGAAAAAAGGAAGGCTTGCGTTTCCAAGATTTTCACAGCATGACTGTGACCTGAAAAGTAACAGCTGCAGCATGATGATCTTACTTGCCATTGGCTACAGCCCCCTGCGAAGTCAAAATGGGGGAGGAGCTTAGGTCCGAACACTCGGTGGACGGAGTATAGGTATGATGAAAAGTCTTAAAATAATAGAAGGGCGGATTAGAGGAAACTAAGGAGAATTCGGTGTTTAGCCAATGATATGTTCTGTTTTCTTTCAGCTCCAAGAACACCGTGTTAGTAGTTGAGTTAGTTCTTTTTGGAACACTCTGTAGAGTCATATTGATCGCCTCTTGTTCTAAACTCAACAGAATTTGTAAATTATTTAGTGTATCAAATTGAAAACAAACATTGTAGAGATTCGTTCAAGAATGGAATTTTTTGATAGTTCAGATAAATCGTATAAATTATTAGAGATCTCCTAGCATTCTTCAAATCCCGTAGAAAAGCACGGCTGACTTATTTATTAGTCTTACTTAATAAAGCATGGAAATCAAATTGAACAACTATCTTCCTTGAACAAGAATACTTGAAAAATAACCAATGGTAAAATAATTTAAATTTGCCGCCTTTTGTCAGCTGTTCAAATAAATAAACTCCTATCACATGTTAAAACTTTGAAATCAATATTAACATATGACTTCAAATGAAAAAAAAAAAATTATTTGAGAACATTATTATTTCTCATGATAATATTTTCAAATTTGCCGCTAATATTCAATCAGCTGTTCCACTGTAATCAGATGGATTAAAAAAAAATTATTCAAGTTCCTTATGACATTTTCCAGCCGTGATTATTGCGTTGAAATTTAATACATGCCGGAGTAAATATAGATATATTGTTGCTGAGAGCTTATCCTTTTTTTGCCTGAAAAAGAATGAAGGAGTCGGTCGATTTCATTGTCCAACGAACTTGACCTGTATAGAAGTATGAAGAATATATGTTCTGAATTTGAATTTGATTAATTGCGTTCGAAAGTTATTGTCGAACATACAAACCAACAAACAAACAAACGAACGAACAGACGGACAACGACTTCAGCCTTGAGTCAAAAGAGAGAACTCGCTATCGCTCGTTCAATGAAAATTGACTTCTTATCTTCAATGGTTGCTGAGATACATTCAATTTAAGAAACCCTTGCAATTGAAAACTTCGAGGGGGTGCTGGGGGGGAAGCAAGAGGGTAGGGGTCAGGACTTTTGGCAGAACACTTGTCTATGTGATGGTAATCGATGGGGAAAAATTAGCCTCATTCCTCATATGTTATTTTCCTCTAAAAAACACTCATTGACTGGACTATGTACACTTATGACGCAAAACGACAATTCCCAACCTTGTGGCATCCCAAGGTTTTTAAATTTCTAATAAACATGTTAGCATCTTAGTCTGGTCGAGCAAAGAAGACATTCTGGCAAGATGGAAAAATGACTCCAGCCTCTATCTTGGTCAATATTGACTCAAAAATTATTAATTTGGTCTCAAAACGTAGATCAGAATGTTTCATAAAATTGGAGACCAAACTAAAAATTGTTGAACCAATATTGACCGAGCTGGAGTATTTTTCCCATCTTGCCAGGATATCTTTTATGCTCGACCAGCCCTGGCTTATAAACATTTTACAATCCACATTACTCATAATTCATGGATTTTATGGGCGTTTCTGCCTCATAAACGTTTCCAATAAAAAGTAAATTCTACAGTTTCAGCTGATTAAAAAAATGACATGAAACGAATTTACCTCAAGTAAATAGAATATCGGAATAGTCCAATGCTATTCCTTTAAAACCAAAACTTTGCTCCTAATTTAATGATTTTGATGTATAAATTATTTATTATTATGAATATATTTAATAATAAATATCAATCATTATTTTTATAGTGAGATTTGAACAGGAATCATTATTGTCGCTAAAATATTATCATAACCTACAAAGAAAATCGTAAACAAACCAAGTCAGAAGACCCTAGCCTTGTAATGGCCGCGATGATTCGAGTTTGAACAGCGATATCGTGAATTTTTCGTCTGAACCAATTTACATAGACATATAACCTACATCTTAAACCTTCATTATTCATCATCACTCATTCATCCTTTGCTTAAAATACTTGGAAACCAAGTCGCAATTGTAAAGAAAGAATAAAGAATACATGGGATTTCCTATTCCACTCGAACCATCGCGGCCATTTTGGATTCGAATGTTAGGGTATTCTAGTGAGTTTTGGCTGATCGTTGATTCAACAGCTGATCCTTTCTAAAATTTGGAACATTGTAAATCGAGAGTTTTATTGGCGAATCTACAATCCCAATCACTTGTTTTTCATCAGAAAAACAAGCTGTAAATCTTTATAAGCCAGGGCCCAGGGCCGTGCCTCATGAACATTTACAGCTTGTTTCTCTTCAGAGAGAAAAACAATTGATTAGTAGATTCACCCATAACAAACGTTCGATTCAGTCCGATTTACAATGATCCAGATCAGATTGCAAACAATCCGCACGAATCATCCTAATATTCTAATTGCAGACGCTGAGAATACTATGCTATCATTAATGTTGACCAAAAAATCAGACTTCGTGTTGTTATATTTTGATTTGTTTTGTAGATTACAATATCATTTTAGGGACAAAAAAACAATTTCTATTTAAATCCTACTATAAAATCTGAAATAAGTTAATCTAATAATTATATTCATAATAAATTTAATAAAATCATGAAATTGAAAGCAAAGTTTCGTTTTTTTCTTGTTATGTTTATGAAACACGGCCCTGATTGGACTATTTCAGGCCAATTTTGCTTTGACTTGACTATTTTGCCTTGAGGTGGAAATTTCATGAAGTATGGGAAACTAAACGTTTATAGAACATAAACGTAAGTAGAATCCAAGGTAATTAGATTGGAGTTTGATCTAATTGGAGTTTAATTTGAATTTAATCTAATAACCTTGAAAGAATCCACTATGATTATGAATAATATTGTTGATTGTAAATGTTTATGAAACACGGCCCTGATTAATCTAGAAAAACCACCATCACCATTTTCCATTAACTGATTGATAATAATGCCTCGTTGATTATAAGGGTGTATTCATATTGAGTAAAAAGATGTAGATGAGGATGACGCTCATTAAATTACACACTCACTTCCATTTATTTAATTGGATTTGTTTACCACAACAGATTCATGAATATTAACTTGAGTAACATCTTCACCTTTCAACTCACTTTGAATGCACCATAACTGTAGGCTTGATTAAACTTTTTTGGCCCATAGGCCTAGTAATATTTCAATTTGACAACATTCTATCGAAATAATAGGGTCTTTGAGTTTAAAATATGATTACTGCAACTGTAGTCTCTGTGATCAATTTAATAAAATTATCCCATAGGTTTCCGTTCACAATGCAATGAATTATCGTGGTTAAGTGATAGAGTGGACATTACTGTCCAAACTTCGCCACGTCATTAAAATAAAGAAGCCATTCTATTCTATTTTATTATACAATCATACAATATAATACATCGCATAGAAAGTATTTCAATTCAACATGAGTTGAAGAAGCTGCATGAAGGTGAAAAATCATTGAAAGATAACCGAACTACATACAGTAGGCTACATCGGTTCTCGAGACTTTGATTGACAATTTCTCTGTTTTTCACGTTTTCTTTTCTTCACAAAGTATAGATTTTCACTTTCCGCGGTAGTGTTGTTCGTACTGTTTTTTGTGTTTGGAATTGGAATTACTAAATACCAAGATTTATCATTGATTTCAGGGAAAGTAGCCAAGAGTAAGTGGAAAGGATTGAGGGACTGCTACATGAAGCATTTGAGGGCGCTCAGAACCCCTGATCAACTGGATCCGTTTACAAAGCGCTACTTAACATGGACATGGTCAGAGCAAATGTCTTTCATAAAAGCAACCCTGGATTCCAAACAAACTACTTCCAAAGTATCTCAGATTGATGCTAGAAATGATTATGAAAATGAAGACGTCTCAACGATCTTGGTATTTGAAGATGATCCACTCAATTCAAATGAGTTAACTGTGAAGAGCAAAGTTCCTGTTAGTGATCATGATAATGATTTGCCTATCATCGAAACATCATTTTCAATGAAAAAACAAAATTCCAAGTCAAAAAAAAGAAAGATTGTTCCAAAAGGTAATTTTCGCAATCCATTGAGTGAGTCAGAAATTGACGATGACAAAAATTTTCGAAATTCAGTAATCGATTTCAACAGTAATCCAGTAATCGAAAATTTTCGCAATCCATTAAGTGTGCCAGAAATCGACGATGACATTGACCTAATGTTCAAAAGTTTTGCAAAGACAGTGAAAAACCTCTCTCCAAATAGAAGAATTGTTTTGAAAGCAAAATTGGCCAAATTAATATTTGAAGAAGAGTTGGCTGATTCAAAAGAATCACCTGTGAAGTGTTTCGCGTGCTCGCGTTCAGTACCTGTGAGTGATCATAATACTGATCATGGAATGACAAATGGTCCTGGTAAGAATTCGAGCGGCGGACAAGATGGATACGAATATTATCAACTCCCATGATCAGAAATCTGTGAAAATGAATATATTTCTCTTTATATTAATGAGAATAGTGATTCCTCCAAATCAAACTGACTGTAAAAGTTTAACTGAACTTCATTATTATCCTTCACTATACAGGAATGTGCAATACTTCTCAGACTGATTCCTTACACCAAGTAGACAAAATAGTTCCATGGGACCAACCCCCAAAAACGCTTTGTTACTGAGATAACAATAGCGGAAAATTGAGATTTTTGAAAAAATATTAATTTTTAAAATTTTTTAGAGGCTTTAGTGAAGTTCTAAAATAATCAATCCCTGTGTAAAATTAGCTGAGGAATCCAATGAAACCAGTTCCAAGTTTTTAACTTTATCGGTTATTGAGATAATTGGAAAAATTGCTAAAAAGCCATTTTTTCAACAATAAAGGTTATAACTAGATAAGGAATCATAAAATTGTATTTTTTATTAATGGAAGTTTTATAGAGTCGGATTTTAAAGGAAAAGTTAAATGGCAGCGATCATGTAAATCTCACCCAAATCTCAGAAATGACGATCAAAAATCGCAAATTCGCTACTAAACACAAATTCATCACTTGTGCCATGTTTTTCAATTTTGCGATTTTTTATCGACATTTCTGAGCTTTGGATAAGATTTACACAAACGCCGCCATTTAGCTTTTTCTTCAGAATCCGACTCTCTTGAACTTCCATTAATAAAAAATACAATTTTATGATTCCTTATCCAGTTATAACCCTTATTGTTGAAAAATGTCGTTTTTAGCATGTTTTTCCAATTATCTCAATAACCGTTAAAGTTAAAATCTTGAAACTGGTTTCATTGGATTCCTCAGCTAATTTTACTTAGGGATTGATTATTTTAGAACCTCACTAAAGCCTCTAAAAAAATTTAAAAATTATTATTTTTTGAAAAATCTCAATTTTCCGCCATTGTTATGTCAGTAACAAAGCGTTTTTGGGGGTTGGTCCCATGGAACTTTTTTGTCTACTTGGTGTAAGGAATCAGCCTGAGAAGTATTGAACATTCCTCCTGAAACACTTTGTATAATATGACTGTCATCTCATCAATGTTGAGATGTGTGTCCACTCTCCACGGTTTAAACATTTTCAAATAAGATAATATACGAGCAAATATGTGTATCAAATGAAAAAAAAATAGTTAAGATGACTTTTATCTATGAAATTGAAATATACGTTAGCTTTTAACTATTTCATCTGATTACTTGTGATTTTTTTAAATGTTATATAACCGTGGATTTCCATAGAGATCTGTAAATTTTTTTTTAGATATACCTTTTTACAATATTCAACTATGTTTTCTATTGAAGTTTCAAAAAATTATGTGAAAAATGTGATACAATAATTGACAATTCCACAGGCTGTAGCAACAAGTTGCTTTATTTCTAAAATCAGTTATCAAAATCTGTGAGCATTTGATTTTCCAGTAGAATACGAAACGAAGAATGAAATTGTTATTTTAGCTTAAGAATAGAATCAAATTAGTCTTTAGCCTACTACATGAGAATGTAATAGTGATTGTGTAGCTGACCTTGAGTAAAAATCCAACTACGTAGAGCGCACGTAAAAACCAACTTTTGCTGCCGTAGTATGATTGTGTTCAATTTTGAAGAAACTAATAGATGAACCGAAAAATTCTTAATATTTATTAATCGTCGACACCTGTAACTTTTTGTAAGCACTGTAATTTTAATGATTATCATTTATTTTATTACTATAGTCCGCGCTCGCCATATATTGCATTCTAGTATATTATTATGCACTAGAGCAAATATAGTGAAGAGTGCATGTTACAGAAATGGGTATAACCACACGAGGAAAACTTTCCTTTTCTGTGGTACTTATAACTCGTGTAGGCTACTGTATATAAATATGACTACTATATACTATAAATAATTCTACTCTCAGTGTGCGCAAACTATACAGTACCAAGGATTTTAATTTATATAAAATATCACAATATGTTTCGATTTGATGTTTTTTAAAAAATATCAGGCTACCGTACAAGAAAATATTTTTAATCAATCAGTAAATAGCTAACCGCAATTGGCACTTTGGCAGATTGTCTTACAAAGATAATAAATTCTATTCTTTTTTTAAGCGAGTAATTTCTGTATGTATCCACCATTTGTCACTGGCGGCTCGTACCCACGAAACAGGTGAAGTGCCCGTATCTTTTACTATTAATACTGTATAGCACTTCAACTGTTTCGTGGGCACGAGCCGCCAGCCAGTGCATCTGAAGAATCTCCCGATCTCTTTTAATCTTCGAAATTTTTATTTTATTTAGCTGAGATCATTGATTTTTGTTGAGTTAATTATTCAACTTGATATTCCTTTACAATTTCAATGCACTTGACTTAATATAACTGAAATAACTGAAAATGTATGTACTAAATTGTATGACACAAATTTGAACTCTTTGGATATTAATTCTCAGAATAGGCTTAGTATTAGAATTTATTGGAAGTCAATGATACAAACTTTCTTCATATTGCCCTCTTTTGAGCTTCGACCGCTCTGCTAAATGGTTGCGTAGAGGGTAGATGAAATATTTATTGAACTTACAAAATTTATAGTAATAGAAATTATATTCAAAACATGAAATTTTTCGATAATGAAACAAAATATGTACCGTACCGAGATTTTGCAATATGGCAACCAAAAAACAACTTTCCGATTCGAGTTGAGAGTGGGATTTTTTACACGTTGAAAAATATAATAAATATTGGTTTATTTGATTTTTTTTTTGCTTTTGTTGATTATATAATAATATTATATTATTATATATAATAAATACATTCCAATTGTCTGAATATTCTGCAAGACTTCCAAGAGTGAAATCAACTTTCACCTCACCTCGATACTGTTTTTGGTTTGCTAGACATTGCACTACAATTTCAACGCCAATAATAATCACTACAATATAATCTACAGTTCCAGCATTCCAACTCTTCTAGGCAAAACACAGTCCACTGTTATGTGATGAAATTGTTTTCATGGTGCGATTATCCTATATTGAAAATGGGTAGGTTTATACCATAAATTATTTTATTAATATACAATGGTGTTTGAAAGTCGATATTGACATTTTATAAATGATTATCTACATTTGATTATATTATAGATCATGTTCTTGTATCTATATTTTCATAATGATTTGATTGCAAGCAATATATTATGAACCATGAAGATCATGAATATGAAACAAGCAAAAAATTCAATAGTATTTAGGAAATTTGTATTTAATTTTTCATTAGACTAGAAGTAGGAGAGCCCAGTTACAGCGCAAATTATTAATAATTTATTGGTTTATCGACTATTTTAAACTGAATGTTGAGCCCAAAATATAGAATCATACATAAAAGCAGACCTACTAATGTAACTTGGCACCTTGGTGTCCAATCGATTGATGGAGGGGGACGAGACGCATTTTTATCAATGGAGGAAGCGATTAGATTTAAATCGGCCAGGGTCTAGAGATCCTTGAGTATGAGACGTGAAGGTTCTATTCTTATTCTAGAATTATCGTTCGTTGAAATGTTTGGCGTTGAGTTGTACAGTGTACAGGCAGTACAGCCAAACGCCTCAGACCGTGGCGCTCGTAACAAAACGGCGGGATGTTCGAATATCTCTGAGTGTAGTACGCATGCGTGAAACGGTGACGAGTAAACGAAGAATGGTAGAAAAGAAGTCGTTCTTGGCTCGAGCGGGGTCAACGGAATGCCATGCCGCGCCGCGCCGCGTTCTGTTTGGAGGGGACACGATGCGACGTTGTCGAATTGTGCAGTCGCAAAAGGGTAGGCCGAGAGTACGCGTGCGTGAGAAGTTCATGGATGTTGAGTTTGACGCGAGCTAGCGCGTTGCTGTCTTGCCGTCGCAGTATTCTGTTGCTCAGTTTCTGTTGTGTGGGATTGGAACATTGGATGCAAGACGAGAGTCAATCGAATGGATTATTATGAGTTTATGACTCACGCATCCCACGATGTTGGCACCAACGACAACAGAATAAAAATTTTGTATTACTGTACAAAAAAAGGTATTTTGTTTTATAGTTGCTACTAGTTGGGCCTGATCGCAACTGATTACTGATAACGATAAAAGCCAGTGGCGCTTCGTGGATTTTTGAACTTGCAGGAACTATTAAAACTAACTATTCTCAACCCCAATAAATAGTTATTGGTTGAGGATACTCAATATCTCTGAAGAATGGATAGAAACAAGATGGAAAAATATTTTTGTTCAAGGAGAAATTCCAAAGCTGCAGATACATTTTGAAACCCTACTATAGTCTGACCAAGCAAAGAAGACCCTCTGGCAAGATGAGAAATTGACTCCAGCTCAGTCAATATTGGTTGAAAAATGATTGCTTCGGTCTCAATCGTAGGAAATTTTCTGATCTGCAATTTGAGACCAAATCAATACTTTTTAAACCAATATTGGTCGAGCTGGAGTCATTTAATCATCTTGCCAGAGGGTCTTCTTTGCTTAGACAGACTATATTACTACAGAAATAATTGAGATTAAACTCAAATGATGTATGCTTATGAAGCTCTAGTATCAATTGAATTCAGCTTCATAAGGAAATCATCTCAGGAAATATGTTTTCTCAATTTTCAAGAATTTTCTCACATTTGGGATACACTGACTCAAATTATTTAGAATACAGTGAATACACTGTGAGTACACAGCACAGTGTAGGCCTTCTGTAATTTATCATTTTATTTGTCATTATATTATGTGTAATGAGGTAGCCTATCTAATGCACAAAAATGGAAAAATTGAGTTCTTGGTACCTGGTACTGTATTTCTTAAACAGCACAAGTCGACAGATGAAATGAATATCAACTATTCTGTTTCGATACTCAATAGGTCGGTGTACGAGGCTCCTCAAAGCCCGTATTCCATCCATAATAAGAGGATAATAGTTCTTCTTGTCTCCGCTTGGATGCATTGGGCGCTAGTGTAGATATGTAGGAAAAGATTTCGCTTCCTACAATGCAACGGAGAACGGAGTAGGATCTCGTCTGTATCAAAAGCGTACTGTTCCGTATCTTACAATTCACATATTTCAATGGACGTAAGGATGCTCCTCTTGATGCACAATCAGTTCATATTTTATTCTGAATAAAAAGTGTAGGAACTTCCTCACTTCCTACATGGAAGAATCGCCCGAGCGATAAACGATAGTCAACGTTTCGCTAATACAGTACAATTATTAATTCATCGAGGCACAAGACTATATCAACAAAACTACCGTCCAGCTAATGTTACTGAAAATATTCAATAGTTGTTGGTTGTCAGGGGCCAACCCAGGGAACCCAAGGGAAATGGGGGATAATATTTCCCCCACAAATTTTTAAAACTTAATGGAATAGAATAGCACATGCATAGGATGTAATCATTAAAACCAAGATTATCAGACCTAATCTGTCTAGGAATCTTGCAATAAACCAAATTGGTGAGTACCTCCATCCCCCACAAAAAAAAAACAAGATAAATCCTAATTTTCTTCAAAATAACTGATTATTGTTTCCTAAAGCTATTGTATATAGCTATTAGCTATATCCTACATGAGGCGCTGGCGGCTCGTGCCCACGAAACAGTTGAAGTGCTTGTATATTTTACTGTACATCACATCACCTGTTTCGTGGGCACGACCCGTCATTGATATGAATGAAGATTAATGTTCGTAGCACTTATAATATGTCATAGAAACTATAGATTCAACAAAGCTCTCAACTCAATACCCAAAACTGTACAAATTAGAATCAGGAGCTATAATGAATGTAGAATCACAAAGAAGGTTGAGTGGAAGTAGCGACTTTGTATAAAAAGTCGGACTGCAAACTGTACTACAGCATGACAGGTGCCTCTGCTAGAAAAGCAAGTACTAGTCACTGGCGGCTAGTGCCCACAAAATAGGTGAAGTGCTGTACAGTAAAGGATCTTCCCCTGTTTCGTGAGCACGAGCCGACTGAGGGGGGACCTTCAACTCACCTCCAGGTAAAGGAGTTGGAGGTCAGAGGTTATGGAAAGAAAAGCTCTTCAGTTTCAATGTAAATAGATTCTCTACTGTATCTTCCACCCTCAAGAAAAACTAATACCGTATCGTAAAAATCTACTAACTTATTCCCAAGGTAATTTGAATAGAAAGGTATCAGTCATCAAAATCGTAGCCGGGAGAAAACCGTGAATGACGTTATCGGTACCCCAGCTGTGAATTTCCTAACTTTTAGCGCCTGCTAGGTTTGCTTAACAGCTGGGGGTTGTGATGACGTCAGAACACACGGTTTCCTCCCGGCTACGATTTTGATGACTGATACCTTTCTTTTCTAATTACCTTGCTTATTCCTACGTAAAATCTTATAATTTAATCAACGTCAAAAGGAAATGTTGATAACAAGAGATGAAAGGCAAGCGAGATATTGCAGCATAATATTCTATTTGGAGATGAGTTACAAGTTGTACCTTCGATGGAGCGCATGTTGTCATATTGCATCGCAGAATTATTATTCCAGCCAATAACACAATAGGGTGCAATAATGTTTGGTTTCTAATCTGGTGTGGAAAGCTGGGAACGGTTACAACGGAAAACCTAGGGTACTTGGTTGATTGTCATATTTATTAGAATAAATACGCTTTTTCACTCTTGCTACCTACTCTATGAATTGAACACTGCACACTGGTACTAGTCTGGCGAATCCTGAACGCAACTCATGAAGTACCTGATAACCTGAGAGTATATAATTATATTTAAGAATAGTATTTAGTTCTCTCTGATTATAATACGTTTTTGAATATTGAATATGTTGAAGTATCAAACTTCACTTTTTCACTCACATTCAATTTGAATACAGTATACAGTATCGGTATGTAAATTGATTAATAATTATGACGCATCGGTAAGTAGAACCACATTGACACAGAAACAGTGGATAGTTGTTGCGTAACTACCTTCAGAATAGAAGTTGAGTAATGAGCAATGAACCAAATAATATTCTCATGTAAGTGTGTAATTAGTAAGCTCATCAGTTAATACCCATCCAAATGCTGAATAACGGTAATGCGTAATGATAATGTGAAAACCCCTGAGTAACTCAATGTACAAGTATTGAATTCAATTTATTCAGTCTACAAGCCTGTGTAAATGAGAACAATGGAATGACTCAACAGGAAAACATCAATATAAATGAAATGTTATGAGTCAAATTTCAACATTATCTAGATACAAAAATAATTTTGAAATGGGCAAGATTAGTTAAAAAACTATAGTTCAAGAATTCATAATTCCATGATTTTTACTAAACTATAACTTCTATATTCTATTAAAAACCAACATTCTACTTTTCTTTTTTCTCAAAAGCAATTTGCTTGCTATATTATTTTCACTGGTGCGGCTTACATTATGATAATAACTAAAGAAAGGCCCAAATAATGTATTCACATGAACCTAGGCTGGTATCACACGGTTTATTATTTGTGTCATACATCTATGATCAAAGATATCATAATAAATACTGTTTATGAAATATAACACATACATGTAAATTTGAACATAAACTTTACTAGTGATCAAAATCAGAAAAGAATACTTTTTGGACACGAGTATCTGTATTTCCACCGATAAGTGTTATTGTGATATCTTGAAAAAATAAAATACCTGAATGTTCTCTATAGGAGAATATAATATTATGACATAGTCATTTGATCTTAGTTTGACTATCATAATACTTGATCCATTATAGATTTTATTCGGTGATATTTTATCATCACATAATATTATATTTCATAATAGAAATAATTATATCATAGAAGTATACAACTATAACCACATATTTATTATAATACCGGCCCAATCAGAATGCTACGACACTTATTTGTGAAGAAAACAACATTATTGGACCCCTATGAAATTTTTACTATAATAATCATCATCATCATCATCATTGATAATAGATGACTTAGTCAGAACATTTCAAGAGAAAATTAAATTGATGGAAAACTGGTCAAGAAACTCGATGAAAAAAATTCCTACTGCTTGTATCACATTAAAAAAAAAAATTACTCCTCGCAAAGTCCTATGAAATGAAGAATTTAGTACGGAAGAAGCTTTTAGTTCTAGTATCAAGAAGCCTCTTATTTAAGAAAGCTTATCAATTCCATTTCGAAGTACAGTATATTATGCTCCTGTATACCCACGGTGATGGATGCCCCTGGCGGCTCGTACTTACGAAAGAGGTGAAGTGTACGTAACTTTTATTGTACAGCACTTCACCTGTATCGTGGGCACGAGTCGCCAGTGATGGATGCATCAACTGAATAAATCAGGGTGATTCGAGGTACAGGTATCTAGTTGTTCATTTTATTTATGGATTGAGACGAGGGGAATTCCAGTGAGAGTTTAATAGAAATTTCTATTCTATTCTCTCTTGACAATTCCCACCCCCAAGGTGAATAGTATAGACTGGTATATTGTTACTTCCACGTCGAGGCTTCAACGGGATATCAGAGTAATTTGTAATAGTGATACCTAATAATTGTTTATTTTGGTTGATAAGGTGAAAAGTAGGAGTTGTGGAAATAATGGCGAGTTGGCGAGGGTGGTGGATTCAGATCAATCAGGCTAGCGTGGGCTGCGGAAGAAACAAATTGGCGGGGGCGAGTTCGATGTGACGTCAGCAAACTTTTCCTCCCACTCCCACTACTCAAACCTCCCCTCCGATATTTCACCACCACACAATCATAGAGCGTGTGTGTGTACTGATTCAACAACGACCAACGACCTTCCTCAACGACGACACTGTAAAGAAGCGTGGGTGGCTCTGGCTTTGTATCATATCACCATAGACTAACTATACATATCTATATTATATCTACGATATCACTCGATTGTGGATTACACAAAATTGCTGCGCTCTTTCCTTACAAGTGCAGAAAATATTGAGTCAACCCACATGATTAATATTCTGATTCTGACAGTACGATCCACTTATGAAATTAGTAATTCTAAAACTTGGTACAAATTGAAAGCATAAATTACAGCATCACTTCAAATTCACGATCAAAGTCAAAGATCGTAGGATTTTGATTTAGAACATAGGCTAAATTGGATACCCGAATTACTTGCTCAGTATATAAAATTTTAGTACTGCATGTTGAATAGAAAGACTAGTGACTAGAGATTCTCATAACCACAAATTTGGGTGGCTATGGTTATGACAATCTCTAGTTCTTCTATTCAATAAGGATGATAAATTACCACATTATTTCATTCACAACTATACCCAAATAATACGTTTTGAAGAAAGTAGAAAAAATAGATATTGTTGAAACCACGAATTTGGGTGGATATGGATAATTACCACAATATCACCTTCACAAATAGTACAGCGTAGGCCTACAGCTTGAGCTACCTGGTACTTATATCTAATAATTCTCTATGAATAACAACAACAAATTTATGGCGAAATTAGAAGCCTACTCCATAAACTTAAACTACTCTAAACTTACTCTATAATCTCATTTTGGAGAATATTGACTACATGATTAAATTTTTGGGAGAGGAATAGCACAGGCTATGCCTATTTTTCCCTCGAATAAATAAATAAACATGAAATTGAACAACAATATCTTCTATTATTGTACCATAAATAAATAAATTCCAATTTCAAGAAGTAGCTATTCCAGAAAGTGATAGATGGTTTTTACGTAACGACAGTAATGATTTCATAATTCATATTTATAGATAAAATTTTTACCGTCATGTAAAGCACTTGCACAATGTACAGAACATTTAATTGGAACAATGGAACCTAAAAAATATGTTATTTTGTACGTGAAAATTAAACTAAGAATAAGAGTCCGAGAAACCTATAAGGCCACAGTAAGTTTAATTTTTATGTAAACTACAGTAAGTTACAGTTTTCAATAAGTAACACAGTGGCGTAAATAGCACCCCCGCAACCCCCGCAGTGCGGGGGGGCGCAGGCTTCTGGGGGCGCCACTTTAAAAATGTAATTGACTGCAAAGAAATAGAATTTTTTTAAATTAAATTTTCAAAATTAATAATAATTGAATAATTTTCTAACGAATTTATATTTTTGAATCTTTTCATATTTTCATTCAGACTTGTTATAGATAACTTGAAAATATAGTCCTAGAGTACAGTGTTCTTAAAAAATTTTCCCCTGACCCAACTTTTACGATTTGATAAACAAGACAGAATATACTGGGTTTTTCAGGAGGAATATGTAATACTTCTCAGGCTAATTCCTTACACCAAGTAGACAAAAAAGTTCCATGGAGAAAAACCCCCAAAAACGCTTTGTTACCGAGATAACAATGGCGGAAAATTAAGATTTTTCAAAAGATATTCATTTTTCTATTTTTTGGAGGCTTTAATAAGGTTCTAAAAAAATCAACTCCTGTCTAAAATTAGGTGAGGAATTCAATGAAAAAAGTTTGAAGTTTGTAACTTCAACGGTTATTGAGATAATTGGAAAAATACTAAAAAACGCAATTTTTCAACAATAAGGGTTATAACTGGATAGGGAATCATAAATTTGTATTTTTTATAAATGGAAGATGAAGAGAGCGGGATTCTGAAGAAAAAGTTAAATGGTGGCGATTGTGTAAATCTTACCCAAATTTTGGGAATAACGTTCAAAAATCGCAAGATCGCTACTAAACACAAATTTTTCACGTGTGGTATATTTTGTCTATTTTGCGATTTTTGTTCGCTATTTCTGAGATTTGGGTAAGATTTACACAATCGCCGTCATTTAAGTTTTTCTTCACAATCCGGCTCTCTTCAACTTCCATTAATAAAAAATACAAATTTTGATTCCTTATCCAGTTATAACCCTTATTGTTAAAATAAGTGTTTTTAGCATATTTTTCCAATTATCTCAATAACCGTTAAAGTTACAAACTTCAAACTTGTTTCATTGAATTCCTCACCTAATTTTACAGAGGAGTTGATTATTTTAGAACCTTTAGTAAAGCCTCCAAAAAAAATAGAAAAATTAATATGTTTTGAAAAATCTCAATTTTCCGCCATTGTTATCTCGGTAACAAAGCGTTTTTGGGGGTTTGTCCCATGGAACCTTTTTGTCTACTTGGTGAGAGGAATTAGCCTGAGGAGTATTGCACATTCCTCCTGCAACACTCTGTATATAATTGTGCTAGAATGGACTCGTTAATCACCCATCATCTCTTTTCTCTCCTCAGTCCTGTAATGTTAATAGTACTATTAATCTAGACGAACTAGCTGAAGATTTTGTGAGAGCATAGAAAAGAAAAGAAATGGATATGAAACTGGCAACCAGCTGGTAGGCCTATGACCTTCGTGGGCTGGTGAGCCGCGGACAAACAAGATAAGAAGAGGATTGGCCGATTGGTGATAGCTCTCTGATCTACACAGTTAACAGTTTGCAGTTTGTATGTAACATTTTTGTTTGTAATAAATAAATATTAGCTAAACACGACTCATAGTCTACAAGTTCTTTTTATTATAAGTCCATTAAATTATAGTGCGTTTACTGCATAGCTCAAACCCAAATATCAGGTGTAAATTTTAGTTCTATATAATATATTATGGGCTATAATATATTTACAGCCTATTATTTAGAAATATTAAACCATATTGCAAACTTAATTTATTTTTACTTTTAGTTTTGTTTAGGATATAATGTAGTAGTTGAAGTAGGCCTAATTGTTTCCGACCTTTACGATAATTTAATCTATAATCACTCAAAGAAAGGCTACTGTCGAGCTCACCTTTGTCACCGTACATTAACACATGCAAAAA
This sequence comes from Sogatella furcifera, assembly GCA_017141385.1. Classification (NCBI taxonomy): domain Eukaryota; kingdom Metazoa; phylum Arthropoda; class Insecta; order Hemiptera; family Delphacidae; genus Sogatella; species Sogatella furcifera. Next base: position 36,302,084 of record CM029547.1, on the reverse strand, counting down.
CAAAACAAAGGTACCATAACTTAGATGAGTTTTTTCAACTGTGTATCTTAGAGGGGGAGGGGGTGCGGTAAGGGCGCACCCACTCGGCTCGCGGGGGGGGGGGCGCTCAATGGCTTAGTTACGCCACTCAAGTAACAGTTCACCTTTTCAAAATTTCACTCACAAATTGTAACTTCAATTAGTAGGCTACACTTTACAAAGTTTCACTCACAAATTGTAACCTCAATAATAGGCTACACTTTACAAAGTTTCACCATTGACTATGGATATAAGTCCATAGTCAATGGTTTCACTCACAAATTGTAACTTCAGTTGCTGTTGTGACTGTATTCCACACCTGTTCACTGTCTACAGTAAATTGATTTTCATCAGAAATCGCAGCCAATCGTTCATCTGTTATCATTTTTTGAAATTTATTCTGTAAGAGAAGCGCTCGTTGGAGAGGTAACCTTCGAAGTTGATTGGCCACATGCATACCGAAGGTGTGAAACTCATCATCGGGTTCAATCTGCATTTTTGCTATATCGTCCAGTCTTTTCACTATCTTTTGTAAATTAGGATTCAACCCCACCTGGGATGGTCTGGCAGTCGGCTGTTTCGACAAAATTCTATTGATTTTTCTCCTTTCGGGCACAGTCTTTGTTTGAGGCACACTAGTGTTACTACTACATTCGACTACTTGAACTTCCTCTTCCATGTCCCAGTCTCGGTTGTCGATGATCTCCTCTGGTCCATATTCTGATTCATCTAGTTGCAAATAGATTTCCTGAAAAAGGAGAAGTTTCAAGATTAAAATAAGTACACAATAGGTATTTTGACTGAAACCAAAAATGTCATTTCATTTCCATAATCATTACTCAATAAAGTTGGAATATGAAGTTTTTAAAGAAAAATTGTAATTCAATTCCCTTTTTTTAGCAGTGGATGAATGAATATCTCCTTCACTTTTCAAGTCAAATTGACTTGAAGTACAGTAATGGACTTAATTACTAATTATTTCGCATTGTTTTCATTGTTCAAGATTTCATTACGATGTTACTTGAGACGGATGAGTTGTCTGTCCAAGCAAAGAAGACATTCTGAAAAGACAGAAAAATGACTCCAGTTCGGTCAATATTGTAGTCTCGAATTGTAGGAGACATTCTGATCTACAATTTGTGACCAAACTTATAATTTTTGAACCATTATTCACCGAGCTGTAATCATTTTCCAATCTTGTCAGAATGCCTTTTTTGCTTGGACAGACAATACTATGGTGATGAAAATTCTTGTATACTTTGTTACTTTCTTTGTTTTGGAAAATTTTCGAGATGATGAGAACTGTGTAAAACTGTTCGTTGTCAGTTTGGGTCTAGGTACCTCAGGAAAGTTACATATTGAATGTATTGAATTCGATGTGAAGAATTCATCCTTTCATAATCCATTATCAAAATTTTCAATAATTATTCATATGCAATATTTATAATGTTAATTTTCGATAATCAAACTCTTCATATTTGTTCAGGATAATATTAATAATTTTGGTACAGTACTTTGAACAAAATATCATGACATGACACAATATTATTTGAATGAGCTTGTTGAGTTGAGGAACAAGAATAGAGCCTTCATTTTATGTATGTTTCTTTGCGAATTAATGATTTATAATATTCCTTCGAGAATCTAAAAAATATATAAGTAGTAATTCTGACCTAAGTCCCCATTAAAAATTCGAATTAAAAAGAACATTCTCAAATTTAGCATGAGTAGCCTACTATAAGTTGAGAGAAATTCAAGTGGGGGGAAAAAGATGGAAAATTCCCCTATTAACAAAATGTAATCCTGGATACTTTTTCGTACTTAATTACTTTATTCAATAAGTTTTGTTTTGTTTGGAAAGCTTATAAATTTCTCTAGTAGTTTAAATACTCTGTCAGCCGTATCTGCTGACGTAGAGCGCAGGCGCATGCGCTAGGTGGGTTTCACGACGCGCCTGGTCTACATTGGTCAAGAATACGTTTTGGGGTGAGCTACACGGGCGATGCAATCGCATTAAAGACTCCTCAGCCTCTCGCTCACCATTTCTTTCTTCACCTGAAGTGTGAAGATATTCCTTTTATTCAAACTTATAATTTTCTATTGACTTTTATATGTTTCTTTTAATTTTTATTTGGAAAAAAGCATTATTGAATTCGAAATTTAGTGATTATTCATGCTTAGTGTGGTTAAGAACGTTTCTACTTACCAAACTTTTGCTCTTGTTTTCGTCAATTACATTCTGCAGGAATCTGTGCGCATCGTTGAACCAGGATAATTGAGGAGTATACACTTCTTCGTCCCCATTTTGTTTTGAATGTAAAATTCTAGTGATTTCACGATGATAGGTAGTTCTAATATTTTTGATTTTTAGTTTCAGCATTGCTCGATCCATTGGGAGTCCCATTTGCTCAATTATTTGGTCGAGAGCTTGTGAACGTACAACGGGGAACCGGTAACCTTTATGTTTAGGATTCCATAAACACTGGTTCTGTTCGTAAAGTTCTAAAAACCGAACGATTGTTGCATCGTTCCACCGGGGCAGCGATACCGGTGCACGCTTCTTTTTCAACACTGAACTTTTGAATGACATTTTTCTGCTTTTATCAAACTACTTCACTGTCTGTAATAGACTACATGAAAATAAAATAAAATTGACCAAACAACAGATTATCTTTCTGCTCACACCGCAAAAGGCAACTGAAGTGGAAGTCGCAAGCAAGGTTAGATGGGTGCCTTGCCTTTGGTCGATCCGCTGTGCGCAGACTATGCGGCGCAATCGTCTTGCGGCCTAGTCGACTGCTAGGCCGGGATGATTAGGGGAGGGGGGGGGTCGAAAGCCTGTTCACACTTGTGCAACGGTTGTGCTGCGAGACACACGAGGCACAAGATAGAGATAGAGTATTCTGAGTTGAGTGTGGATTGTGTAGTGGCAATTCGCATGCCACACCATGGTGGATCAAACCACCTTGAAGCACAACACAAGGAATTATAAAAGAAGGAAAAAAATGAATTTATTAACAATCTTAGGAGTAGCTAAATGAAAAATGTGCTATTAGCGGCCACTAATTAAAATTTGAGAAAATATTCTGTTAAAGTAATAAGGTCTCAATGACTGGGACAAATTTTCAGAATAGGCATACAAGTACCGATTGATGTACAATTGAACCTAGTGGTCCATGTGCAGTAGGGCTCTATAAAAAGGGGGTAGACGCACGGTCCGCCATTCTGTGGTCAACTTTCAGGTTAGGTTAGGTTAGGTTTTTAGGTTTGAATTCATATAAATATTTTTGATGATGGAGACGATAAACATATGTTTATCAAGTTGAGCAAATGAATTAAGTTATTGTTTTGAAATCTTGGAGGTTGATTTGTCATATAAAATGGTTCATATTGCTTAGCATCAAATTGCAAGAATTATAACCATTTTTATCATAAAACTGAAATTAAAAAATACAAATTTGCCAGATGCAGGAAGATGAATCAAGGTTAAAATTTTGACTTAGAAATTGCCAGACTGGAAATTCAATGTTCTGTGGAGTGAGTATTATTTTTTTCTAACATAATTTTCATCACTGAACATATGTTTGACTGTCGAATTGAATGAATTCAAACCTGGCGCTAAAAGTTGACCACAGAATGGCGGACCGTGCGTCTACCCCCTTTTTATAGAGCCCTAATGTGCAGCAACCACTGGCATATGAGTTCATTCATCATACTGGGACAGGCGATCAATAATACATTATATTTAATAATATTATAAATAAATGTATAATAATATAATAATAAATTGATTGGTTATAATAATGTATTATTTATTAACGAAGAGAATGGTTGATTGGTTGATTCATTCATAAAGAAGCTAAGTTTTCCGAGATTTAAGGTACCGGATCAAATTACCAGGTTGATATTACAATAAACCGAGGTACTGTATCCTTATTATTATTTTATGAAATATTGTAATAAGTAATACGACGTTATACGCATTAAATCTATCGGATTCTGTATTCTAAAATTGGTTATCTAGCACTGGCGGCTCGTGCACACGAAACAGGTGAAGTGCTGTACGCCTGTACAGTAAAAGATATGGGCATTTCACCTGCTTCGTGGGCACTAGCAACCAGTGTTATCTAGTATACAATCTTGTAGTCTAAATTGGCTTTCCACTAGATTGCTTTACAGTATGTTACGTTGAAAAACATTCAGCCTCCACTTGCGATGGAGGATTTTTACTGGCTTACCTTGAAATCCCGTTTACTCAAGCAGCTTGATTAGTGTGGCTGACAGTGACAGAGGACAGTTTTTGATCTTTCTAATCCTCACGAGTGTGGAACCACAATCATACCGTGTACGGTACAGTGTTTACTTCAAATTCAAAGACATGATCTAGTTCAGAAAATACTGATCTTCACGGATAACAGTTTTCATTATTGAAATTTCTATTAGCAAAAAATTGATAAATGTTATTCCTGTTTGAAATCTTGAACTGTAAAACAATAATTCCACTTATGATGGATACAGGCATACAGTTCATTCTCACTCTCATAATTAATGATTAATTGAAATTTTAGACTAAAACACATTGATGTAATCAATCATTGAATCTTTTTCAATATTCTATAGAATTATTTTGATACGACAGGAAAGCGTTTTAGCCTAGGCTATATAATTTCTAAGCCTTTTGGAAAATAGTTTGTGAAATTATAAGAATTCACGTAGCCTACCTGTATTCACCTATGTGTCTGTACACTATACCGTATTGAATAATTGCTTAGAAACTAGAACTACCTAGTCTAGTTCTGAAAATATCATTAGAGAGAGCAGAGAGAATTAGTTAACAGCAAGAATGACAGGGTATAGTCGCTGGCTTCTTTCTGTATTGTGTATTATTATGCTGAGATTGCAATTGCCCTAATTTGTTATTTTTTGTTATTTATTCTAATGTAGGGCAAAACAACGGACCGCAACGGTACGTCACACAGTAACAGAGGCCGAGACAAAAACCGACATCCTTGAGAATTCGGCGTTTGATTTTACATGACAAACTACGATCAACCGTCTACGCAAACGTATCGTTTGATTTCAATAATGTGATTGAAAAATAATTGAATATATTAATCGTTTCCTCACATAGTGATTTTGTCATTTCATTTTCAACTCCTCAATGTTTCATTATTCTACGATTATAGTGATGATTTTCAAAAAATCGTTACCTTGGGAATAAGTGTAAATCTGAATCATTTATTAGAAGTATTCTTGGATGAAACACCAACGGAGACAATTACATTATTTCATGAATTTATCAAGTGGAAAGTAATAAATCTCCATACATTGCATCATCTCCCAATATTATTATAGAGTTGAAAAATTTTGTAGCTGCAGTAGTAGGACAAAGACTGATTACCAAGTTTGACATTACTGTATTATATGAATTATTATATGAATACAGTAATTGTATTAATTATAGCAATTGTTCTACTACAGTAAATTGTGAGTGTTTGGAAGGTAGCAATAATAAGTCATCACCATCATCATCATAATTGATAAGTATCAGCATAATTTCGTTAATCACATTGTTCAAGTATCATACCTTTCATCTTATGTCAGGGGAAATAAATTAGTTATAATATTTTCAAAATGTGTGCAATTAATTAGTTATAAACTAAATTACTTACTACATAGAAATATAGATATAAGTATGCTACTGCATCGTCCATAGATATGAATTTACAAACTTGAGGTTCTAATGTAATGCACCTTAGAATACTAATTAGCTTTCTATTATAAACACACTTGAAAATTCTGTACCAAAGTTGATATTGTCAGTGTATTCATGCCAATTTAGTACTGGTAGGTAATTAGTGATAGAAGGTTCAGCAGTCTTAATTCGTCAAATCATACAAACTGAGGTGAATAGTTGTATGTAATACCGTTAATTAGTATGAAAGTACTGTACTTGTAGAGTCCAAGTATGAAATAGTTACAGGTCATTGACCTAGCTGCTGCAGTCTATAGTTGCTGGTTTTCCGACTAGCGACAGTGGCAGATCTCAATTATTTGAGGTTGCATAAATATTTTGCTCCAATCGAATTACACGGCCACTACACAAACTTCCTTTACAAAATCAATACTATTGGTTAATTGTTTTTACAACAGAACAACCTAGTTCAACAGTACAACAGGATTTACCGAATCTGATTTTCTATCTTCTTAAAATTAATTAGCTCATTATTTACTAGCCTAGAGTTGAGTGAGTGAAAAATGAAATAAACTTACCCACATATTTATTAGAAGCTCAAAATGTTTCATTCTATCTTATCGATAAAGGCCATTGACGATAACTTGAATGATGTCATGGTTAAATGAGTCACATTTGATAAGAAGTTGGAACAGACCAACACTGAAATAAATGAAGAATAAAATTTTCCATTTGAAATATTAATCTTATCAATGTATTTTCTGATAATAGACAGAATTATTATCTTTTAAAAACTGCAAATCACTCACTAGTTGATTAAGGTTTTTCACACAGAAAAAATTATGAGCATTTTTTGGGCGTAAGTCGATGTTTGTTTAACCTTTTGTGCTTGAATTGAAATTTGAAACCAATATTTTTTGAATAATTTAGAATACGATTTCGATGGTATCAACTCATGACGGAATATCTATTGCAATTACACTGAACAGCATTTATTTTCCTTCTCATAGTTTCAAGAAATAGAATGATGAAATTTCCTGGTTTTAGTTGAGAATTATCTTATCAATTTCAGATTTGATTACTTTAAACTAACTTTCGTAGTTTGAAAGAGTCGAAACCAACGAACTTGAAACTGAAATTTATCTATTATCGTGCATCAATGCACTTTGGTTTGATTTTGTTTATTTGAAATACTGATTTACACTAGTTTCACTATAATTATTGTGAAATAGTATTCATAATCAGAATAATTTACAGTACATTAAAAACTTACTCTCTTTTGTATCAGTATTAACTAGGTCTGGCCCAACACATTTCATTACAACCGAATAATGGTATTTCAAAATATAAAACGAGTTATACGTATACTAGATTAATAAACCACATTATTCTGAAATATGCGAAATAAAAAGGCCTATTGAAACCATCATTGATTGTGATTGAATTTGATGTTTAAGTTATTGATCTATTCCTGGCCCTGGACAGAACCCGAACGGAACTACAACAATCATGACTTAATTTTTACTTTCAACTGTATCTACATTTTGAAATGAGATTTTAATACATTTAATCAAACTACATTTACATTAAATTTTACTACATGTAATTAAATTTTGAAATAATAGGTAGCAAGTCAACAGTGCAATAGCTCTAAAATAACTTAAAACTAAATTAAGTGAGAAAATAAATTTTGTCATAATTTATTATACTTATTGTTTCCGACGTGAATTGAAATGTTCCTTTACTTTTTTGTTAGTTTAGGATATGAACTCTTTCCCCACTCACGGATCTATGGTCTATGTGGGGAAATATTTATTTCCTATAAACTTTGTATGATGTACTGAATTTTTGTAAAGAATTTGTTTTTGGGAAATAAAGAATTGAATTGAATCCTATGAGAGCAAATTATAGGTATTGAAAGTTTATGAAAACTCTATGAAGAATGTTTCCCGCCTAGGAGGAGGAGGAGGAGAGAATCCAGAAATGGAGATAGTGACCTTGGTCAGTGCACTTCCTCATTCCACAGACGCACAGTTTGTTCAGAACCCGTTTCAGTTGTAAATAAGCCACCTCTCCTCAGGGCGGAGGCGGAGTGATTCACACTTCACACCCCAAAAAAATATCTGTGATATCATCAATTTAGGCACAGAGTTAATGTGTCCAACCAAAGGATACCAAACAAAACACCAAAGTTTTTTAAAATTATTTTTTGCTTTCTCTTTTTGTTGTGCTCTGTAAGAATAAATTTGAAATTGAAAGCCCTATCAAATGGGGAAAAGGCAGAAATACATTAAAAATGAGAAGTTACTACATAGTAAGTCTTCTTCTGTATTATAGGATTTCCAAGTACAGTAACATCTTTCGTTTAAAATTTCAGGTAATGGAAAAATGAAGGCTTTTACAAAGTGAATGCTATTATTTGAATAAGAGATATTCATAATTTTTGTCACTTTTCTTGATAGGCCTTCACCCATATAGGCCTACCTAGTGTACCCTGTAGAGTTTGTATAATCAGTCTCTGATTATACAGTCTCTATAGTATAGTGTACGCCAATGTACCTTAACAACAGATCAACAAGTAACTTACAGTACAATAAGAATAAGATTCCTTGTCAGAATAATTCTTTTGCATGGCGACTGAATGTGGTGGAAGGAAACATTCACCATTCATTTACTTTTCTATTGATAGATTGATACGCCTCCTGAACAGTAGCGGTTCCAGACCCGAAAAACTGGGGGGGCAAGGACTCAAATTCACGAGTGATTTTCTAGGGGGAGGGGGCTGGAGTTTATAAAAGGGTATGTGATGCCCTTACCCCTACCCCAGATAGTAGGGTTCCCAGGCGTCTTTTTTCCTTGGGAAAAATTAAAAATATCATGACAAAGTAAATAATTAGTCTAATGCCCGGTTTTTCCAAGCACACTCAAAGTTGAGGGACCCTCAAATATTGATGAACAGTTGACATTTCCTATGATAAGTATAGGGAATGTAGTAAAGTGTAGTAAACTTGAGGGTCCCTCAAATTTGAGTGTGCTTGGAAAAACCGGGCATACTGCCCAAACTCAATTCGATTATTTTTCGAGCTAGGTTGAAAATCTTGATGCTTTGAAAATCTGGCCTTATTTTATTTTGAAAATATATTCTTGAGGTTCAAGAGTAGATAATTTGGCAATAATTTCTACAACCTACAATTGAATTAATTCCAATACCTAGTATCATACTACGGCACACAGAGTGTTTCAGAAGGATGCGCAATACCTACTCAGGCTGTTTCCTTATACCAAGTAGAGAAAAAAGTACCATGGAACATAGGTACGGTATACCCTCAAAAATGCTTTGTTACCGAGATAACAATGGAGAAAAATTGAAAATTTTCAGAAAGTATTAATCTTTGGAGGTTTTATTCAAGTTATAAAATTATTTATTAAAAATTATTATAAAATTATTACGTGATAAATTCAATCAATTTTTCACTTGTTCAATGTTTTGTCTATTATTTTGTTTCCTTTTGATCGCGATTTCTAAGATTTTGGTAAAATTTACTCAATCACCGCTATTCAACGTTCTCTTCAGAATATCTTCTGATTCTCTTCAACTTCTATCAATATTGAAAATAAAGAACTATATGGTAGCATATTTGCTCTATTATCTCAATAACCATTCAAGTTGAAAACTCCTCATGAAACAGTCATTGAATTCCTCAGATAATTTCACATGGGAATTAATAATTTTAGAATCTGAGTAAAGCCAGTAAAATACATAAAAAAATGAATATTTTTGAGAAATTTTAATTTTTCGCCATTGTTATCTAAGCGGTAACGAAGCATTTTTGGTGGTGTGTCCCAAGGAACTTTTTCCACTACTTGGTTTGAAGAAACAGCTTGAGAAGTATTGCACATTCCTTCTGGAACACTCTGTGTAGTATGAAAAATTTGCAATTAATTCAATATTTGGTAAAACTTATTGCCATTCTATCTACGTTTGAACCTCAAGACTATATTTTCAAATAAAATAAGGCCAGGTTTTCAAGGCATTAAGATTTTCAACTTCTCAAAATCAACAAATCAATCAAATCTTCAAAAATCAACAAATCAACAAGTTAGACTGATTACCGGTATTTTTGTAATGATATTTCAGATGTGATGCAATCATCATAATCCACTTCATTGTAGATTGGAGGACTCAATAACCTTAATTATGAACTTGATTCATGGAAGATATCGGCAAGCTTCTTTGGCTGAAGTACCAAACTATAATTTAACATATGAGTGAGGATTTTCAATTAGGCTTGGAAATTCCATATGAACTTGCAATAACAGATATAATCTATTCTATAAACCATTAAATGATTTTTGTCCACTAAATTAATTATTTTAGAAATAATTATATTAAACTAGAAAATCAATATTGGAAAAATTCCCATGAAAACTGGGGGGGCAGCTGCCCACCCCTGGAACCGCCACTGCTCCTGAAGTTCGGTTGAGGCCTACGTTGTTTGTTCTAAAACTTAGTTGGTACTGTATTAGAGAAGAGAGTGAGGGTTGCAGGTGCAATGAAAGGACATCAACTTCCGAGGCCGTAGGATGGGATGTTTTTGGGGTGCAACCCCTCGTACGACTACAGTGTTGCCACACTCATTTTCACCATTCACCACTTCTCAGTATTCAGTTTCAACATTACTCAACCTACTCCAAAAAACGCATCTATATACAGGCATCATTATAATGCAGGCAGGATTCAATGTTTATAGGATGCCAATTATGTTCTGTTCCTACATCTGATGAAAAATATCTATTTTAGATTTTAAAATGAGATATCTATATAGATTTTAAAACGATCATCTAGGTATAACTAAATGAAAACTCTAATTAACAATATCAGCTGTTGGAATGCACAACAAGCAGTCTTCAGACAATAAATTGTCTTGCCAATTGGCATCTTACCCGGCATAAAAACGAGCTCTCACTCTCATTTTATTGGTTTATGATATACCAGAATTTATTTATTTCATTGTAATTAGTCAATATTATGTCAAGAATAGCATTTTCTTGCTTTCCAACAGAAAATCATCAATCAACAATTAGTCGATTTCGGAATTAGGTAGGTACCCGTTAAAAATTTCACGGTGTCAGTAGGTGAAGTGGAAAATTAATAATGAAGTCGTGTAACAATGTACTGTAGGCTACTGTATTATCATTGAAAATTATATTATATTTTATCAAAGTAATTATCTGTTATTTAGAGTGATTATTAAGTATGTATGCAAAACTTACTGCAACTCTGATGAAAGTATCTTCTTTGAGAAATAATTAAACTCTGATATGCAAATTTTTTATTCAACTTTATTTCGGAAAACGAGATTGTTTTCAACTTCAGTTCAGCTACGTCAATTTTGAAGTCAATATTACAATATTTTTTTATTCTGCGAAACGTTTTCAGACTGAATTAAGCAAGTTCTAGTCTACAATAAACTTCATAACATATTAGTTATATGTTATACACTTCAATATTAGTTATAAGTTTCTAAATACTGTGGTATCTTTCATATCAGTATAACAAACCCAAAAACAAACTTCTTGTAGCAATTACATAACAAGATTTTTCATTCTTATAACATTTTTCATAGTCTTTTCAAGCTAGGCAATTTACTACTTCTAGTCTAGTCTTGAGTCCATTATATGATCAACACTGAAGATCTCAACAAGATTGAATAAGATCTCATCAAACTATTCTTGAACAAGATCAAGGTCTCGTGATTATATGATGCCAATTGGCGAGAAAATTGTCTTTTGAAACAGCTGATGTAGAGTATCCATTGATTTTAAAACCATCATCTAGGTATAGCTAGATGAAAACTAATTGATCAGCTATTGGAGCGCACAGGAAGCAGTCTTCTGACAATTGTCTCGCCAATTGGCATCATACAAACCCGGCATTATTGATAGTTTTACATCAGCTGCAAGCTAATAAAACATTAATATTCTCATGAGCTTGTTCAATATAAAAATAACATTGAATTATATAATGTTGCTTAAAGTAACACTTCAGAAAAATTCATAAATATTGCAAAATTCATGAGTTTTACAAAAAAAAATGTAAACAGTAGTTTTAATAAGTCAGGCATCAGGGTCCTGATTCATGGAAATTTGGAAGTCTCTATACTGAAAAAAGGTGGACACACACTACACGTTGGAACATTTTAATGATGAGCAATCTTATCAATGTCTAGTGTTTGTACGACTTTCTCTTGTACAAGACTTCCAATTTTTTTTGAACAAAACTAGTGTGTAAAAAAGCTTAGCGTGATAAAGGAAATAATCTCATAACAGAAAAACCAGATTAAAGTATAACTTGTTTTATTATAAATCTTACTTCTATGTACAAATAATAAATCTAGCTACAATACTTGGGTTCTTAAAACAGAACCAATCAATTTACAATTGTGACTGTTTTCACAGAAATGCTTCTTTTATGACGATAATGACCAAAATACAAAAATAATTTATAAAAAAATTTCTGTGCGTTCAACTCTTGCTTCAAAAAATAGAAAATTTAAACAAGGCAACAGGAGCAGCTGAAAATAGTTAATTGCAAAGGCCACCAATAGTTTCAATTACAAATTAAGTTAAAAGTTATTACAGAGAAAAATTGGCAACATTGTCAACTGACTATCAATGATACACACCCATAAGAAAATGAAAAAATCAAGATTGACAGATATGGATTTCTCTATATGGCTCTGTATTTTCACTTTGCGCAAGACAATAATAAATATCACTGCTCCTATGCAATTTAAACAATGAATTCAAGAATCTGATTAATAATGAGCATACCGGTATGCCGTAATATATTCCAGTATGTACATAATTAATTTACAATATGTACAAAAAATATAGAAAATTTACAATTTGCTAAGCTTCTGTATCACAATACGGCAACTTACCGAAATATACAAAAATAATTTTACCAATATAAACTTTTTAAAACATTTGCTTTAAAATACAGGCCTTGTTGGTAACTCGGATTGGCCGGCCGAATGTGGTACTTAAAAACTAACAATTTCGAGATCACAATAGTTCGTTGCTGGCAGATATAATGAACCAAACGCAACACACACAGACCTCCTGGCGCACTGCACTCACAACCGTTTGGAGGGAACAGTGTTGTCTCTATCATTCATCACAATAATAAATTTTACAGTAAAATGTCAATATCGGAATTGCTAAATTTCAAAAATTACCTGAAATATTGAATGATTGTGATACATCATTTTTTCAATGATTGAATTTCCTGTCATAAATTAATGAAGTTCAATATAAAAGTTACCATAAACAGGCTTCTGTTCAAAATTTCTGTGGCCATTGCATAATCATTACAATTACAGTAACTTATCTTATAATTACTTGATACATCTTCATATTATCAAGCAATATAGACTACAACTAGTAGCCTATCAACCAAAATATATCTAATGCATTCATACGGTACAAGGAAAAGTGGTACTTTCTACCACTTGTCAATTGCCAAGTAAAATTGGAGTAATAGATATAACTCAAGTCATTGGGAAATTAAAACGATGATCTCAATAGACTGGTAGGCTGCCAAGTTAATCAAATAAAATCCATCCATTTAAAAATGTTGGAGCAACGCTATGATTTTTTATTTTAATGTTACGTTATTCAATAATTTGATGACGATTGAAAGAATGTTTTAAGAACTCCAGGAACCACGAATGAATGTTCAATTATTATTTTGTTACCGGTATCTTGTGAATGCTTGAATGGAATCGATTTTGAAAATTTGGAAATTGATTATTAAAATACAAATAAATTAAAAATATTCATGAGAAAATACAATACCATATCGACTAAAAACATATAATATGAAGTAATAGTAAGTGAGCCATTGACTACGCAGGCCATTTAATCAATAAATGAAATATAATTTCACATTAGAACGATACCTCACTTCCACAATATTCAAATATTTCGTAAATAAAAAACTGTCTTTTTACTATATTCTACTAAAATTCCTTCTCAATGTAACTGTATTTAACCTCAATAATTATGAATAATTTAAAATCAAGATTCATATTGAGATAGCAGTTCTCTTGACAGAAAAATTATTAATCATATTGATGGATGGAAGTAGAAATGATAGAAAGTGTGATTGGCGAACAAGAAACAGTGAATGGTTGATGAAATTATAAGCCTAATTGGTAATCTACTTTATTGAAACCTTTTCTATGGAAATGAGATGGCTCACAAACTAAACAATCAACTTATCAAATATTATTCGAGACAATACTGCACCTGTTAAGAAGGTCGGATGCTGCAGCCAAGTCAGTCACACATAGATAATGTTCAGACGGTCATTGCTAAGAACGGCCTCTGCGTTAATGAGTCTGTTTCTTTCGCCTGAGCAGAACATAGATCGGGTGTGGAAGTCGACCTTGTTAGCTGGCCTCCAAAGCTGAAGATGGACACTAGGCTTGTGATTCTGTCGATTTCCATAGTGGTAGCTCCACTGTCCTCATCGCATTCTGACAGCAACGTTGAGTCATCGAGGAACACGGAGTCGTCTTCTGTTGTGGTCTTGGCTCGCTTGGGAAGGATGCTGAGAACGGCCTCCTCGGTCTCCCACTCGGCGACCGCTCGTCTCCTCTTTAGGCAACGGGTGGACAGCGACGGCTGCGGCACTGCGGCTGGGGATGCTGGCGACGGAGACGACCTTTCTCGTAGGATAACAACACTCTGTTCTCGAGGAGCCTTGTCCAGATCAAGGTAGGTAGGTGCTTCACCGGTCTGCGAGCAGAATTGCGCTGGTGCATGGTTCTCTTTGTCGTCAACATCTTGGTCAGGACATCGCACACAGGAAGCGGGAGACTGCAGGTAGGCCATTTCACCGCCAGCGTCTTGAACAGAGGCGGGTGATGCTGATGATGTTGTTGATGATGATGGCGTAATTCCCGCTTCTTCAGCAGTCAGCGCTATCAGGTTGTCCTCGTCATAGTTAGTGTAATCCTGAGTGTACTGGGTCGGCGAGTGCACCATGTGATAAGCTTCTTCCATAAATATGTATCTGGCTTTCTGAAGAACGGTAGCTACCAACAGGTTTTTATGTAAACTCACTCCACCACGCTGACTACGAGATTGCGCGATTTTTGTCAGCGAAATGCTGATTAACCTTTGCGCATCCGTAGCCATACTTTAACCACCGAACTGTTTTTATTACTGATAAGAACAAACAAACTTTAAAACACAGTTTTTGAAGAACACACGATCACACGAACGTCACATGAACTTCGATCGACACAGGTTACCGTAATCCAGGCTATGCTCACTCGAGAAAATTTCCAACTGAAGTGGAGGCCGCTGACAACACTACCCATATAAGTAACTTTCCGTCCGGATGACGTCACGGCCTACTTATCAACCAATCACAGTGAACGGCCTTCGCTATTCAAAAAGAGGTGACTGCGAGCGCGCTTCTAGCGGCAGCCTCGTGAACCACCTACCCTCCTATTCAAGGAGTTATGACGTTCTAACTCACTCGCTCCTCTTCCTCACTCTCATCCATCGACAAAACAGAAATCGCTCTCAACTCTGAACTGAACTGAAACAACTACTCCTACAATCATAATTTATAATAATGTAAATTCGATTTATATGAAATATTGGCTTAATTTATTATTTGAGTTATTGTAGTAACACATGCCGGTAGCTAGACTTTCATAAATGTCTACAATAGGATATTCTTATTTTACCTTGTTACACTAAAATTTCGTACAGTTAGCATTATCACTAAAAGACTAAATAAATTATTGACACGGCCCAGGGAAGAAAATTATTCTTTTAGGTAAAATTTACCCATATATGGATAATAATTGATTGAACCTAGAATCAATAATTGAATGTAACATACAAAATTGTAACAGTTTCAAACGATATTACTATATGTCTATGAACTATTGAATTTTTGTTAGAACTGACCATTTATATTGTAGGAAAACTTCTAAAACAATCTATAAACTTCATGTTCCATTACATAGATCTAATCTAAATTTTATGGTACGATTTAAAAAGCAATAGGCCTATTAGGCTATTAGTACAACAATTATTCTTCTATATTTTTACTTTATTTGAATGGAGCACGAAGACGTCTCATGAAATGATTTTTTATTGAAAATAGAATCGTGAAGCCTGATAAATAAATATTATTCTATTGATGAAATCACTTGCAGATTGGAATAGTGCTAAGATTTTAGGCTTTAACGCTATCTAGTGGAGACTTTTTGAAAGAGTAGTCTATAGTTCTTGCGTTTTCCTCTCAGTCAGCAGCACCTTACGATGTATTGATTCAAGGTCTATTCGCTGTGTGCAAGTGGCTGGAAAGGATTTTTTTGGCGATCGAGGCGCTATTGGCGGATCATTTCGGCGAAAAATTGGGCGAATTAACATTAGAGGAGATAGGGCTAAACCTAAAATAATGTCCTGGAGAATTTGTTGAATTGTAAAAATAAAACACGCAATGGAAATTTCGAATTCTACACTTTTCCAGTTGCCATACATAAGTTTCATCAACAAAAAGAATGGTTCACTGCATATTGAATAAATATTGATAGGTGAAGCTAACCTAATTGTTTTGTTTACGTGCAAAAGAATTTGACAATAAAGTAGGACCATGGAGTGCTCCATTCTAACCTGTACATGAGGTAATGTACATGAATAGTTTTTATTTTAGTTAATCTAATAAGCTGTTACTATCAACGCAAAAACTCTATTAATTATGTTTTAATAAGGAATATTCATATCATTCAATTTTTCAAATAAATGTGGGCTTGCGCCAATTTTTCATTTTCATGTAAGATAACTTATCAGCTGTTATCTCAAAGGTTTTGTTGACTCTCAAATACATCTGTTTGCGGTTGTCTGCTCTCAAATACTTGAAAACTAGGATATTTCTAATATAATGAGCTATAATACTATCAATAACTAACATTCCTATCCTAAATATCATGCTCTAATTACTGAGAAATGCATGAAGCAGCAAATAATTCCATTCTAATTATAAATACGTTTTTCCCATTTAGCGCTATGCTTTGTATGCTAAAACGCGTATAAAAGTACAGACAATAATCCACCAGAGCCGCAGCACGGTAGATGCTCATAGCAAATAGACCTTAGGCTATGAGAATCTACCGTGCTGCGCTCTGCTGGATTATCATGTGTACTTTTCTGTGCGTTTTAACATGCCAAGCATAGCGCTGAATCGGAAAAACGCATTTATTATTGAAATGGAATTATTTGCTGCTTCATGCATTTCTCAGTGATTAGAACATGATATTTAGGATAGGAATGTTAGTTATTTATAGTATTATAGCTCATTATATTAGAAATATCCTAGTTTTCAAGTATTTGAGAGCAGACAACCGCAAACAGATGTATTTGAGAGTCAACAAAACCATTGAGATAACAGCTGATAAGTTATCTTACATGAAAATGAAAAATTGGCGCAAGCTCACATTTATTTGAAAAATTGAATGATATGAATATTCCTTATTAAAACATTATTAATAGAGTTTTTGCGTTGATAATAACAGCTTATTAGATTAACCAACATAAAAACTATTCATGTACATTACCTGATGTACAGGTTAGAATGGAGCACTCCATGGTCCTACTTGATTGAAAAATTCTTTTGCACGTAAACAAAACAATAAGGTTAGCTTCACCTATCAATATTTATTCAATGCAGTGAACCATTCTTTTTATTGATGAAACTTATGTATGGCAACTGGAAAAGCGTAAAACTTGAAATTTCCATTGTGTGTTTTATTTTTACAATCCGGAACACAACAAATTCTCCAGGACATTATTTTAGGTTTAGCCCTATCTCCTCCAATGTTAATTCTCTCAATGTTTCGCCGAAATGATCCGCCAATAGCGCCTTGGTCGCCAAAAATATCCTTTCCACCCACTTGCACACAGCGAATAGAAGAAGGTTGGGACCAGCGATAATAGAATATGAGTAGATTGGGCTTGCAATACCGGTTCTACAGCAGGCGAGCGTGACATTACCCCCCAACTGCTAGTGTACTCACCTCGCCCGGCTGGTCTGGTAATCTCATATTGTACGGGCTTCTTATATCATTCATAACTCAAGTTTAAATCGGAATATTGAAACGAAATTGACATCAATAGTATAGTCAAATCATGCTCTACAAATAATGTGATATACTATTTCATTGTAACTATGATACTTTTCAAGTTATTGTTTTACAAATCAAAATAGTGTAGTATTTGGTGATTGCACGCATCTTTATTATCTTCATTTAATTTCTATGATAGCTTTTAATGGTAGAGGTATTGAATGAAGTTTATAGTACTAGTTAAGATCTTTAATTCTATGTATAATACCATTAACTTTATAATCAAAGAACAGCAGAAGATTGCGTTGAAGATTGGAAATAATAATCAACCGTACCTTGCCCACTGCAGACCCTTGTTTGTGGAGGCTGGCATTCTTACCCTACCTGCACTGTTTGTTTGTTTGTTTTGGAGGCGTGTTTGATGGTTAGGCGGAAACCGAATGTATTTTTGAGAAATCAGCAATATCACCACTATAATACCAGACAGAGGAATGACACTCATGTATCAGCAGTACAATCCAGACTGGCACAACAAGGACCTCATAACATCTGCTCGAAAATCTACAACTGTTTGCCAAATGAATTGAAGACATGGGAAAACTACAGAAAATTTAAAAATGAACTAAAAATCTTCCTCACAAAAAGACCATATTATAGCATACAGGAGTATTTTGAGGAAAAAATCTCACCGCACCTGCACCAGGAACTATGAAGATGATGAAATTCTGACGACCACGGCGCGCACGCGCTTCCAGTGGGAGAACTTCAAGTATCAAGTAAACAAGCATCAAGGCTTTTAAAAGGCTTTGTAAATCATCCATAACTCAAGTTAAAATCAGAATAAAATTTAAATCGACTGCTTTGTGAAATTATACTCTAGAAGGATCGTGACTATCATTGTGATTTTTTCCATCGTAATTATCATGATTTCTACGTTATTCGTTGACAATCTAAATAGTATAATATTATTTGGTATTTGCATGCATTTTTATTTTCTTCAATAAACTTTTTAGATAGAATTTATGGTTTGAGAAAAAAATTAATCTAATAAAAAATATAGAACTTATTGAGATCTTTGAATTAATGTATAATTCAGATTCATGCATGTACAATCCATAAATACAATGACAAACATTTTGATTCTTCTCCAGTAATCCAGTAATCCAGTAATCCAGAGGAGAATGGTGTACTCTTCCTATGTCCTGACTTTCAATAAGTTTCTATATACACTATAATACAATTATTGGAACCACCCTCAATATCACTCAAAAATAGTCATTTGTCTTGTGAACAGTATTATTGCCCTTCAAAATGAATTATTTTTTTGAGTTTCTGCCTTATTTTCTGTTCATCAATCTTTTCATTTTGGTTACGTATATATTTTTTTATCCTCATTGAAAAGTAGATTTTGCCTACGGTTTCTATCAACCAGTCCCTATGGTTGTCTTCTCCTTTCAATGCAAAGTGAGGTGTGTCCCGGAAAATATTCAAATCCAAGGAACGTATCAGGAGTTTATTTGTATAATAGTTTATGTTACTTGGTAGTTTTGGCTTTAGGGAGGATATTTTGAAGATTTTTTTGCAAATCTTACTAATTCTGTTCACATCATATGAGGGCTGAACTAATAAGCCACCTTGATTCTTAATTGAAATCAGATTCGTAGATAGATCTATTGGACTATTGGTATTGTTACTGTTCATTCTTGTCAATTGTCACATTCTTCACATTTTATTTTGCTAATTACTCTTCTAGCAATGTATGTACTCTACAAGTACACGTATTGCTTGAACGGAAGCTTCTTGACAACTGAAATCAGACTAGCTGATTAAGCTGATTTCAACCGAAAATTGCACAGATTTCTTGTCTGGAGAAATAATAAATATAGAAAATATGTCGACTGGCAGTTCTATTAATGAAAACGTTTCTATAAATACTGTGTTGTTGTTTACATAAAGAGAGAGGTTTTTTGCAAACGCCATTCAACTGATATTGGAATGTTTACACAGGACAATAGCCTTTTAAAAGCCTTGATGCTTGACTTATTATTATTATTATTATTTCTGATGTTCAACGCATTAATCTGCTGTTCTTTGATCATTAAGTTAATGGTATCATACATAGAATTGGAGATCTCAACTAGTACTATAAATTACATCCAATACTTTTTCCATCAAAAGCTAACATAAAAATCCACTGAAGAGAATAGAGATGCGCGCAATCACCAAATACTAGGCTACACAATTTTTATTTGTAAAATAATAACTTGGAAAATATTACAGTTAAGATGAAATAGTATATTACATTACTTGTAGAGCATGATTTGACAAAGCCATAGAAGTCAATTTCGTTTTAATATTCTGATTTTAACTTGAGTTATGAATGATTTACAAAGCCCTTTCAATATGAGATTACCATACCAGACTGGCGAGGAAAGTACACTAGCAGTCGGGGGGTATTGTCTCACTCCGCGCTACTGCAAGGCGACTCTACTTCTATATTCTATTCTCTCTGGTTGGGACACGTGTGCCATATTGAGTCTTAAAACAGACGGTAGATTCAAAACTTTTTCAAAGCTCAAACATCTGCTTATAAAATTTGCTTATTCTGCCCAAAAAATTACACTTTCATTCAAAAAAACTTTTAAAAATTCAAATTTCTGTGTATCATATGAAGAAATACCATGATTTCCCTTCGATGGAAATTAAGGTTATGGTGCCGGTGGAACTTCCTTTTGGAACTCCCCACCGAATACGGCATAAGAATACATACATACATTCAAAGTCACTACAGCTGTGATTAAGACTCAATAAGACTAGCTTTGAAGTTTTGAATCTACCGCCTGTTTTAAGACTCAATATGGCACCCATGTCCCGACCTTCTTCTATAGACCTTGGCCCTGGCTTATAAACATTTACAGCTTGTTTTTCTGAAGAAAAACAAGTGATTGGGATTGTAGATTCACCAATAAAACGTTATATTTACAATGTTCAAAATTTTTGGGGAAAACAGCTGTTGCTCTAATATTGCAGACGTTGAAAGTACATCAATGGCCGACTTCAAGGTTTCATATTACAATTTGATTTGTAGGTTATGATATTATTTTAGCGACAAAAATGACTTCTATTCAAATTTCACAATGAAAAAATAATCTATATTTATATTCATAATAATATATCAATTTATTCATCAAATCATTGCATTGGAAGCAAAGTTTTGGGTTTTTCATGTCATAGCAACTAGCCAGCTGAGGTTGTAAAATTTCCGAATTATGGGAAACGTTTATGAGACAGAAACACCAATAACATTCACGAATTATGAGTAATGTGGATTGTAAAATGTTTATAAGCCAGGGCCCTTGTCATAGCGAATAGAAGAAGGTTGGGACACGGGTGCCATATTGAGTCATAAAACTTTTTTATGGGTTTTTCGAAAACGGCACCTTTGAATTCATACCCTGAATAGCTCATTATAAGTCATATGATTCAAGCCATCATACAATTTGAAATGCACTCTTTCTGACCGCCAGCTGCCGGAGAGAATTTTTATAGATACACTTTAGGAAATTGCTTGTTTCGGTTGTCTATCAAATGTATGAACCTAAAATGAACCAACAATTATAGTAAAAGTTTTTGTGTCAATGCTTTGGTTACAGTCCCGACAACAAAATTCGGGATTTCGGCATTGGTGTGACTTGTTCATGTCGTGGCTAAAACAAAGCCACTCCAGTTGAACACACACATATGCAGAGCTATGGTTTATCTCGTCTCAAGCCATCGTGAATGGACTATAGTTCCAAAAATTAAGGCGGTTTCGTCTGTTCCTTGTGCATTCCAACAATGGGCGAAGTTAGGAGATATTTCGTGGGGTCTAGAATCCCCCATAGAGAAAAGGGGCTCTGCGCTCCGGAAATTTTTGTGATTTTTCATCATTGACATTCAAAAACAAAATTCTATATTGACGTCTTTTTAATTTATTAACATAGAGGAAAATTCATTAATTTTACAAAAAATTATAACTAGGGTATTGGATACAAAATAGCATAGGAAAATAGCAACAGTTATAATGACTTAGCAATACAGTAGTTACATATTAATGACTTTATTCCATGGTTTTAGGAAATTCTTAATTGAATGATTGTAATCAAATAATTGACTTAGGCTATTCCATATTTCCGCAATAATTTATTCCAGCACAAAGTTGTTTCAATTAAACTCATATGAAAAACAAAGCAATTGAAAGTCCTCAAATGATTTTGAACAGCCTACATAATTTTTTTCAATTCCATCAAGCAACCAAGGTGCGTTGAACTGTTAGTGTAACAATAGCCGTTGTTCCCTACAGAATAGTAGGCAATTTAGCTCAAGGGGATAATGGACAGTGCTTCTATTTTGAGGGAAATTTTACTTTCCGCAAATACTGCTACAGCTAGAGAAAATTTTAGAGGAACGCTATGCGCTGTTATTAAATTTACCATTTGAATAGATCACTTTCAAGAATTTTTTGATATATACTTTCATGTATTTTTTGGAAGGTAGTTAGCTTATATTATAATATGAGATATGTAATTGATTTATACAAAATTGATTTGATACGATTATATAAGTAAATTGAGATCTGTAAATATTACGATGACCTACAGGCAATGGCGTAACTAAGGAATGGAGCGCCCCCCCCCCGCTAGCCGTGTGGGTGTCTCCCCCCTCAAAGATAAGAACCAGAAAAACTCATTCAAGTTACCTTTGTTTTTTTTTTTGCATGTTTTAATGTACGATGATAACGTGAGCTCGACAGCAGCCTTTCTTTGACATGATTATAGATTGAATGATCGTAAAAGGTCGGAAACAATTAGGCCTAGGTACTTCAACTACCACAGTAAATCCACAAAATTGGAAAAACTACTACAAATTTTCCAAAAAAAAATGTTTAAAATGTTATGTAGCTCATAAAGTAACTGAAAAATGTATTACCCCTCTCTCTAAAAGTTGTAGAGCACCAAAAACTGAGTTCAGAACGTACAAAAAAATTGATATTTCACCAATTTTTTGGAACTTTGAGAATCATTTCTCCAAGAATAGAGCAGGCTACAGGTGGTTTTTTTTCATTACTTTGATCTTGGGTTAGACATAAAGATTCAAATAGAGTTTATCTGGTATTTCGTAGTCTACTTTGAAACTTTGATCACTTTTATCAGAATTCATACTTCACTGTTCTAAATCCAATTTTTTTTTTATACAAAGGACATTCAAGGATAATAGAATAAGGACACCCCTAACTTTCATAAGAGTTAACAGTTCCTGACAGTTCTATTTCGTATATCATAAGTTGAATTTGGTCAAAATTCAAGAAATCCATCACCTAGAGTACTTTAGTAATTTACTTTGAGCTCATTCCTAAATACCGAGAAATAAGCAACTTTTTCCCATCAATGACTTCCAAGGTAGACGCATTTGAACACAAAAAATCGCCTTTTTCCTGGTATTTAGAAAATAGCTCAACTTAGGGAGAGAGGTAATACATTTTTCCGTTACTTTATGAGCTACCCAACATTTTTACTAATTTTTTGGAAAATTTGGAAAAAAATTGTTTTTTGAATGAATGTAAAAAGTACCTATAGTACGGTGCAATTGGACTCCAACCTCAACATCCAAAGAGAAAAGACGATTCCTACGCCAACTTGTTCTATACAACCCCTTTATTGTTTGGTAAAAAGTTACACCCCTATGAGCGTCGGGTTTTTGGGGGAGGGGGGTGAAAGGTGCAAAATTTCAGTTTTTTGTGAATTGTAGCCGAACCAAGCGTCGGACAAAAAAATGTCAAATATGTTTTTTCTAGAGAACAAAATTTGGAAGAGATTGAGACCAATCACAACTCTGTATCATCAACCGTTTCCAAGTTACAATTTTTTGAAAACTCCTTATTTTTTTCACAGGAATTATTCCATTATTTCAAAAGTTTGTAACTTTGAATTGGAAACTCTTGCATCCGTATTTCAAAATCCCTCTTGGCGAAATTCATTTCTCTTCAATTTGAAACCAAATTCGCACTTCTATGTTCAGTGGTTCATGTGCTACAGCGATTTTAAAAAACCCTTACATCCCCAAAATCCCCTAAAATTACATTTTATCGTACAAAAAAATATTACAAATTTTCGGATTGGCTCATACTTCTAGATTTTGTTTCTTGAGACCCTAGACTCTCATGAAAATCGTTTACACGACCAAGACTATCATAGGATTCATGGGGGTTGGTCAAAAGCATCCCTTTATTTTTAATCATTTATATTCTCCCATAACTTTTGATTGGTTCGTCGGATTCTATCGTTCAATAGCTCATCATTTTCTACTCATCACGGCGGTATAAATTCATATATTATAATCCAAATTCGGTGAAAAACTCCAGAATTCAGATTTAAATGATACTCTTGAATAATAATACCTGCACATTGAAAATTCCAATTTTTCACATTTCAATGCTCCCAATCGGAAAGTAGTGAACGGAAAAATCTGAAACTACCAAGAAATGTACAGAAAATCTTCCTCTTTCAAATGGTTACTATGAGAATTGCGAGACCTTGGAAATAAGAAGGTACACAACCAGTTTTTATCACACTTTTTCTGATGAATTCGCTCATTTTTTGAATTCTATTGGAATTTCTCTAACAATAAGCATTGAACAAGAAATTTTCATATACCATCTTTTAGAGGATAAATCACTCTACATTTCTAGACCAAGAACATAACTCTATCCCCAATAGTTACAGAGTTACAATAGAATAAATTATGTTTAATTTTTCAACAATTGAAAACGCTGATTTTCCAACAATGCTATCATGAGGAATTAATTGAAGAATCATGATGAATCTTATATGATATTAAAGATCACATTTTTTTCTACAATTTGAGACCAAATTCATATTTTTAGAACAATTATTGAAGCGTTCTATTTAAGCTCAACGAAGCGTTTCAATGTATCATTCATAGTGTGTGGAGCGCCTCTCAGAGTGAGCTCTGAACTCGACAGTTGGTTTGAAAAATGGATCTAGCTAATTCTGTAATTGTTCAAAAAATGTGAATTTGGTCTCAAATTGTAGAGAAAAATGTACTCTTTGATACTATATATGATTCACAATATTTCTTGAATGAAACTTTGATGAAAACATTGTTGTAAAATCAGCTATTCCAATTTTTTCTCATTTTTGATAAGTTATTCATCTGTAACTTTGTAACTAATGAAGGTAGAGTGGTGTTCTTGGTCTGAAAATGTTGAGAATTTTGCCCTCTATAATGGTTATGGGATTATAAGCATTGACATTTTTTTGTCCGACGCTTGGTTCGGCTAGAATTCACAAAAAACTGAAATTTTGCACCTTTCACCCCCCTCCCCAAAAAACCCGACGCTCATAGGGGTGTAAATTTTTACCAAACAATAAAGGGGTTGTATAGAACAAGTTGGCGTAGGAATCGTCTTTTCTCTTTGGATGTTGAGGTTGGAGTCCAATTGCACCGTACTATAGGTACTTTTTACATTCATTCAAAAAACAATTTTTTTCCAAATTTTCCAAAAAATTAGTAAAAATGTTGGGTAGCTCATAAAGTAACGGAAAAATGTATTACCTCTCTCCCTAAGTTGAGCTATTTTCTAAATACCAGGAAAAAGGCGATTTTTTGTGTTCAAATGCGTCTACCTTGTAAGTCATTGATGGGAAAAAGTCGCTTATTTCTCGGTATTTAGGAATGAGCTCAAAGTAAATTACTAAAGTACTCTAGGTGATGGATTTCTTGAATTTTGACCAAATTCAACTTATGATATACGAAATAGAACTGTCAGGAACTGTTAACTCTTATGAAAGTTAGGGGTGTCCTTATTCTATTATCCTTGAATGTCCTTTGTATAAAAAAAAATTGATTTAGAACAGTGAAGTATGAATTCTGATAAAAGTGATCAAAGTTTCAAAGTAGACTACGAAATACCAGATAAGCTCTATTTGAATCTTTATGTCTAACCCAAGATCAAAGTAATGAAAAAAAACCACCTGTAGCCTGCTCTATTCTTGGAGAAATGATTCTCAAAGTTCCAAAAATTGGTTAAATATCAATTTTTTTTGTACGTTCTGAACTCAGTTTTTGGTGCTCTACAACTTTTAGAGAGAGGGGTAATACATTTTTCAGTTACTTTATGAGCTACATAACATTTTAAACATTTTTTTTTGGAAAATTTGTAGTAGTTTTTCCAATTTTGTGGATTTACTGTGGTAGTTGAAGTACCTAGGCCTAATTGTTTCCGACCTTTATGATCATTTAATCTATAATCATGTCAAAGAAAGGCTGCTGTCGAGCTCACGTTATCATCGTACATTAAAACATGCAAAAAAAACAAAGGTAACTTGAATGAGTTTTTTTCTGGTTCTTATCTTTGAGGGGGGGAGACACCCACACGGCTAGCGGGGGGGGCGCTCCATTCCTTAGTTACGCCATTGCCTGTAGGTCATCGTAATATTTACAGATCTCAATTTACTTATATAATCGTATCAAATCAATTTCGTATAAATCAATTACGTATCTCATATTATAATATAAGCTAACTACCTTCCAAAAAATACATGAAAGTATATATCAAAAAATTCTTGAAAGTGATCTATTCAAATGGTAAATTTAATAACAGCGCATAGCGTTCCTCTAAAATTTTCTCTAGCTGTAGCAGTATTTGCGGAAAGTAAAATTTCCCTCAAAATAGAAGCACTGTCCATTATCCCCTTGAGCTAAATTGCCTACTATTCTGTAGGAAACAACGGCTATTGTTACACTAACAGTTCAACGCACCTTGGTTGCTTGATGGAATTGAAAAAAATTATGTAGGCTGTTCAAAATCATTTGAGGACTTTCAATTGCTTTGTTTTTCATATGAGTTTAATTGAAACAACTTTGTGCTGGAATAAATTATTGCGGAAATATGGAATAGCCTAAGTCAATTATTTGATTACAATCATTCAATTAAGAATTTCCTAAAACCATGGAATAAAGTCATTAATATGTAACTACTGTATTGCTAAGTCATTATAACTGTTGCTATTTTCCTATGCTATTTTGTATCCAATACCCTAGTTATAATTTTTTGTAAAATTAATGAATTTTCCTCTATGTTAATAAATTAAAAAGACGTCAATATAGAATTTTGTTTTTGAATGTCAATGATGAAAAATCACAAAAAATTTCCGGAGCGCAGAGCCCCTTTTCTCTATGGGGGATTTTAGACCCCACGAAATATCTGTATTTCTGGCCATCTTTATAGCAATTCAAATTTTAACAGTTAACTCCTCGAATATTTATATCTTTACAGAACGCATTGAGTTCATATCTTACATATATTAATACTCCATCATTCTGATTGAATTTGATTGAAGTACAAAAACTACAGTATTCCTCTAAATGAGTTATATTCTCGCCCACACTCAACCAGGTTTCAGTCAGAACAACTATTAATATGACTGTCTTCTTTTTACAACTTAAAGACTACTTAGTGTGAATTTTATTCATACAATATTTACAATACCCTATAATATTTACAATGTCCTGTAATATTTACAATGTTCAATAATATTCACAATGTTCTTTATTTCCATTATTAATAGTGACTGTCTTCTTTTTTCAACTTAAAGGCTACTTACGTAGAAACTCCTTTGAACTCTGACTTAGAGTTGAAAGTAGGCATCAGTTGTCTTGATTTTAGAGTAACTCTAATGTAACAAAATCGATTTTCATGCCCACACACTCTTTCTGCTGCTTCAGTTGCCAGTTTAATGCAACAAAGACAGTCAGTCTTTCAACTGACTGGGCGTGGCATGGAAATTCAGGTACCACTTTGTCTTTCAATAAAGAAGCAATGTGTTCTGTCGGCATCTCAGACAGTAGTGGCGGCAGTGTTAACGTGCAGATTGACAAATCAATTAGTTTGGTACAGTCGTTTGCACTAAACTTCATTGGGGGTATTTTGAAGTCTCTCATATCACCTCCAGTTGCTCCAGCTGATAGATCATTTCTGGATTTAAGAATCCTTCTGTATCCAAGCTCTCTTATGTGTGTTCTATCGTCCATTATCATTGCCAACATCAAATTCTCAGGGTGGCAGAAAAATGCGTTCCTTTAAATAACAGAGTCAATTACATGTTTGATGTTGTCTGGTAAATTCCTTGTTGACTTAGCCATCTTCAAGTTATGTTTCGGTGCATCTTTTATGGTATAGTTTCTTTTTACAAGGTCCATTCAATAAGTATAGAGACTGGTTCTTTGTAGTCTCTACAAAGAAGTGGAAGGGGTTCCGACTAGTTGGGCTTGGTAGAGGGGTTCTTTACCGTTCTGGAGCACTGTGTTTGAGCCTCCCAAGGACATTAGCTCATCAGCAGCCATACTGAAGACGCACAGCAAGCAATATGCCACCCAAGGCCAGCGGTAAAGCAGCCAAGAAGGCAGGCAAGGCGCGGAAGAACATCGCCAAGGGCAACAAGAAGAAGTCTATTTGTTGATACAGGATGTTGATTTTCAAGTGTTTTGAGAGCACGTCGCAGCGGTTTGGAAGCAAAAGTCAAACCATCAGATACTAACCCCTGCTCTCACAGTGGCTTTTTCACTTATGAAAGTAGGAAATTTTTTTCAGGGAGGTTTGCAATGACTTGGCACCACGGAATTTCACCAGTAGATGCTGCACTACAATTGCACTGTGGCATGGCGCCACACATGGCCACACTATTTTCTCATCATTTGTTTCGAAGTTTTTGATGTTTTCTACTACAATACCGTTTCTCTCACTGATAAGGGAACTATTATACGCCTGTCAGAGTCCAAACTTCTTCCGTTTCCACCATCCAAGCCGCATCTCAAGGGTTTGTCAGGCGTCCAACGTAAAACTCAACTTCAACAAGTTCTTGGCCTTCCTGAAACATTTACGCCACTGAGAAACTCTTACGTTACTCATGGAACCTTCCTTGTAAGCCTCTTCAACAAAGGAAAGAGTCTCAGACGTGGATTTTTCATGTTTGAAGAAATAATTTCACAGTGTAGCTTTGCTCTATGGTAAGCTCCTGTTGGTGCTGCAACGCAAGGCAAAAACACTGGGCGCGGAAATTGACCTCCTGCCTCAACGAATGCTTGCAGGTGACTGAACCAGAGTGATTCTTATTTGTAAAGACCCCATCTATCGATCACCACCGATCAGATCCCCCTATGAAGCTCGGTTGAGGCTACATTGAACCAGTCTTGATACTTATTGAATGGTGTATGTATATCAAAACAATCTGGTGCATAAGTCGTCATAATGTAGTTAGCAAGGATCTGTAATCCAGTTGTTGGATTATTTTGGGATGAATACAATCTTAAGACACGGTTGACACAGGTTAGCCAACGAGAGTTGCTGATGCGTCCTGCGTCCCTAGCAGCCAAGTCTGGATGACAGTTTCCTGTATTGGTTGCTCTATATCTAGGATATATTCTTGATCTTTACTTATATCATTGTTGTTGATATCTATATATCTTCTGATCGTATTATTATGGGCAGTTTGGTTGGGTTGAGTGGAGGTGGGACTTGTCTTGCAGCCACGTCCTTGTGGTGAGTCCTGGGTAATTTCTAGATACTACTTTTAAAGTGTGGAAATGAGCTCAGAGCTGTATCATAATTATTTTCTGGATAATATACATTATTTATTATCTGGTATTCACGTTTCTAGAGTAAAATACATCTTGTATGGTTTTAGCACAAGTTTGAAAATGATTGAAAAAATCTAAATAATATTGATTTTTTGCAATAAAACCCGTAACTTTAAAAACCGTAAAATTTACCTACTAGGAATTGTTTTTTTGCCACACTGGTATGAAATGATCTGTTTTACATGCATCATACAGAGGCCAAAAACGCTTGTTAAAATAAGGGTGGTAAAATAACCTTGAATGTAAGCTGACTGAAGGTTGTTGTCAATTTAAGGGTTGATTGATCAATAAATAATAAATCCCGGTTTGATTGCATCAAATGTCAGCTGTTTCGCAAGTCAATGTCAACTTATTGGTATTTTGATGTAAAGGTAGTCTCTCATCTGTTATTTTAATTGGTGAGATCCCTTGTCAAGAGAACTGAACGTTGAAAGTTTTCACATCAATCAGTAGTTGAACAATAAAGGAAAACTGCTTCAATAACTGATACTTCAACTTTGATAAGATTAAAAATGTTTGTATTGATTAACTATTGAATAATGATGAATGTGAAATCCATGTTTGAACAAAATTATTGATGTCAGACTTTATGCTATTTCGTCTAGCAGGTTAGCCAGCACCATCTAGCGGGTGATAATGCAACTAGACTAAGCTTTTCTGTTAGCCAATATCAGTCAAAAATTAACAACTGTTAAATGTCGCACCGTCCATTAGGTGGCCCACTTTGTTTTTAGCGTGTTTTGGTCATTGATCCACTTTGGTGTTGTTGGGTCACTCTGGTGTTCAGCAGCTGTTTGTCGCTTATTATACGGAAATAATATTTGCTGAAATAATATTTCATCTACTTTTCATCATATTTCATAATTATTTGCATGTTTGTTTGGATTTCTGATTTTATTCAACCAAATCGTACTTCAATTTGCAAGTGTCAGTTTACCGCCTTGGGCCTGGGTTCATTTCTGTTTCCGCCTTGCACACATACTTCGCTTGACACTTCTCTGTGCTGCTTTGAGTCGAAGTCATCTCCTTGTAACTTGGTCTACTCAATTGTAATTTTTAATGGTAAAAATTTACAATTATTTGGTTTAATGTTAACATTATTTGTGGCAAACATCTCTGCAGATCGTTCTTAAAGCATCCTCTTTGCAGAACTCAAGTGAACAGATTTATTTCAACTTTGTTCCGCAAACGCCATCCTTCCTGTTTTAACCTGTGTCGTTTTTGATAAATTTTGAGCTGTACTAAGCCAAAATCACATCTTTGTATTGCAAAAAATCTCGCTAGTATCGGTGATCGTTTTTTCTTATCAATATGAAACTGTTTCTTCAAAGAATTCGAGTTATTCTAGTTATTTGACTCTGGTCAACATCACCATCTTTATTTCTTTGTTCACGTGGTGAGTTAGAAGTGTGGCTTCATATGAACTCTTTTCTCTGCAATTTCGGTATCTTGATTATTAATTATTAAATGAAATTACATCAAATTTGGAACATTTTATCTAAATAATTTCAGAACTGTAAATATTAGTTTCACACGTTTTAACAATATCATCACAATCAATATTGAATCATTTTGTAATCAACTGCTACCGCGTACAAACTGTCCAGTTATTCATTCAAATTTGGACTACTGTCTATCTCCTTGATGTGTTCTACGTTTTGTGGCTATTGTCTGCCACTTCATTGGTCCTTGTCTGCATCTCACTATGGGCTGCTTGCTGCTGCTCTTGGCCGCCACTCCACCTGGCTGGGTGGCCTCCCTGTTGTCTCCAAGGTGCAGTTGGGTCTGCTACCTTTCCTGTCGGTCCGCTCCCAGCGGCCATCTTTGTGGTGCGGTTGCTGCTGCCTCCTCCTTGGTTCCATGGACTCATCAGTCATCCCTCTCTTCTCAGTGGTTGGAAGCTGGGTTCAGGGGATTTAAGGTTAAGTACTTTTGACCTTAGCTTGGTCTTTATTACAATATAAGTCTTACAATCATTGAAATATTTTGGTATATTTACATTATTTACAATTTGTATAGTTCAGATAATCTTTATGGTTAATCCTGTCTGCTTGGGTACTTCCTATTACATTTTGAAGGTTACTTGTATCCCTCATAGTTTGAAGTTTAATTTACACTTAAAATAATTTGCAACTTATCAATTTTATCAATTTCTACTTGTATAACTTATCCAAGGTTAATTTATTCACTATATGTCAAGTACATTGTTCAATTTGACTACTGCAATTTTCTATTTGCAATTTGATTAGGTTATTTGAATTATTCAGATTAAATGGGGTTTTCATTTTATTCAACAATTTGAACTCTTGAAAAAGGATCAAGATCTCTCATTGGAAAAAGGGATCTTTCATTGTCCTGCGTGGCAATATCAATTTCAATTCAAGGGTACTACAGACTTATCTTTGTTTACTCTGTTGAATAAATGCATCATTTATTTTATCACAAGTGTTTACATGTAAAGTTTGTGACATACACTGGTTTAATCTTGTTTTGAATTTCTACCTTTGGGTAACAGACTTTAGCAAAATAGCCTCAATACTAATGACAATTGATATCATTTATGACATCTAACTACAAAGTATGTTCAGTTATTATTGTCAACTGTGTTTAATTTCAGCATTTCGTTATTATTTGTATTGTTTCATTGTTGGTTGTCTTTACTATCAATTCAATAAATATTGTTGGAAAGCATATGCTTTTTGGATCTGAAACTGTGTTATCATTTGACATCTTTATTCATTTACTCGCCCCAAGCCAATTGAGCTATCCCAAATTCACAATGGTTGTACATGCAATCTCTGGCTAATTTTGCATGTATAACAATCATCTTGCAACATATGTATGGTTTGGTTAGGTTGTTTAAATCAAACAATTACAATTTTCAAACAACATATTTTATTATTTCCAAGTCCACTGCTCAATCCAGATCATACAACAACTTTGAATTGATATTGTACAATTTAGGATGATCGTACAAAAATTATCTTGGGCTTAAACGTTTCTGGACTAAGAAAATTGAATACACTGATAGTTATAAAGTAATATTCAGTCAGTAAATCAATAAACTATTGATGTGAAGTTTCAATAGCAAGCAGATGGTACCTACTCGAAATTCAGCATAGGCGAAGATAGCATAATAAGGTTACTGGTCTAGATGTTCTTGGAACTGATTAACTATTTTTTTTATTTTGTTTTCTTTGCATTGATGTTGTGTGCCAAAAAATAAAGTACGACACCACAGGTCGAAAATGTAATATTCCATCTCTCAATCTTTTCTAGTCCTTGGCCTACGGCCTCGGACTTGAAAACCGATTTTGAGCCAGTAAATGCACATTTTTGGCCCTAGGTACGAAATATACTATTTTGTGAATTGTGGCCGAACCAAGCATTGGACGAGAAAATGTTAAAGGACCTTTTTTTCTAGACAATAAAATTTGAAAAAGAATACAACCAATTGCATTTCTGTATCATCAACCGTTTCTAAGATACAATTTTTTTAAATTTGGCAATTTTTTCATAGAATCGAGACTTTGAAATTTCTCTTACTTAAGAAGTTTGTAACTATAAACTGAATCGCTTCATGCTAAAAGGGCATCAGTCCATTTTTTTCAATTTTCTGTTTTCTGCTGTTTCTATCTCTATTCAGTATTTCGTAGATATGCTTTCGTTTTATTGTAGATATAATGTATAGTTAGTCTATGGTTTCATGCAAAAACGGCACTTGTATTGATAGTGCAAATGCTCCAACTGACTATCTGGTTCTCACCGATTTCAGCAAAAAGGGCATCAGTCCTGGACTGATGCCCTTTTTGGGGCAGCCATGAAGTGATCGACAAACCAAAAGGTAGACACGACACAGCGTTGACAAACCAAAAGGTCAACACGACACAGCGTCGACAAATCATGTGACTTAAGCTTGAGCAAAGCTTTATGGAGGGGATAAGCAAAAAAGCTAGAAACCAAAACGGCAACAAACCAAAAGGGCGACACGACACAGCGTCGACAAACCACGTGACCCTTTCCACCAATCATAATAAAGTATATAAATTCGACTAATGATCAAATGTTATAGGTTAGAAAACCCAAGATATATTAATATTATAATATTATTGTGAGTTTATTTTTATTGTATGTAACTATTTTGTAAATTCTAAGTAAAAGTAGTTTTAATGCTAGTAGTAATTAGAAATTAGTAATGCTAGTTGTCTGACTGGGTGGCATCTAGGTAAGTCTTAACTTCCCTATTTTATTACGTACTATTTCCCTATTTCAATAGGTAACAGTGGCGCCGACTTCATCAAAATATTGGGGGGGCAAACTGAAGATTAATGAGGGGGGGGGGTGCCATCCGAGAATGGGGGAGGAGGTTGTGAGAATACACAAAAATACACAAGCAGTAAGACTGCATCTTTGCATGTGATTTTGTGCTGAATTCTGTAATGTAGAGATAATCTGATCCATTCATCTACTTTGAATTCCCTATAATTATTATTTCCCTATCATTAATTTAATTCAAATTGGCCATTATAATCATGATACTCGGTAGTAAATGAATCAAGTTTCTCCTCCAATTTTGAACACGAAAAAAATATTTAGAAATAAAAATTAATATTGTAACGTTTATAAACGTTTGTAACGCAAGCAGAGTGGCGCAGTTGTAACGTTGTTGTGGTGAGAAGAAACTTTAAATTAAATTATTTGATCCTTGTATAGATTTATACCTGACCTTATATTATTTCAGATGGGCAATAAGAAGATATCAAAACTTAAAATATTTATAGGTTAATATAATAAATTCCGAAATCATCAAAATTACACACCCGACACAATACAAGGGGATCGTGAATGTAAGAGAATTCAAAATCAAACCACCACGAAAGAAATGGATCTCATCTTTAGAATTGTGACAGAGGTGATTATAAATTAATAACGAAAGGTTATAGTAGCGACATCCCTTGGTTTATTACTAAAAACCAGAATAAATAAAATCAAAAGATAATAGTAATTGGATACCGGAGATACAAATTACATTATTTTCAGAAATATGGGTTACAATCGGTTACTTAAATTCTTAAATATGTTAGTATACATAAATACCTGGTGTGGTGAGGGGCCCCCCCCCCCATAAACTTTCACACTATGTATCACTATTGCCTTTTAATTGCACTTCACTTGGTTGATAAAATATTGGTTTCGATGGAAATTTGAATCTGATCCTTCTGAGGTTTTTCTTTCTAATCCTGATGTGTAGAAGTCCGGGTTTCCTTGGGGTTTTTAACGAGATACCCTCGATCCATCTGCGACGTCCATGCTACAGTATTGGTTTCCTGGTTAATTTCAGCAAGGTGGATACATCCAGGTTGATACATCGACCGCTGATACAGCGGATTTGGAGATTGATAAAATTTGAGAGAAGAATCCAATAACTTAGTAAATTTACATATCAATCAAAAATTAAAATGAAAAAAAAATCAGGATGAAACTACTATGTAAAAGAATGAGAATTTAATTAATGTGACTACATCCTGTACTTCAAATAATTTTCAACAAATCTTATAGAAGAAAGAAAATGTCTATCTGAACTGGTTGGGAGCTGGATTCGAAGTGAATTGAAATTAATAGAGGAGCGAAAGGTACAAGGCAATCCCCACTCCTAAGCAACTGTCGATCAAGCAGAATTTTGTTCAAGAAAGAGAGCGACCGAGCAACATACAAAGTAATGAAAAAGGAGGAAAAATATAGAGAGAAATCTACTAAAAGAATAAGCTTGTAATTGCAAGAACAATGATAAAGTTGTTTTTTGAGTAATTCGAAAAACAATTTTATCAAGTAATGGAAAATTTATTAAACGTTTTTGGTTGAAAAACAAGATAAATGAATCATGTTATTTCATACCATTACATATACTCCCCCTCTTCAGTAAGTGAAACGTTACATACTAAAATATTAATCCCAAAAAAAAAATTTCGAATCTACCTCCAAAACCAAGAAGAACTTACTTGAAGAACATACCTTGTACAATTTTTCCTATAATTTCTAAAATAAGCAACTTAATTTAATTTTAATTTAGAAAGATACCATTAGTATTCAAGTTACTTTAACTAATTTTTCAAAGATCATATAAGGTGGAAAACATCAATAAAACCTTTTCTTTTGCAAAAATCAATGATGATCAGAGGTGGAAGATACCAAATAATCGAGTAGCTGACATAAATGGAAAAAGGAAACTACCAACAACAAAAGAGAGAACTACAGATTAATACTGAGATTGGCCACTCCCAGCAGAAATCGGAAGTCTTATTTGAACAAAACAAAATCTGAACATGCGTCCATACTCAGATTTCAAAACTAAAATTAATCAGCTCTCAACTCTCAATTAATATTCTCCATCTCTCATAATCATTTAATTTCCAATCATTACTATCAAAATTTCAAATACTAATCAAAGTTTTGAGAAAAAAATTCTAATTCCATTACTAGATTACTCATTCATTACGAAAATATTACTAAGTTCTCTTCAAAGTTTCTCAATACTCATAAAACAGTTGAATACTGTTGCCAAAAATTTACTTGTTAGAGAATTTAAATTGTAAAAGTTTCACTCAATAAAAATAGAAATACTATACAGAGAGATCAAAACGAAATTTAAAAGAAGGCGCGCTAACAGCATGACAGATCAACAAGTGGTTACTGATAGTGAAAGACAGAGCGTTACAGATACAGAAAGTGAGTTTCCTATTTTTAAGCGCAATCAAAACTAAACTGTATCACAGAGCATTCCTATCTATAAATTACTTTAATTAACGGTAACGGTACAGGCACAAGGATCGTTTTACAATAATTCCATTTTCAATAAATAAATCGACTACCAAGTCTACACATTTCTTATCAATAGGTAATCATAGCGATAAAATTCCATCATTATTACTAACGCCATAGATATTCTCAACAAAGTACAATTTAATAATACTCTTTTACTTGACCAACAATTGTATGCTTATAATTATTTCTTTTCAACAGCTCTAATAAAATTATTCCAAGGACTTTCCATCTACAAGTTATTTTTATTTAGAAAAGTCAACTCTATTATTCTTATTTAAATCCCACTGAAATTTATCAAAAAAAATTATTGACTTGACCTACTAAAATTTAAATCGAATTTCAAATCAACCAAATTCAGAATTTTAACCCATTTACTCCAGATTACCAGCATTAAGAGAAATCAAATTATTTTATCCACTACAAATTTTTCAAATTACTACCAAATTTTCAAATTACCATAATCAAATTTCGTTACCAAACTTTCTACAATTATAGAATCCCAATATTCAAATATTTCTAACATGGCATTATTATTATTTCATTTTATTTTATTTTTATCAGAGGCAACAAAAATTCCTATCAAATTTATTTCTTTCAATTTCTTCCAAACTGATCAACAACAACTTTAATAAATCTTCCTAATTGAAACTTTCAAAACAATTATTACTATTTCCATTATTTTATTTTAAAAGACTACTACCGTACAAAAAATTACTAAGAGAAATTTTCTACCCATTCTTTTGAATTCTTTCTGATTTTGTTTATCCCAGAAGTAGTCTAATCAATTAATTATTACTCAATTTTATCTTCCTCAAGAAACTGTCTAACCAAATACTATCCTGAAGTTCTACTAACTATAGCTCAATTCAAATTTATATTTCTCAAATAAAACAACTCACTATATTTCAAATTTATCTCTCAATCACTTATTCAAATTTCATCATTACAAAACTCTCAACTATTTTAAAATTACCTTCAAAAAATATCATGAAATATTAACATAATCAACTAGAAGAAACTCAACAAATTTACTTAAAACAAAGCAGTAATTAAAAAGATGAATAATAGACAACCTATATTTTCTTATCAGGGCAAGCTTAAATTACTGAATTTGCATCCCATAATACAAAATAACAGTTTACAAGACTAGTACAACGATGTCGACGACTCACTCATTGACAATTCAACTGTTAAGGTTCACAACCTTCAACAGAAAACACAAATATCCATACTCCAAACTTCAAGACAGCTACTGTGTTACATGAATTTAGAATCAAATGGACTTCGAATGTTCTACTGAGACTACACATGACATGTCCAGATAGCAACAAACTTCAACACACACAAAAAAACTACATACTCTAGTCTCATCACTATACCCAAGAAAAGATTGCTATTCAAGAATTATTTTCTAAGTCCCCATAAACCTTGAAAATAATTTTAGAAATTATACTATTGCACAGAATCTATACTCATTATTTTTACTTTAAAAGAAATGAGATTGAAAATACTACGTAGGTGATAACTTTATTACTGACTACTCGTTAATAACTTGATAATTGAGAATAAAACAGCATAATAATGCATCAAAAATTACTGTACTGTACACTGAATGAAAATCTCTCTGAGAAGCTATAATTTAATTAAAAGGCGAAATTAAATCTTTAAGCAAAAGTCACTACAATTGAATAATAAATTATTAAGAAGTTGTTGATCAAAATTACTTCAACTTTCAGATTAAATCATTATTTTTATAAACAGTACTTCAAAATATTTCATCCCTCAAATATTTCAATCCCTCAAGTTTCAAGCTCAAATAATAAACATTCTTTTGAGAGATAATTCGGATTGAATTTGGTATTGGAGAACAAATGGAGATCAAAATTATTTCCTACTTCCCTTTTTACATCCCAGTAATTCACTACTTTGCTATCAGAAGCCATGGTACATTTGATTAATTCCATTAAATATTCAATATTTGATAATCCAATAATAATTCATAATTTCAAGATCAGAAGTTATACTACGTTTAGGTGATGCCATTTAACTTGACTACTGAGACAAGAAAAAAAATATTGTAGATGCAAAATATTTGTAGTTAATAGTTTGTACTTCCAAAAATTTAGATTTTTATAATTTCCATAATAACCCTCCCTGTCCGCAATCCAAAAGAAGAGTGCAAAACATTATCTGAATTATTTAAAGAGTTAGGCGCAGTTGTAACAGTTGTTGTGGTGAGAAGAAACTTTAAATTAAATTATTTGATCCTTGTATAGATTTATACCTGACCTTATATTATTTCAGATGGGCAATAAGAAGATATCAAAACTTAAAATATTTATAGGTTAATATAATAAATTCCGAAATCATCAAAATTACACACCCGACACAATACAAGGGGATCGTGAATGTAAGAGAATTCAAAATCAAACCACCACGAAAGAAATGGATCTCATCTTTAGAATTGTGACAGAGGTGATTATAAATTAATAACGAAAGGTTATAGTAGCGACATCCCTTGGTTTATTACTAAAAACCAGAATAAATAAAATCAAAAGATAATAGTAATTGGATACCGGAGATACAAATTACATTATTTTCAGAAATATGGGTTACAATCGGTTACTTAAATTCTTAAATATGTTAG
Organism: Sogatella furcifera; assembly: GCA_017141385.1. Taxonomy (NCBI): domain Eukaryota; kingdom Metazoa; phylum Arthropoda; class Insecta; order Hemiptera; family Delphacidae; genus Sogatella; species Sogatella furcifera. The sequence continues at coordinate 36,263,053 of CM029547.1, read as the reverse complement.
TATACATAAATACCTGGTGTGGTGAGGGGCCCCCCCATAAACTTTCACACTATGTATCACTATTGCCTTTTAATTGCACTTCACTTGGTTGATAAAATATTGGTTTCGATGGAAATTTGAATCTGATCCTTCTGAGGTTTTTCTTTCTAATCCTGATGTGTAGAAGTCCGGGTTTCCTTGGGGTTTTTAACGAGATACCCTCGATCCATCTGCGACGTCCATGCTACAGTATTGGTTTCCTGGTTAATTTCAGCAAGGTGGATACATCCAGGTTGATACATCGACCGCTGATACAGCGGATTTGGAGATTGATAAAATTTGAGAGAAGAATCCAATAACTTAGTAAATTTACATATCAATCAAAAATTAAAATGAAAAAAAATCAGGATGAAACTACTATGTAAAAGAATGAGAATTTAATTAATGTGACTACATCCTGTACTTCAAATAATTTTCAACAAATCTTATAGAAGAAAGAAAATGTCTATCTGAACTGGTTGGGAGCTGGATTCGAAGTGAATTGAAATTAATAGAGGAGCGAAAGGTACAAGGCAATCCCCACTCCTAAGCAACTGTCGATCAAGCAGAATTTTGTTCAAGAAAGAGAGCGACCGAGCAACATACAAAGTAATGAAAAAGGAGGAAAAATATAGAGAGAAATCTACTAAAAGAATAAGCTTGTAATTGCAAGAACAATGATAAAGTTGTTTTTTGAGTAATTCGAAAAACAATTTTATCAAGTAATGGAAAATTTATTAAACGTTTTTGGTTGAAAAACAAGATGAATGAATCATGTTATTTCATACCGTTACAATATAGGTAATAGTTTATTAATATAGGTAATGAGTACTGAATTTATTCTGATGTGTAGGTTGAAGGCAAATTTGCATCCAACTTACACATGATATACATCTAGTTCGTTTTTAATTAGAATTTTTACAATTTCCTCTCATAATGTTAATAAACGGATATAAAAAAAATCGCACGAAATACATGAAACACGAATAGATGTGCCATGTGCTAACGACCACTCTCACTAGTGGAACTGAAAACTGAGTAATTCTGGCTATGAATGTTAGTTCCATTATTGTGTAGTTTGTTATGTTTATCTAGATTTTGTATTTATATAGACTGTATTATACTTTCAAAGAAAGAAGAGTGGGAGAGTTTTACATTAAAAAATTGATTAAGAATGAAGTTCTTGTAAAATGTTGCAATTAACGACTCATATGCGGCTATAACGATCTAAGCCCAGACGCCTAGCTGGGTAATGCCAATAATAAACAGGAGACTGATCGTCTATTTCTATGATTTGTGGATAATGTGGAAGTAGTTTTTCAAAATAATAATAGTAGGCCTATATCATTCCACACTAACATAGTCCAGTTTCCAGTTGTGAATATAATAAAAATAGCTAGACCATTGTTTAAAATTGGTTTCATTTGAGCTATTTGGAATTGATGATGGCAAAAAATATTCTTTCAGTAGGCCTACTTATTGATAATTGATACTCAAATTGATGAAAATTTCTCTAGTAATCTATGAATATTTGGGGGGCAAAATACACGCATTGCCCCCCCTGAGTGATTATTGAGGGGGCAGAAAGTGCCTTGCCCCCCCAAAGTCGGCGCCACTGATAGGTAATCATTTGTTTCATGCCATTATCGTGTATAAAATGGTATAAATTGTATAACAGCCTCTGTAAAATTGTATAACAGCCTCTGGCAACATGAGAAAATGACTTCAGCTCGGTCAATATTGGCTCAAAAGTTATTGATTTGGTCTCAATCGCAGGAGACATTCCAATCTACACTTTGAGACCAAATCAGTAGTTTTTGAAACAATATTGACCGAGATGTAGTCATTTTCTCATCTTACCAAAGGCTCTTCTTTGCTTATTCTTCATTCTCATAAGATAAAGTGTAATATTCAATATTCAACCACTCTCTCTCACTCTCTAAACTTTGCCTTTTCATTTAGATAAATGAAATGTGCATTTTTAATTTCACAACAAGTCAGATTGCAAGCAAGAAGCATACTGTTTGGATAATTTTTCTATGATTTTTGCATTCATATGTAACCTCTTGTTGAATAGATTATGGAATTATAGAATAACCTGTAAAAATTGTATTGTAAAGTATCGAAATTAGTGTGTAACTTGTGAAAATAATAGAATAATTGGATTTAATAGTAACTCTTGTAATCTAGAAACTAAGCATAAATATATTGTTGTAATCTAAATGAATAAAGAAATCTAATCTAATCTCTCCTTCTCTTATCAATATAAACCCTCTCTAATTTTTACAAATTATTAGGCCTACTTATAAAATAACATACTTTTATGTGGTTGGATAATTCTCAACTCAGCTATTATTTGATGATCCCAGCCCAACTTATATATATTTTTCCTTACTTTTTTATCGTTATCAAAATTATCTTAACAAAAAAAAACCAGATTGAACCAAGTAATAGTTTTAATTAATTACAAAATTTTAGCCTATTGAGTACAAAAGAATAGTTTTGGAGCCTACATTCCCAATTATTATACGTTTTTGACCCCTAATCTTTTTCATTCCATACCAGGAGGTATGGAGTAACCGCCCCCCCAAAGGCCCAAGGTATCCGGTTTTTTGACTCAAGCAATATGGTACCTAACCCTATGTAAACGCTAATGAAACTCCAATTCTATAGGTCCATGCTGCATTTGTACACTTTGTGTTTGATAATTAATTGCTATTGCATGGTTTCCTAAAAACTTTATGAAATTTTCATTGAAATGATTTTAAAGAAGTAACTTATCAATTAGCCAATTTGAATTAGGCCTACAATTCTAAAATCTATGTTTTATTTCTAGATTGGTGTTGAATCTTGAATCTTGGGAAGCATATCAATGAGCCTTTGTTGTAAGATGCGCAAACAATAATATATTATATTGAAGACTTGAAGTCGACTTCAATTTGGATTTAGTCAATGATAGTCGTAACGGTAAGCTAATAAATTAATTAAATCTTGATTTTAATGTAAGTTAACAAAAGTCCTATTGTTTAGTTAGTAAATATGTAAGAGCTGTGCTGACAACCGTACGAACTGGTCAGCATTCACTCATATAGTATTATATATTTTATTATTATTATTTTATTTTTAATAAAATGCCCTTTTTTCACAAAAATTGCCTTGCTAAACCTTTATGTTTCAAGGCAGGTGAAAGGTTTTACAGCTGGAAAAAATTTTAAAATTACATTCTTTATCTAGCTTGATCTCACACCAGACATGGCACAAACAGAATAATAATAAAATGTGCAGATGCATAATGCCCGGATGTATCTGGGTGTAGAGATTTTATAATCATAGATTATACACAGATTATACAGTCTCTATAGGTCTGGATTGACATGGTCTCGCTTATTCCAGTAATGCTGAAGCCTTCCCTTCTCACTTTGTCAGAGCGATCATCATGTTTGCCCGTTTGTGTCCGATGTGATGTGACATCACCTCAAGCGTGTTAATGTTAACCTACAACTTTTATAAGCTATGTAGTTGATTAATATTTCCTGGCTCATAAGAGTTACAAATGTTTCTATAGTTATCCAGAATTAAAATTGCATTGCAAATACAATTAGATTTCAAATACAATCAAATTTCAAACTCAAACTTCCAATCCTAAACCGAGGGTTTGTTAATAGGTCTAAAGGTACGTTTCCCAAGCGACTGCTAGTGAAATGTACTTGAAAATGTCTAAAAAAGGGTAAATAATAATAATAATATAAGCGTAACCTGTCTGGCTCAGGTCTGGTGTCAAAAAGGGTGAATTTCACTATATATTTTATTGATTTAGTTTATGTATTAGTAGCCCTAATAACAGAGTAAACATCTATAATATAGTTATGTGAAAAGAGTTGTATTGGTTAGAGCAACACAGCTGGTCGCGAGCTGGGCAGCTCTAGCCGCAAATTTAGAGCCGCGTGGCTCTAGCAGTTGCTTGGGAATTGTACCTTCATGTACTTTTCACTGTTCACTACCGATTAATCAGAAATGTGTTCTTTTCTTTCAGTTAATCCAAATCTCATCTATCTTGTTTAATCTCATTGGGTGGTTTATGGAGAATCTGTTAATTAATAGAAAACTCATAATGTATCACTATACCTACTGAAAGAAGAAGCTGACGGAGAATGATGGGATCTCTTAATACCTTCATTGTTTTCATCAGGTTAGTATTCAATTTAACATTATGATTTTTTCACATTTTGATCCTGTCCTCTAATGATACATTGAATTATATTTATTCATACTTCTATCATATAGAAACAATTCATTTATTCACTATAGTGTTACTTGCTTGAGACTAGACCAGTTTCTACTGAAATAAAGAACGACTCTTGCCAAAATTGGGGACGGGCGCTTTTACAAGGGCGGCTGTGTATTTGCTATGAGCATCTACCGTGCTGCGCTCTGGTGGATTATCGTGTGTACTTTTCTACGCGTTTTAGCATACAAAGCAAAGCGCTAAATGGTAAAAACGCATTTATAATTAGAATCGTATTATTTGCTGCTTCATGCATTTCTCAGTAATTAGAACATGATATTTAGGATAGGAATGTTAGTTATTGATAGTATTACAGCTCATTATATTAGAAAAATCCTAGTTTTCAAGTATTTGAGAGCAGACAACCGCAAACAGATGTATTTGAGAGTCGACAAAAACTTTGAGATAACAGCTGATGAGTTATCTTACATGAAAATGAAAAATTGGCGCAAGCTCACATTTATTTGAAAAATTGAATGATATGAATATTCCTTATTAAAACATAATTAATAGAGTTTTTGCGTTGATAGTAACAGCTTATTAGATTAACTAACATAAAAACTATTCATGTACATTACCTCATGTACAGGTTAGAATGGAGCACTCCATGGTCCTACTTCATCAATAAATTCTTTTGGACATAAACAAAACAATTAGGTTAGCTTCACCTATCAATATTTATTCAATGCAGTGAACCATTCTTTTTATCGATGAAACTTATGTATGGCAACTAGAAAAGTGTAGAACTTGAAATTTCCATTGTGTGTTTTATTTTTACAATCGAGAACACAACAAATTCTCTAGGAAATTATTTTAGGTTTAGCCCTATCTCCTCCAATGTTAATTCACTCAATTTTCCGCCGAAATGATCCGCCAATAGCGCCTCAATCGCCAAATATATCCTTTCCACCCACTTGCACACAGCAAATAGGGGGGGTCTTACATGAGACGTGTACACGTCAGTTTTACTAGTCACTTGTATAGTTGGACCGAAATTTCTTAGCACCTGACAGCTGAGTGTTATTAACTTTATTAAATACATTGACTGCAGCTCTAATACACTGTCTTATGTGACATTGGTTGCGTAATGTTTTAAGAACGATTCCCGCACTATGCCTCTTGCATTTGTCAGCTGTTTCTGACTGATGCCAGGAAAGAAATTTCGGCCAAAACTGACGACTACACGTCTAGTCTAAGACCCGCTTATAAAATAATTTCACTCACTTTTTTCAGTGTGAAACAAACTTTTAGATGTTACTACCATACATAATATTTGGAGGAGTGAAAAATATTGAAATATTAATAACGAAATGGGCGAGGGAATAATGATATCATAACGTCATCTATAAAATTTTAATCGAAATACAGTAGATCGCCGTTACCTTCAAAGCAATATATCCTAGTCCAAGATCAAATGGATCATGAAAGCTAGAAAAGTAGCAATAGATCTGAATTGTAATCCCTGGTTGCTTGATAGCAATATATGAAAGCAATATATCCTAGTCCAAGATCAAATGAATCATGAAAGCTAGAAAAGTAGCAATAGATCTGAATTGTAATCCCTGGTTGCTTGATAGTCCAGGCAATTTAGGCAAAAAAAAGGTGGAACCTCCCTTTGAGAGGAGCGAAGCTGAATTTCGTCACAAACCTTTATAATGTGATTCTAAATCTAGTGTGATTAAAAAGTGTAGTGGGTGTTGTACAACCTATTTTATTCAAGTTCAAGGGTCACAAAAATCAGTTTTTTCCGAAAAACTTGTTTCCGATGCATGTTACGTTCATAGATGTCATTACAATAATTGTCCACTATTAACTCAAATTCTTTATAAATTTGGTTACATGCATTTATCGTATAAATTAAGTTTTTCAAAATACAGCGCGGAAAGGGAGAAGCGCGCACTCCATTGTGGGAAGACCCACAAAGTATAATGTTCAATTTCCTGTAGAATATTGATTTCGCAATAAAATACTAAAAAGGTAGCATTCCTCATCGACGGCTCGAGCTGCACAGCTCTACGCGCAGGGCTCAAGGTGAGCCCTGCGCGTCTCAATTGCCTGACTTGTAATGATACACTAGACCTGATACACTAGATATTAAACAACATAATGAATTATTTTAATAATCATCTAATTAAGAATGATATAATTTTCATAGTATAATCTGCAAACCTTAGGTGAAAAAGCTTTACACTTAAACAGTCTCTGTATAGAAAGGCAAATGCCCCAACACATCAAAATATATTTTAAATTTTGTTACAACTTAATTATGTGTAATCTGAGGATTTCAAATAAGAGTTGTATTATTAGCAATTTTTCAATAAAGACAAGAATCTTAGTACCTATATGCAATGGTCTATTTATATCATTTAAACACAACTCTGATCATTGGTCATTTTCAAGGCTCATGAGAAATCCACCACGGGTGCTTCCGTCATCCTTGAAATCCCTCACATGAACTCGCAAGCTAAGCTTGTATTTTTGATCTCGAATGAAAGGATCGTGTTGTATTGGAAAGTAATATTACAATTAGGAGTCATGGATACTTGCGGTGGAATCATTTTAAAACTTCAAAGTAGAATTTTAATGTTGAACTTCGGCGCACGATAATAGAATATTATTGTTTGGAAATATGATAAATTGAGTTTTTTATTATCATGGTGATAGGTATAACAGAGCCTTTTTCATCAATAAAAGGTTCTAGTCGTAACAACATGTTTTCAGAATTTTAATAACATTTGTTAATAACTTTTGTATAATATATAAGTCAATATAATAATCAGTTATTTAAAAAAAAAATATTAACATTCCGGTGTAAACATGGTTTTACAATGTCAACAATTAAATCATATCCCTCCTTACATAATAACAATACAAAGGTAATGCTGCAAAAATTAAAGGTATGTCCCGCTGTATCTCGAAAACCTTCAGTTCAACGAAAATAATGCATATAACCAAATTTGTAGAGAATTGCATGTTGCACAATTATAATAAGAAATCTATGAACAAGGGAAACAATAGGAAACAATTAGTTATTCTGGAAAAAATTATTTTTGTAACCCTTGACCTTGAATAGAAAATTAAGTAGGCCTACCTTACTTTTGAACCCTTATTTAGAATATCATCATAAAGGTTTGTGCCGAAATGCAGCTTATCTGCAGTCATCGGTAGGTGAAATTCTAAAATGCGTGAAATGTGATAGAATTTAGTGCTCCTTGTGCAATAGAAAAAGAGAGGAAGATGTGTACCACTTCATCGCTAGATGTCCATTAATTGAAAAATGGAACGTAAAGTTAATGATTTTCAAGTTATTAATTCTAGGAAGCTAGAGCTTCCCAGCTCTAGCTGTGTTGCTTCCCAGCTCTAGCTGCGTTGCTCTAGTTCCGCAGAGCTCCGCTCTAGCTCTAAGCTTAAGAAATCTTAATAATTGTTTTCATCATACTTATTTTCTTATGATTTTACACAACCGAGGAGCTAATTTGAACATAATAAATCATAATAATTTATTCTATAACGCTTATAGCCTTCTTTCATATGAATGTTTATAGAAAGTTCATTCTGCTGTCTATTGATATAAAGAAGAGTTTCTCTTCCAACTCTTCAACAGCCATTAACAGAGTGATGAAACCCTATACAGGTAATTCTAATAGAGATGAGTTTTATAAATGTAATATAGAATTTTCTATCATTTTCAGGTGAAAAGTATTACTAGTGATGCTGTCTTTGAGGCATTCTTCAGTGGCGGCTCGGAAATGCTTAATTTTGTGAAGCATTTAGCTGTATTGAATCTGAAGGAAATGGTGAATTTTGATACCATTGTAACGCCTATTTGCATAGATTTGGCAAGACTTAATGAGAGGGTACCTGATTTGATTGGAATGGTAATGATTAACAAATGTTTTTAAAGTTCAATTCATTTATTTACAAGTATGATTTAATTTTTTATTCTTAAAAAATGTGTAGGAAGCTCAACAGCCCATAAAGGGCCTACCAGCTGGTTCCCAGTTTCATATGCACTCCACTATACAGCAGATGAGCTGAATAATCATCAACCAGAATACGGTACCGTATAGATGTAACGTGTGGTTGGCTCGTTGATTTTCTCAACCATAAGCCAGTTTCCGTATAATGATATACCGGTACAATATGAAAATTTAACAGCAAAATCTATTATTAATAACAATAATATACAAATTATTCATGTAAGAAACTATTTCCATAAAAGAGCAAGCTCGAGCTTTATAAGAAGCAGCCATACGTCGTACTACCGGTAGGCTACCTTATTTATTATCACTATTTTCAATACCAATTTAATTAAATCCTTCTGATGAACAAGAAAACTCAGGGATGAAGCAAGAGCAATATAATTACGCCACATTATGTATATGATAAATTCAATTCTATTAATTTGATTTAATAATTGATTTCTTACTATATCCTATTTAAGGTTGAGTAGTAGAAAGGACTAAAAAATATAGATTTAAAGAAATTTTTCATTTCATCTATTACAGGTTGTCGGCTGGAATCTGAACAATAATGCATCATTGCAACTTCAAAGTTTTCTCAGGACAATTGAAAATAATGCAGTTTGCATAAAGACAGCAAAACCGCACGAGAAAATTGCGGAAATTTTGCTCCACCAATACTAAACCTAGAAGAATTGTCATGAATTAGTTGTCATCTACCGTACTCCATTAAGATATATTACTGTACATTTGATTTCATTTCATTTTACACAGATATTAAACTACAATGATTGTCATCTTGAAATCATATCCTATGCCATGCTCGTTATTTTATGGGAGTGCTCGGCCATAACCTTCTTTCATCTCTCAGACCTCAATGTAACTATAGATTGTATGCGTGATGGCAGAAGTAATTGCCCTACTCCAAATCCATGATTCCATAGCGTGTTGATTATGTTGACAAAAACCTTAGGTTTCTTATTAGTTCGATTGCCGTACACAGGCAGGCCCACGGAATACGGGTGCTAGAATACACGGTGGGAATTATAAACCTGATGCGCAATACATTGACAGGATTATGACGTTTTTGGAATCGTTAACTTTCAATTTTAATGAAAACTTTCATCATCTTTTATTCACCATGTAAACATAATCATTCACTCACTCATTAGCCTAGCACCTTTCCTTAAAATATTCACTATCAAGTCGCAATTGTAACAATAAATAAAGAATAAAATAATAATCCACAAAAATTAGTTCTTAATCAGTTGACACTTTCTGTAATTAATGTTTTTTGTGAGTCCCAGAAATGTCATATATGGCTGGTTTTTGGCTGAAACTAGGGCACTAGTAAATACCTATTCTTTATAGTTCCTTACCTAAAACCTGCGCGTGATAACAACAGTGTGTTCTAGTATCCGTGGGTAAGACTATTAATAGAGACTGTAAAAAACAATCACTCTCCAATAACTATACAGTCTCTATAGGCAGACCTACTAAATGCTTACTAAGTTAACAATAAACCCTTGCGATTCATCTAGTCATATGTTGAAATAATGAGTAATAATTCCTTGAATATGTGAATATATAATAGTTTATTACAGATAGTGTTCCTCATTGTAAATTCAGTAAACTATGATTTTTCAATTTATATTTCTACGATTCTCAAAAACAAACTCTCAGGGGACATGTCTAAGGGAGATTTATATAAAACACGATATGGAGGTTTTTCTATTATTTTTTAAATTTATTTGAACAAAAAATTAGAAACAAAGAATTAATTTGCAGCTCTTGCCAGTGGCTTTCTTTTTGATGACGAATGGCACCAAAGTGGCATACACGCAGGTACTGAGATACCTTCGAGAAAATGTTCTGACATGGAACATTGCCCACGTCACCACCGACTTCGAAAGACCATTGATGATTGCTGCAAGACAAATATTTCCAAATGCTGAAATACATGGCTGCTGGTTCCATTACTGCCAGGTGGGTTAGTCTAGTATATAAGTCTTATATAGTCACTGTAGGTTAGTAGCACAGTATAACAATATTTGCTATACAGGGAGGTTACTGGAGGAAACATAACGATAAATCTCGTCTACAGATTGGAATCATATGGGGGTGCCTCCCAAATAGGTACAAGACGTGTACCTATAACATATAGACGTGTACAAAATATTGTGATAATAAAACATTTTATGATTTTGTAAAAATTGTCCCCACATGAATTCATTAAAGTTTCATGAAATTAATATATAGTTATCATAAGACAATTACTAATAAATAGAAAATATAATCTGTTTCATCCATAGATTTTTCCTACTGCAGAATATTTAGTAGCTTACAAATTATGGCTATTACAGGAAATTATGTTTAAAAATATGTGAGATTTTTAATTATTGCTCGAGTGTTGATGCATCTGAAAATTTCAGGGAATATGGAGAAATGTTGTTAATTACGGATTAAGGGCAATATGCTTGGGAGAAAGAGAGGTGATGACCATCATACGAATGATCATGTCGATTGTGCATCTGCCTCCTCAACGAGGCGCACCGAATAGCCCAGATACTCCACCTCATTCGATAGCCGATGGGCTTATTGCAGTAGAACAGTACATTGACGAGGCGAATTTGAATGCAGTCCTTCGTGATTTGGTGGCCTATGTGAGGCGGTTCTGGCTCAACCGCATCGCGCCAGAACAGCTCACCACATTCCAAAGGCCCCGAAGAACGAACAACGGATTGGAAAGCTTCCATTCATATTTGTTATCGTACTTTGGGTTCCACCCCAGCTTGTGGAATTTTATTGATGAGTAGCATGTACTGTACATTGATATTAGGTTTCTTAGGTACTTCAAACTTAGAAGATGTCTGCCCTGCTCGATAATGTGTTGTGCGTCCGCCTTTTTTTATGCACTTTATGGTACTCGACCTAAACCGTTTTATATCGGACTCTAAACCTTCAATCTACATACATTGTAGAATATCATCATTTGAATAAATTTTTATAACCTTGAAGAGTATATAAATCTACGAGACCATAAAGTGATAATAATGTGGAACATAATTAAAAAATTTCCAAAATAATTACAAGAGGATGTGACTAATGATGAGAATTTGAATATTTGCATTAAATCAACCTCGATAGAGAAATGGTAATAATATTTATCGTTCTACAGATTACCTGCAGCATATTGAGCAGGAGACGTTTGGTGACGTGAGGCGGGTCGAGGCAGGCATTCCAGTGCGCCGAAACCGGGGTGCGGGGAATGGAAACACTGAGGACATTAGGGAAGCGATGGGCAAATTGATTGTTGGGGAGTACAATCTAATTGTATTCCTCAGGAGTGTGGCCCATCGCGTCGATGGCCTCATCAACGTCTTCGCACATCCTCTGAGAGTCCGGGAGGATGGATTGAATGAGGTAAAAACAATGAAATTCATAGTGAACATCAATATAATTCTATTAATATTTGATTAATATTTCTCACTTTGATTATATTATACTTTGATTACTTAGAGCTTAGATTAATACTTCTGATAATATGGACCTCTCATGCCTAACAAAATATTGAATATTTTTATGGGTTTTTTCATCAACAGTTCATTGAATCGAGTGTATTATTTTTCTTGCAATCAGTAATACGATAATGAATGGATTTATTTACTGTTGCCTACTTGACGACAAAGTATACTACATTAAAATTGAAAAGATAAGTTATTGAACTTACAGAAATAAATAGTTATTGAAAAAAATAAATAACAATTGCAAAACAGCACTGGCAAAATAGGAAATCGTAAGTGAAAGTGCTCGTCGCAAAATCACAGACCTAACAAGCAAATGCCCTCTTTGAATACAGGTGATTTAATATATATAAATTTTATTTCTTTGAAAAACAGGAAACGTGGGTTCTAGCACTTTGTAGCAGAGCGTTGTAATTAAAACTGAGTACAGAATTATATATTCTTCAAGTAGACATCTTTCTACAAGTTTAATGCCAAATTGAATGTTACCACCAACTATTTATTGTCAATAATTTGATGGTAGAAGATTCTTTACAACATAATTTTGAATATAACTGAACTAAAGTTTTCATTGAAATTGGAATTCTAATAGTAAAGGAAAGCTTGTCTCTGAGAATGTAAAAAACAATAGGTACCATGCTAATAGGTCTATTCAGTAGACACTCTATACAGGGTGTTTCAGGAGGAATTTGCAATACTTCTCAGGCTGATTCCTTACACCAAGTAGACAAAAAAGTTCCATGGGACCCAGCCCCAAAAACGCTTTGTTACTGAGATAACAATGGCGGAAAATTGAGATTTTTCAAAATATATTAATTTTTCTAATTTTTTAGAGGCTTTAGTGAGGTCAATTCCTATGTAAAATTAGATGACCAGCAACCGCACCGCAACAACCTGCTCCACAACAACCTGCACCGCAACAACCTGCACCGCGTGCACCCGTGCGTGGTGCACGCGCGCGTGGTGCATTCGCGCGTGGTGCATTTGCGCGTGGTGCACTCGCGCTTGGTGCACCCCCACGTGGTGCAGCCTTACGTGGTGCGGCCTTACGTGGTGCATTCCATGATCACAGATATGTTTGATTAGTATCTCTATGTGTGCATCCCCCTGTATATATTTCTACATGTATGTATGTATGTATTATATACTTTGATTAGTATTACTCGTTTTGTTACCCACGAAAATTTTGTCATACTTTTTAATAAATATTCTTTTATGTTTAGTTTCATACAGAAAATTAATTGTATATAATTTGTTTTTTGGTTACCACCAATTGGATATAATAATGTTTACATGAAATAACTTCATATTTTTCTTTATATAAGTTACATCTATATTAGCAAATTGGCACTGAATGATTCACTGATCATTTCCAGAACTAAAATTCCACAGAACCAAATGCGTTTAAATTTGGCAGGAATATTGAGTTGAAAGTTTAGACGCACACTAAGAATGAATTATTAAAAATTTCCAAGTATACGCCCAATAATTGCATTTTTATATAGTTTTTCTGCGTTTCCAAGCCCCCCTGGCTAGGCAAATAAGGCAAGCAAAGTTAGTCTGCCGGCTAGTCATTTATTATTTTTCATAAGTAGGCTTCCATTAGTACTCTTCATATTTATTTATTTTAACTTTTTGAAAGTTAGTTAGTTTTCTTTGTTCAGTATTTTTATTTTTTTTTAAACTCAGTTTGCTTGCTAAAACCATAAAGATGATTTTTTTTTCACAGATGACTTGAAGAGGGGTAGGCTAGGCTAACCATTTACAGTTACCACCGATTATGATTTCCAAATATTTATGATTATTTTATAAAATGACAATCACAATCACCTTACCGTACTTCAAATTGCCACTTGAGTGGAGGTTCAATTATTCAATTTTTATAGGCTGCCCTATTCTATTTAAAGATAAACATGTGCTATTACTTACATCTACATTATTTTGAACATATTGTACCTTCTCTTATATAAGCTATTCAAAATGTATAGAACAAGTTTTTTTCAGCTATGGTAAGAATTTTATGTAAATTTATGTAATAAATATAAATATCGTATATTTGTAAAAAAAATATACACAAGCTATGACCTACTATTTACACTAGGCTACTCAATACTGTATTCTAAATTACTTTGGCTCTTGTGCCACCAATTTGAAAACTTCATTGATACTGTAGCCTATTGCAGTTCAGTATGTAGCCTATTGCGTTCAATATGCCTATTGCGTTGCCTATAATGCCTATAGCCTATTGCGTTTTTCACGATGGTATCTTTAGAGTCAATAAACAAAAAATGCTACCTATAAAAAAGTGCTTCTAAGGGTAAGAATATGTCAAAAAAGAGAGGCTTCGCCTTGTAGTCTTTACTATACTATGATATAAAAATCATATGATATGATATTTGATATGAGTTAGATGTGAAAAAATCTATATACTATGTAGCACCCACAACCTAACCTTAAGCCTCACTTTGTTTGACATGTTCTTACCTTAAATGTTTCTAGAATAATCTTCTTATAATTTGACAGTTATTCTCAACAATGAACAGGGCTTCTCATAGAGAAGAATTTAATTGGGAAAATATTCCAAATGGGAAATATTTAGTTTCATATTATTTGGTGAAAGACTTCACTTAGAACTTTTTAAAATGCATTGCGCAACATACAGGTACGTACTAGGCCTCTACCTCTTGTTATAACTGAATTCAGTCGCTATCTTATAATTATGAGAATAATTATAATTAATGATTATTATATTTTGGAGACATTTTAAAAGCGTAAGCTTTAATTACCTTGGTCTATTGTTTGATATTCTTCACAAAACCTGACCTACATTTATTATACTTTATTTTAGAATAGGCTACTATAAAAAATTATGAGTTGACATCTGGTTTTTAAAAATTCAATATTGTGCACATACCTGCATTGAGTTCTACTTGATAATAGTCTTCAAAGTTTGAAGACTAATTAAAATTATTTGACAATATAGCCTACTGATTATTGATAGTTTTTTTGTTAGAATACTAGATATGTTTATATTTATTAATTGGTTAATTGCCAACTCTAAATTATGAATTGGGCAATAGTCAAGAATTTGCATAACATAAATAAATCTTTCAAAATGGAAAACAACTTGAATATGCCAAATAGGAAGCTTGCTTTTGCAGAAAAAATAAAGATGACAGTGAAAATCAGATTGAATTAATTTCATATTAAAAATAAGTTTCAACTTTAAATGAGTTTAAGTTGAGTTACTGGGTTTCTAGGCTATCTCATTTCACATTTTAGTAAACAAAACAGCACCACACGATTGGTGGAGAAAAGGTCACATGGTTTGTTGACGCTGTGTTGTGTTAGTTATAGCTTAGATTAGGTTAGTTATAGCTTAGGTTAGGTTAGTTAGAGCTCAGGTCAGGTTAGTTATAGCTTAGGTTAGGTTAGTTATAGCTTAGGTTAAGTTATTTGGAGCTCAGGTTAGGTTAGGTTAGTTAGAGCTTTGGTTGGGTTAGTTAGAGCTTAGGTTGGGTTAGTTAGAGCTTAGGTTGGGTTAGTTATAGCTTAGGTTAGGTTAGTTATAGCTTAGGTTAGGTTAGTTAGAGCTCAGGTTAGGTTAGTTAGAGCTTAGGTTAGATTAGTTAGAGCTTAGGTTAGGTTAGTTAGAGCTTAGGTTGGGTTGGTTAGCACTTGGGTTAGGTTAGTTAGAGCTTAGAATAGGTTAGCTAGAGCTTAGGTTGGTTAGAGTGTATGTTAGGTTACTTAGAGCTTAGATTAGGTTAGTTAGAGCTTAGATTATGTTAGTTGGGGTTAGGTTAGTTGGAGGTTTGGTTAGATTAGTTAGAGCTCAGGTTGGGTTAGTTAGAGCTCAAGTTAGGTTAGGTTATCAATTTTTCCATATTCCTGCATATCTTGACAATGAATACTAATGACAATGTGTACCAAATAGTACAATCTGTAGGCTGTGCTCAACGATATTCTGTACCATTTTTTGACTGAAAGTGTCACAGAATGTCGTTAGCTTACAATGTCGTTGATACAGAATGTCGCCTTCCCCTCCATTATTAATTTGCTTTTATCGTGACCCTTTTTGTCGGCCCCAATGATCACTTAAATTGTCATAAACTCTAGAAAGGTATTTAGTACTAATTTTTTGCTATTTTGTACAGTTGATATCAGTTTTAGAACTTTTTAAATAGTAGAGTTATCAGATTTCTAAGTGTCCCCCAGGCCAAACTTTGAACTTGATTTATTTAAAAACTACTGGACAGCGACGGCTAATTTTTTAAAATTTGTCATCAGAATAACATACTGAATCAATTTGAACAAGAATTTTGACTCTAGCGAGGTGGGCCAGTAAACGACACTTACACCAAAAAACGGTTGGAACTCCTTGCAGGTAATAGAGCAATATAATTCAAGTTATATTATTTCTATAGGATGTAGATGAGTAGATAAATATAAATTCATGTTCAATGTATTCGCCCATATGCTTGATCCACTTCTGTCAACTTTCATTTCAAACATATTTATCGTCAATGAACATGAACAGAAGTAGGCCTAATAAATTCTTTGTTTCCATAGCCAGATGCTGTCAGATTTTCAAAGTTCAACGTTCCTATCAGTAATTTCTAATCATCAGTAATTTATTATAACTTGGTACCATCATCTGTTTACCTTATTAAAAGACTGATACAATGGTTTGAAAAAAATACATTCATAACAAAACTTAGCTTGAAACTGTTGTGCTATATTTGTCTATTAGTACAGTGCAATTAGACATTAACCGGGACATCCAAAGTGAAAGTTTCCCACCAACGCCAAACTGTTCTATATAACCCCTATATTGTGTGGTAGAAAGTTACACCTTTTTGAGCAGCAGGTTTGAGGGGAAAGGGGGGTTGAAAGGTACAAAATTTCAGTTTTTTCAAAATATCTCGAAAAGTATAGGGTTGAGGGCAAAATGAGTTCTATACAAAAATATTCTAAACTAACTTTTGAATAAAAATGGTCCTGTACAAAATTTCGCTAAGTTGAACGGTCCCCGAGTTACAGGGGGGATAAGCGTAGACATTTTCTGGATTTTCCAGATTTATCAATAAAATATGACAATATTGTCAATAAAAAAATATTTTTATTATAATAATATATGGTATACATTATTATAATAAAAATATTTTTTTATCGACAATATTGTCATATTTTATTACCATATTATGGTAATGGCAATAATAGTGACCAGGGGTGAATGCATTGATTCAATTTAGGGGGGGGGATACCCAATTTTTAAAAGGGGGGGTTTGGCTTCGTTGTCGACGCCACCTTGTTTTATAGCACATACTGAACTTTATACCTTATAAACTGTACTATAGTTCAAAGATTTGTGAAACTCTGGGGGGATATTAAGTATTTTGGGGGTAACATTCCACTTCGACCCCCGTCCCCCGTGGGGTTGCCCTGTGGCATTGGCTGGTAGTAGTCCACCAATTTTTCTTAGGGCATTCCTTTCAGAGGAAAATATTTTTTATACCTGTCCTGATGGATGCCAATAGTTATTACAGTAACCATGGATGAACCCATTAATTTATTCAGGGGGGGGGGGGATACAAATTAAGCCGCGTATCGACAGTCCGAGGCATGTGCTACGAATGCCTCGCTGTACAGTCTGTTGACACAAAAGAAGAGTACTACTGCTAGTTACTATCTACCGCGTATTGACAGTCCGAGGCATGTGCTACACATGCCTCGGACTGTCGATACCGGGTTTGCTAGCAGCGAGGCAAACGCTGCACACAATTCGCAGCGAGCAGTGCCTGTTGCCTCGCAACGCACAACGAACAATTCTACAAACCAACCTCAAAATTGTACCTCATTCCTATGCATTTTTGTGATAAGGAATTCTATTTGGGTGCAGAAGGTTCTAATAGGCAATAATAAGCATTGCCTTGAATTTTTATCTACTAATTGAGTGCAAACTAACCTCCAAAGTCCAAATTATCAATTGTCAGAGCTTGGTTGCTTTGTCTCCCACTTGATGGCGCTAGTCAATTTGTTCGCGTGCTCGCATTTTTGGTTACAAAAAATGCAGGTTTTTTATTATAATTATATACTATATACTATACTATAATTATAATTATTTTTGATTATTGCAGATTATATTCACACATATGCCTCAGCCATGAGTTTATACTTTTTTGCGTCACCAGACTGTACTGCGAGGCGTTCGTGGCACATGCCTCGGACTGTCGATACGCGGCTTTATTCGGGAGGGGCTCCTTGTAGTTTAATATAGTATGCAACTTTGGTTTATTGCACATAATTTACTATGTACCTTTTACACTGTACTATTCTATAAAGTCTGGGAAAACACAGGAGTGACATGGTATATTATGGGGGATACATCTTCCTTTGTCATATGAAATCTAGAAAAACTCACTGTGAGCTTTCCTTGAGAATTCGAATGATGCCTTCATTATTGTTACTATTTCTTTTCATTACCTTCATTTTGGATTGTATATTCCTATAACAGCTTTTGAAGGATTTTCTTCTAGAAATTTACATGTTTTAGTTACATAATCTATCAGAATAATTGTAAGTTTATAAACGGATATTAATATTGATCAACAATTAAGAATGTTAGAAAGACTTTTAATATTGATTGAATTATCCTCATCATCAATTATTAACTTACTCATCTTTGAACTTTTGATCGATTTCCTCTTCTGGTTCTCCATTTTCAAAGATAATAAGTCCATGTTATCACATCCCAAGCCAGAGAAATTCATTCATAGGCCTATTCTTCAACAGTTTGGGTTCCATCCAATCTTTCTACTATCGGCACTTGCAGTTAAAGACCAATATTCATTTTTTGCAATTGCACCTGATTGAGGGGAAGTTATTCCTGGAGAGCTATACAGGACTTGCTGTTCAAAATGGACTAAAATTCTTCTTCCCAATAATCCAGTGCTGTAACTGTTTGTTGGTTCTGTACTAATGCTGCCTAGTAGCTTTTGAAATAGAAGCTTAAATAATTTTTTTAAATGAATTAATAAGCTGCTTCCCAATAGCTCCATGTAGGTGTATTGATTTTGATTGATTGATTTTTGTATTGATTTAAAAAAAAAATCATCTAGGCATAGCTGATCATATCTCATGCTGAAAGTTGCGCCTTTAGAGAACTTGGTGAGGTTACCACTAGGCAATACCAAAGGGTGAACAAACATGGAATGGCGGTCGAAGGAGGATGTATCTCCCATAATATACCATATCTTTCCTGTGTTTTCCCAAACTTTAAAAAAATAGCACAGTTTAAAAGGTACATGATAGATTATGTGCAATAAACCGAAGTTGCATACTATATTAAACTACAAGGGGCCCCTCCCGAATAATTTGTATCCCCCCCCCTGAATAAATTAATGGGTTCATCCATGGTTACTATAATAACTATTAGCATCCATGAGGACAGGTATAAAAAATAATAATAAGAATAAAGGATATTTTCATTTCATTTCATTTCCCTTAAAGAGAAATTGGTGGACTACTACCAGCCAATGCCACAGGGCAACCCCACGGGGGACGAGGGTCGAAGTGGAATGTTACCCCCAAAATACCTAATATCCCCTCAGAGATTCACGAGTCTATTGAACCATAGTACAGTTTATAAGGTATATAGTTCAGTATGTGCTATAAAACAAGGTGGCGTCAACAATGAAACCAACCCTCCCCCTTTCAAAAATTGGGTATCCCCCCCCCCCTAGAATAAATCAATGTGTTTACCCCTGGTCACTATTATAACTATTACCATTTATGGTATACATTATTATAATAAAAATATTTTTTTATTGACAATAATGTCATATTTTATTGATAAATCTGGAAAATCCAAAAATGTCTACGCTTCTCCCCCCCCCCCTGTAACTCGGGAACCGTTCAACTTAGCGAAATTTTGTATAGGACCATTTTTATTTAAAATTCAGTTTAGAATATTTTTGTATAGAACTCATTTTGCCCTCAACCCTATACTTTTCGAGATATTTTGAAAAAACTGAAATTTTGTACCTTTCAACCCCCCTCCCCCCTCAAACCTGCAGCTCAAAATGGTGTAACTTTCTACCAAACAATATAGGGCTTACATAAAACAGTTTGGCGTTGGAGGGGAACTTTCACTTTGGATGTCCCACTTTTGTCATTTTTTTGTCTAATTGCACTGTACTATAGCCTATAGGTAGCCTACAGTACCTCTGAATCATATTCTGTAGACTACTCATGTAAACCTGTACATGACTTTCAAACTCTGTTTTTCTTTTTCATTTTCAGTTGCAAGAAGAAAACCTGCTTTGAAAGTCTAACGTAAGGTGACCAGATCACAATATTCAATAGATTCTATGGGTTGGAAACGAAGGACGAACAAGACATATTCCTGCAGGGACTAATAGAAGTAGCGGCAGTTGAGAGACAACGGAAGAGAAAAGAAATTGATTCCAGGGAAAACAAAAACTCTTTTAAGTATTTTGTGCTTTTAAATGACATCAAACAACAGGTATGCTTAAAAGCATTTTTATCCTTGTATGCTCTTTCTATCAAACGACTAAGACGCATTCGAGAACTTGCTTCTATTGGTAAGACTCCTCATGATATGCGAGGCAGACAGAGTAGTGCAAATGCTCTTGGCAATGAAACTATGCAACTTGTAAGAGAACATATTTTATCATTCCCTACAAAACTAAGTCATTACTCTGTTCGGCCAATAAAGTATCTTGATGAAAGGTTGAATGTAAAAATTATGTACAAACTTTTCAAAAGTAAGAATCCCAACATAAAATTGTCATATGTATCATTTTATCAGTATTTTGTGGACGATTTCAATCTTAAATTTGGTAGGCCTCAAGTAGACACCTGCTGTGTTTGTGAAGAACTAAATTTGAAAATCAAAAGCCCTCATCTATGTGAAAGTGCAAAGCATAGTGCTACAGCTGAACTGGAAGCACATAAGCGACGTAGCAGAAAATTTTATAATGCCATGAAAGCCGACTCAGTAGATAAAGATCATGAAACTCTGTCAATATCTTTTGATTACATGCATAATGTTCAATTACCAAGAATTCCTGTCCAGGAAATATTTTACCTACGCCAGTTGTCAGTAAATGTATTTTGCATACATGATTTGAAGAAAAATCAAGCATTCTTTTATGTGTATCATGAGGGACAGGCACGTAAAGGCCCAAATGAGGTTTGCTCTTTTTTGTTTGAGTATTTAAGCCAAGTACCTCCTAATATAAAAAAATTCATCTTTACTCTGATAATTGTGGAGGTCAAAATAAAAACCATCCTTTAACAAAAATGCTATTAGCATTAACAGACTGCAAAAAGTTTGAATATATCAGACATTATTATCCAATTCGTGGTCATTCTTTCCTACCGTGTGACCGCGATTTTGGTCTGGTAAAAAAATCACTAAATAAATATGACCGTGTCTACTCATTACATGAGATAACCGAAATTATTGTGAAAAGTAGTACAAAACAAAATTTGATTGTGAAGGAAATTTCAGGCAATGAAATTCTTGATTTTAAGGCTTGGTGGCCCAGGTTTTATAAGAAAAATACTCTTTCAGTAGAAACAAGCAATAAAAATGTTCCACGGAACCAAAAAGCCCAATTTTCTGTTGCAAATTTTCATTCTTTTGAATATAACAGTATGAAAAGTGGTGAGATAATAGCAAAGAGATACATAAACAGCGAATCTAATACTTTTAGATTAGGATTAACAGGATCTAAGTGTAGTGAAATTGCTCCAAACATTGCCTATCCTACAGGGAAAGTTCCTTTGAGAACTGCTAAATTAAATGATTTGAAAAAGATGATGAATCATATTGAACACATTCAGAAACAATTCTATGACGAAATCTTATTGTGGCCCACAACTGGTGGCATTGATGATGAAAATAATAGATGTAGATTGAAACTAAATGATTAAAATAACATACTTGTTACTGAAAAGTCATGTTTTGTATATTTAAAGGTATAATTAAACATATTGTAATCATATTCAATGCTATTTATTCCTTGAAGACTTGACCTACTTCAAATATTCACATTTAAATTGAAAATTTATGCAAAAAGGGCATCAGTCCAAAATTTGAAATTCAATTTTTAAAAACCCCAAATAATAAATATCTATGTTTCTCATTGGGAACCATTACAAAGATAATGATGAACGATTACATGCATTAATTGGAGATTTATGTTTCATATTTGTCTTGTAAATCAGTTTTTTCAAGATTGCCAAAAATTAGATTTTTGGACTGATGCCCTTTCTGCATGAAGCGATTCAATTGAGCACCCGTACATTCGTATTTCAAAATCCCTCTCGACGAAAGACATTTCTCTTTCATTTGAGACCAATTCCACACTTTTATGTTCAATATTTTTTGTTTAGAAAATCCTTACACCCCCAAAAACCCCAAAAATTGCATATTTTAACACAAAAATCTCACTAAAGACGTTGGGATTTGCTTGTACTTTTGAATACTGTTCCTGAAACCCTAGGCTGTCATTAGCAATGTTCATCCGACCAAAAGTATTGTAGGATTCTTGGGGGTGGGTCAAAAGCATCCTTTATATATTAAATATAGTATATTTATTCATAACTTTTGAACGGTACGTTGGGTTCCATCGTGTGATAGCTCATCGCTTTTAGCTCATTGTGGCGGTATAAATTCATATATTATGTGTCAAATTCGATGAAGAATATCAAATTTTAGGTTATAATGGTACTGTGTGTTATAATACCTCCTCGTTGAAAACACCATTTTTCATAATGGTACTGTGTGTTATAATACCTCCTCGTTGAAAACACCATTTTTACATTTAAGTGCCTCCCAGTCGGGAACCTGTTGGCCCAAAAATGTGCAACTTATGATGAAATGTTGAGGAAATTTTCCTCTTTCAGATGGTTGGTATCGGAATCCCGGGACTCATCACTTGAGACCGGTATGCTCCTTCTAGTCTCCTTCAGCTCACTGAGGCGCTCCACTCATGTAATACGACACGTTCAATAGCTTTTCTTCCTTTATACCGGTCTCAAGTGATGAGTCCCGGGATTCCGATACCAACCATCTGAAAGAGGAAAATTTCCTCTACATTTCATCATAAGTTGCAGATCTTTGGGCCCACAGGTTCCCGAATGGGAGTCACATAAATGTAAAAATGATGTGTTTTCAACGAGGAGGTATTATAACACCCAGTAACATTATAATCTAAAATTTAAAATTCTTTATCGAATTTGACATATAATATATGAATTTATACCTCCACAATGAGCTAAAAGCGATGGAATCCAATGTACCGTTCAAAAGTTATGAATAAATATATATTATTTAAAATATGAGGGATGCTTTTGACCCACCCCCAAGAATCCTACGATACTTTTGGTCGGATGAACATTGCTAATGACAGCCTAGGGTCTCAGGAACAGTATTCAAGAAGTATAAGCAAATCCCAACTTTTTTAGTGAGATTTTTTTGTTAAAATATGATATTTTTGGGGTTTTTGGGGGTGTAAGGATTTTCTAAAATCGCTGTAGCACAAAAAATATTGAACATAAAAGTGTGGAATTGGTCTCAAATGAAAGAAAAATGTCTTTCGTCGAGAGGGATTTTGAAATACGAATGTACGGGTGCTCAATTTATAGTTACAAACTTCTTAAGTAAGAGAAATTTCAAAGTCTTGATTCTATGAAAAAATTGCCAAATTAAAAAAAAATCGTATCTTAGAAACGGTTGATGATACAGAAATGCAATTGGTCGTATTCTTTTTCAAATTTTATTGTCTAGAAAAAAGGTCCTTTAACATTTTCTCGTCCGACGCTTGGTTCGGCCACAATTCACGAAAAAACAATTCCTAGTAGGTAAATTTTACGGTTTTTCCAAGATGGCGGCCGAAGCTCACAGGGGACTCTTGGGGACTTTTAGTATGTTATTCAGCACCCTCTTCTGATCATATCTGCAAATTTTCAGCTGGGTCCTCCGACTTTTGCTTAATTTGACTGGACTATGTACTACAATAATATTATAGGAAAACTTTGAAGAGATTATTAAAAAACACAAAAAATCGCTACTATAACTTAGATATAAAATACTAGTAGTTCTGTGAACGGTAGACCTCACGAAGTCATAGAAGCAATGTCGGTATTCACGGTACGTTCAGATTGTTCGTCGATTCCGAAAGTTGGCGCGAGGAAGTCAGCAAGGCAGTGGCCACAGTCACGCTCTATGTCGGCATCAGGGTGCTTGGAAAACCAGGCATCAGTCTCTTTAATTATTTTGATAATGTTTTCCTTCATGCAAAACGATCCGACGGTCGGCTGCAGTCGAACAGCTGTAGCCAATCACAGTTCTTGTTGTTAGTCTGCGTTCGACCGTCGGACTGTTTCGCATACAGAAAAACTTACCTTAAAACCTATCTGAAATATCTCAGCTGACTTCAAAGAAAGTATATCATCTGAAGTAGAAATTTTTGAAATTTTTTATTATGAATGCCATATCAGATGTTTTAGTAATATCAACATAAATATACTATCAAATCATTCATGGAGTATACCTATATCAGAGAATAATTCAATCCTTTTTCCTTTTTTCGTCCTTAATATGAAAATTGTCGAAAACCTTATACATACATCGACGCGCCATTTCGAGAAGAACATCCCTGTAAAATTTCATCAGTATGTATTCCCGTGTTCAGTCGTAAATGCGGAACATACATACAAACAAATGCAAAATCGTCGACTTGAATCTTAGACCTCACTTACGTTCGGTCAATTATCAGCTTCTAAACCTATACATTTTTGGAAAACTATAAACGAAATATCGGGCATCAATACACGAAATAACTCTTTCCCCATTCAACGCTTTCTGACTAGTAACAATAATAGCCGGACTCCTCAGGTGGGGAGTTGTTCTACAACTACTGAAGTCACTAATAAATTTAATAATTTTTTTTATAAAGTTGGAGAGACCCTTGCGGAGGCTATAAAACTGGGCAACCATAATGCTAATCCACCTCACATGAACCACCCTCCCTGCGATTTGGTCTTTGTTCTGCAGCAGGTTAGTGAATTGGAAGTTGAATCTTGTGTCTTAGAGCTTCGAGGGGGTTCCTCACCAGGATGTGATGGAATACCGGCACGTATCTTGAAGGACAATATAAGCTCCATCATAGTGCCTCTTCGACACATTATAAATACAAGTTTCTCAACAGGTTCTTTCCCAAATATTCTTAAATTAGCTAAAGTAATTCCACTTTATAAATTTGGCAGTAAAGACGATTTGAATAATTATAAGCCAATAAACCTTCTGAGTTTTATTTCTAAGGTTATCGAGAAATGCTATAAGAAACAATTAGCTAAATACCTGAAAAATAATAATATACTAATAGACAATCAATTTGGCTTTCGAGATGACCAGAACTCTTCCAATTGTTTCTATCAATTGAGTGATCATTTGAGACAGGGCATAAATAATAATAAGTATATTCTACTGCTGTTTATTGACCTGGCAAAGGCATTTGACTAAATTGACCACAATTTGTTGCTGGATAAATTATTGGCAATAGGGATTACTGGTGTAGCACATAATTGGGTCGAGTTTTCTGTCAAATCGCCGCCAGATCGTATCTATTGGGGGAGTTAAAGCAACCATCAGGATATCACATACGGTGTGGTCCAAGGAAGTACACTTGGCCCGATTTTATTCCTGATCTACATAAGTAATATTATTCAGGTGAATATGAGAGGAAAAATAATGCTCTTTGCTGATGACACAGCAGTCTATTTCGAGGGGGACAGCTGGGAAAATGTATATAGAACGGCTTCAAGCGAGCTCAGGGAACTGAAAAACTGGTTCGACATGAATATACTCAGCATGAACACAAAAAACCAAATGCATGCCTATTTTCCTACGCGACAGCCGCGCACCTCCTAACAACATGCAACTTAGAGTCCATACATGCGGGTCTGATTGGAGCAATGATTGCGGCTGCGATCTGATTGAGACAGTGTTCAACTACAAATATTTAGGTGTGCACATAGACAGCCGTTTGACATGGAGCACCCACGTAAGATACTTGAATAGTAGGTTGAGGAAAATGATTTATGTATTCAGCCAGCTAACGAGTATACTAAATTTAAATCACCTGAGAACTGTGTACTTTGCATACGTCCAGTCTGTTATGTCCTACGACATTATTCAATGGGGAAGTGCACACAAAACACTGCTAGATGAAATATCAGTTACCCAAAAATCAATGATAAAAGTTGGCCTTGGTCTATTCAGAAGATTTCCATCAGAACAGTTATTTCAGATTTTTGATGTATTTAGAATTATACAGTTGTTCATTAAAGCAGCCCTGATGTACATGTTGAAGAATAAAATACATTTCAATTCAGAGTCCAATCATCCTTATTCTACAAGACATGCCCGTTTCCACCACTCAGGTCTTCCACGTAACTCCCGCTCAGCCTGTGACAGGAATATATCATATCTCTGTCATACAATAAATTATGAAAAATATTCCTCATGAAATAAGCCAGCCGGGAACATGTAGCCTTTCCAAATATAGAGCAATAATAACAAACTGGCTAAAAACTTAAGATGAAGATCAATGTGAACGGATGCTACAATCTATTTATCAGCTCTAACTTACTTTTCTCTCCCATCAATCCACCTTCGAGTATAGAAATATCTAGCCTACTCCTGCAACTCAAGTGTAGGCCACCTACACTGCATTACCAAATAACTCAACATCTTGAACAATATGTTATTCAGTTTAGATGCTCCATTACCAACGTGTCTGAGGTGTGTGTGTGTGTGTGTAGGTGTTAGAATATCAAGTATCAAATAACTAGACATCAGTAATGTAAAATTTATAAACGTTTCTAAATAATACTGAACTCATTGACACACAAACGGGCCAAATATGGCCCATGTGGGCAATTAATATTTCATTAATTAGGTTACGTTGTTGCTTCACTGTGCAGAGGTATTGTACCATTGAATTATCATGTATGAAATTATTTTTCATTTCAACAATAGATATACATTATTGCATTTAGTTATTTTGAATAATATAAGATTTAATAATATAATATGATGTAATTGAATAATATAAGATAATGTCATCATGTATAATGCTGTACTTTAAGCTGTTACTGTGAGCACTATTGCATCCTTGTGAAAAAATATTGTAGATGTCATTGTATTTTGGTGAAATACACTCAATAAATTCAATTCAATAATGTAAATAATGAACATTGTTAATATTATTGAACATTTAGTCCAGTCAATAAAGCATTATAGAGTGCATGAAATATGCCCCAATTTTTGACCTCGGGGATTTGTTTAGACTAGTTGGGAGGTTAACATACTAAAAGACCCCGGACCTGGGGGGTGAGCATAGGGCGGGCGGGAAGGGGGGTAGAAGGTACAATTTTTTAGTTTTTCGCATATTACCCGAAAACGGTTCATCCTAGAGAAAAGTGTTCTGAATAGAAATTAAAGAGGACTAAATTCTGCGTCGATTAAAACAAAAGAAAACGAAAATCGGCCGAATAGAAAATTTTTTACATTTGATCAAAACTCCCATTTTTAAAAAAAATCCCCCAAAAAATGTCTTAACTGCTTTTAAATGTGACGTAACTCATAAAATAACAATAAATCCACTACCCCCTCACCCTAAAAGTTGTCGAGCATTAGAAGTAGAGTCCAAATAACATATCAATATTGATATTTGACCTATTTTTGGAAGTTTAAGGATCACTTTTCCAAGAATGGAATTCCTCCAAATTCAGCTACAGGTGGTTTTTGTCAATATTTTGATACTAAAATATACATACAAAGTAATAACAATATTCAAAGTGGTGTCTGGTAGTCTATATTGATCATTCCTCATCAGATTACTTATTTTACTGCCCAAAATCTGGACTATTTGCAGTAGAAAGGACCCTTCAAGGATAATAATCTGAGGACATCTCTAACTTTCGTAAAAGTGAACGGATCTTGACAAACTTTAGCTCATTGTTTTAAGCTTCAAAAGGCGGTTCTATTTCATGTTTATGTTCAATTCGGACAAAATTGAAGAATTTCATTAACCCAAGTTCTTCTAGAATAGAGATAAGCCCGAGGTCAAAAATTGGGGCATATTTCATGCACTCTATACCCGTGTGGACAGGCTTTATTGACTGGACTAATTGTAAATATTATAGGACATTGTAAATATTATAGGGTATTGTAAATATTGTATGAATAAAATTCACACTGGTTAGTTGGTTGGGTAGGGTGGAGGTGGGACTCGTCTTGCAGCCATGTCCTTGCCATGAGTCCTGGGTAATTTCAACACACTGCTTTCAAAGTGTGGAGATGAGAGCTGCATTATAATTATTTTATGGATAATATAAATTATTTATTATCTGGTATTCACGTTTTTAGAGTAAAAATACAACTTATATGGTTTTAGCGCAAGTTTGAAAATGATTGAAAAAATAGGAAAAACATGGATTTTTTGCAATAAAACCCATAACTTCAAGCCTTTTGCGCGAATTCTGTTTAGAAGAATTAGGTCTGTTATAATTTTTATGCATTATAAAAAAACATGCATTAAGGACACTCTTATAAACCATTTTTCACTATAAGAACGAGAAGTATTCCTGATTAAATTCTTAACAATTTTTTTACAATTTTCGTAACTTTAGGCTTCATGCGTTTATTCAAATTGTCAGATAAAATTTTTTCCCCTGTATACTAATGTCCATGCACAAGTTTTCCGCACTATTGGAATTTGATTACAGAAAAACTCCGTTTTTCGATCCACCCTATTAGCGAGTTCTACTTTATTTCATTGCTACCAGTATTCAATGTATGGGTGGAAAACCGAAACTGGAATGCTCCAATTCAAACACTCTAAAGGGCGATTCACACATATAGTGGCGTACTAGTGTCGTACTAGTGGCGTACTAGTGTCGTACCGTTTCAAATAGAATCTCTAAAACGGTCTTTCCATTTGATTAACACGAAAACGGTCGGGAGTGATTCACACATATAGGACTGTACTAGTGGCGTACTAGTGCTGGACGATGAAAGACCGTTTCCAAAGCGACTTCTCAAGGACACGGTCTATGGCGGTCTGACACGGCCTGCGACCGGCATGAGCACAGTCCTACATGTGTGAATCAGCTTAGGACTGTGCTCAGACTGTGCTGTTTTGGTTCTGGTGTTTCCAAATTCTTTTAAATTTGAGATAGAAGAAATCTGATTTCAGATTTGAATTCAGCGTCCGCAAATTAGTTATTTTCCCCACGTAGGCTCAAAAATAAGCAAAATTAAGAGACTTGTTCCCATTTATATCGAGTTACATTAGAAACTGATTATTTTGTTGGTAGTTTGTTCAACACTGTTCCGTAAAGTATGGGAGTTTCATAATTATTATCACTTGAATTGAAACATTTATACTTGGGGAAAATAATACTACAATTCAATGATATATATTTATACTCGAGAAATTATTTGTACTAGAGTTGAAATTGAATATGAAATGGAACTGAAAAACGTTTGAAAAGTTATAACGAAAACTTATTAAGTACTTTGAAACTTATTTGATTCAATTTTGAATTCTTGTTATTATATTAGGCTTCAATTGATATATAGATGTTCATATGTATGACACAACAAAGAGTCACTTTTGATTATTGGTAATGATATATACCATAACTGATGAATATAGGTAAACTATATTATATTAATAAAAATATCGATAATTCACATACTTGTATCTACTACTACTACCATTAGTTTTACTATACAACTCTTTCCCCTTCATTTTATTATCTTATAAATATATATATAAATATAAAATATATATATAAATATATATATAGATAGATAAAACCAGCACTTATAGATATAAAAACATGTATTAAGGACGATTATAGAATCGTTTAAAATACGATTTATGAAAATCCCTAATTTTGATTATTTTTTAGTTCACGCGGGGATTATTACTAATTCGACGTCGCTGAATTCAAATCTGAAATCAAAATCTATCTATCTCCAATTTTGGAAGAGGTGAGTAGTCGTGATTGAGCATTGCGCCAAACAGTCCGACACTAGTACGGCCCTATATGTGTGAATGATAGCGGTCTAAACAGTCTGCGCACGACACTAGTACGCCACTAGTACGACACTAGTACGCCACTATATGTGTGAATCAGGCTTAAAGCAGTATGTAACAAGATCAATCAGAGAACAAAACTAAATTGAAATGGGGAATCTTGGAACTTAGATGACAGAGTTTTAATGTCAGGCAAATTTGAATACCAGTTATTGTACTATAAAGCAATATTACAAGGAAAATAATACTAATATCAATGATGTTCATGTTGATTTACTGCTAGAATACGCGATTCTGTTTTCAATGAATTTGTGTTCATTTCGACTAATATACTGGCCCACAGTCTAGTAAAAAGCTGCGTAACAATATTAGCTTTCAAAGGGCTGTGTAACACAGTAAGACACTACAAAGTGAAATAATCAGTTTGAAAATGTCATTCTATGATTCTAAAAAAATAGCAAATACCAGTAGGCAGCAAGTCATTCCTTCTCATTCAGAGTTCATCATGCGATTTTGCACTGCCAGAGAACTTGGAGGGTGGAAATGCCCAGAAAGCGGATGGAAGGCCTCTCACGTCTCTACTACGCTTAGCAAATGCCGTAAAAGATGAAATACAATTGCCGATGAAGTAGTTTGCCTGTCCAAGAATAGCAAGATCCAGATGAGGACTGTTTTCTTCCGATCGATGCACAGTAATCTGTAAAAAATAAGAATAACATAATTCTTTCATATGTTCACATTTACAGCATATTTTAGTGAAGAAAGCATTATTTAAAAGAAAAAAATCAAACAAAGTAATAAAATCTAAACAATTCAGTTTTTTTAAATTATGAATAATACAAATCAGTATTTTTACTTTTATTTTTCAAAAAAACTTCTAAATTAGAAAAAAACACACTCACATTTGACAGTGACTTTGAGACTGATGGTGGCCAACACCAGGTCAAACGATCAACACTGCTCCACGTAAGCAATATTTCTATTTTTGTTATAATATACGTAATATTTCTATATATTCGTATGTTATATCTATTTTTGTAATATTTCCACGGAGTATTGGTAGAATTCCTAAGTATAGATTTGGTGAATCAAATATGAACGCTAATTTTAGAAAATATATGTGTTGAACTATCATACACAAATTACACTATTTACACTACTGAATATGGTCTTCTGTGTTACATGTATTGCAATATTGCAAAGAAAATAAAACTAATATCAATGATGTTCAGTTCATGTTGATTTACAGCCAGAATACGTGATTCTATTTTCAATGGACAGAAATTATTAGTGTTTCAAAATCGTTGGCACGAGTTTCTAAAATATAAATTTAGGAAACATTTTATTATGCTACAAAATTTATAATTATCGATCAAATATTGACCGAGCTGCTGGTATTTTTTATCTTGCCTGAATGTCTTTTATGCCTGGACAGAATATACCTTGAAACTCATGCCACCGATTTGGTAACTCTAATAATTCTTTTTGTGGAGAGTTTAATGACGACTCATCAACCAATTGCCTCATTGTTTTTCATTTGCGTTCAAATTGTTTTTATTCAAGGCCACATAGAACTGGTATCCAGAGGGTCAAGTCTGTACTTTGATTATTGGTGTTTTCCCGGAGCCAGAGGCCAGAGGATTGCTCCCATTTTATCCCTTGTCAACAATAAAATTTGATACCACGGCTTTTCAAGGAGAAGGATCATATCTCTCAACAGCGTACTTCGTCTTTCTTATTGGTATAGTTATGTCAAGCACAGAAGAGCCTTTGGCAACATGGCTGCCATTCATTGCTGCCAGTAGACGAAATGAAAATTGTTCTAGTGTAACCAAATTTAAGAAATAGTACAGGCTTAGGCTATTTTTTCTGCCTCAGTTCATAACTTAATTATGTTATGATTTGTGCTATCATGTGTCAATAATTAAATAAATAAATAAATGAATAAAAAATTTTTTCATTCGTGAAATCAATATGATTACGATTAGTGTAAAAACGGTAGGTTGGCTAAAGTGATTTTACCCTGGAATTCCAAGTTCTGCGCATGCGTAGTTACACTCTTACTTCCCTCCGCAATCTTGCAAGAGGCTCTTCAATAAGCTCTCAAATGACAATGAGCGGCTCATGGGCACCAAAATTGACTCTAATCTTTGACTTTACAATATACTCTGCAATAATCTGATCCCCATTTACACTTAATTCTAAGATAGGGGTCGTTTTATTAAACTAGAAGGTTCAAATAAGTGGATATTTCCGACGCAACATACAAGTGTATTTAAGCAATAGCTGTACTAAAACAAATCGCAACTGAATCCAGCCGCAATCCTTTGTGCACATATACCCTAACAGCTGAATAATAATCCTCCCCTGAGAACCCTACTACATCACCAAAGGAACAGCGTGAGTATAACAATAGGAATATTACTGTTTATATTTTGATTCACTCATGTAAGATCACATTGAAAAAAGTATAACTTGATTTGCAAGAGTTGAGAAAAAAGATAAAACCGACTTAAATGAAAAATATTGAACAGTTTTATCTGAAATACTGTACCTCCATTCTTTTGAAGGCCTCACTCAGTTCTTTGATCATATAATTATTATCAGATGCAACGAATATCGATTTGATATCCTTCAGATGATTTATGATACGCTTCAGTTGCTTAATGATGATACTCTTATCTGGGAAACACATTTCTTGAGTCGCTTTTCCATACTCATTGAGGTAGCCGAGACACTGCGGAGCAGCAAACAGGTTGGGACTGTGGTTGACATGCTCACACGCCCTCACCTGCCAACAAACATTTAAGTAAATTATCTACAACAAACAACTCAACAAAATCAATTTCGAAAATTAGGAATGACAGAAAATAGAAGCCATTCGAACAATTAAGGTCTACAATAGACTGCAACACTTGAAAAAATCCATTTAGATTGGTTTCATTAAAAAAACATTTCTGTTTTATGTTAGACACTTGCTGGCACATGAAATACCGTACTATATTTATGTGCAGATGACATAATATAGTCAATTTGATATAATGTTTGTTAATTTCGCCGGCTGCACTGCACTTCAACATAGGAATTTTTATTGTGGCTCGTCCATTACTTTCCACGAAGTACATCCCTATTCCATCGGATTGTGGTCTGTTCTATGTTGTTTGTTTAGGAGGTAGAAGATAGATGTCTCTTTAAACTTCATTCATAATTGTGGGGAAACCAGACATAATGAGTGTAATCAAATGATGATGAAATAAAACCATGATAGATTCCGAGAACTGATAAAAAAAGCCTAGAATTAAACAAAAATGTTACAACATGACAGAGAACTAAATAAAAAAGATTGCGCTTAACTAGTAAAGGAGATTACCACCGATCAGATTTGTCGGCCAAACGTCAACCGCAATTCAAATTAAATGATTAATTATTTTCCATGAAACATAATTTCAAAATAAAATATGAATATTGATCTTAATAATGAGTAAATCTTGAATGAATGAACTATTATTATTATTATTATTATCGTATGCCATATTTGATTTATATGAATAATAAATCTTAATAATATTGTTTCTGCCCAACCATAAATAACAGGACTAATCACAGAGCCTTGGGCTGACTGACGCATGGGCAGGAAATGTATCGGTTGACGATTTGGTGCCTAGACTGGTGCGGAGGAATGAATCAGTTAGTCAAACAGCAATATTATTCCTTTTCGAATCAAGTATCATATTCCTCCAACAAGCATCTACCTCACCATTGGAAACCATAGAAGAGTGATGGCTGAAATCGTGAAGCCGATATTAGATAATAACGGTTCTATCGTTCTATGACAAATGAAATGACATTAAAATGCAATTTCATATTTCTTCTCACTTCATATTCATATAACATTAAAATGCAATTTCATATTTCTTCTCACTTCAACACAGAACTATTTTAGTCTGATACTGGCTTACTGTTTAACTTACTGTACCAAAAATGTCAAGTTTGTTTGAATTGGAATGAGAGAAATTTCTTACCCAATCAATGCCGTTTCTCAAGTGTATGCCAATAAATCCTCCAACTGGCAGAATATTTTTTATAAATTTGTCAGCTTTAGCTTTGATATTCTCATTCCATACCAAGTACCTCTGGAGCTCTCGGTTTTCTTTTTGGACAGGAAAACTGCCAGGGGCACCGGTGAACGCTAATACTGCAATTTCAGAACATGATTTTAATATTGAGTACATTCAATTAATCGGTCAAAAAATGGTAGAATTGGCTTATCTAAATTTAATATATTAAATCAATTTTTAAGTAAGATCTTTGTTCCCATTTCATTTTTGAAGTACATTATGAGCTGTAATTTTGAATCACCTTCGATGACTTGCTTTATGACTTCCATAAAAATTTCAATAACGCCGAAAAAAATGAATAAAACAAGTGTGATGTAGACCTACATTTTGGATTTTCACTTATTTATATTATCACTGGTAAGTTATTGATTAACAGAGAACGAATTGATTGTGTACAATCCATAGAATTGGGAATTCTATCTTAAACAAATAATATGCAAATTTTTTGGTTGAGCCTTCTACACGCAACCAGCACACGCTTCAATTGTGATTTAAACGAATTACAATGTCTCTCTTGATTTATTATAAATCTAATAAATAGTATACAATATTCATAACAACTTACCAGGCCATTCAGCAATGGGATATTTCTCGTTCCATTTCTTGCCCATCTGTTGGTGGTGAACATCATAGTTCAGAGGTCCGTAAAATTCGGAATCAACAAAATCGATTTTGAAAGTATCCCAAAAAGGGCCGAATGGATTTCCTTCTTTGGCATTGCAGCTACTAGTATCACCACGAGAAGTGTAACAAAACGCTGGAATAAAAAGGACAAAAATTAATGAATAAACAATATATATTATGAATAAAAATAAATATTCAATATACAAGCCCTACATGAATATTCGATGAGAATGAACCCGAACTCTTCTGCTCAAATATACCTAACGTGAAAAAACACCTGCAAACTCAACCAAAGCTTCTAAAACAGAAGAATTTTAGAAGCAAGTTTGGAAATTCAACTGCTATATCTAACTCACTCATCAAAGGAGATTGATTGTGAATTCTATCTCAGGTCAGACATAATGTTGTCTAGTTGTGGGTTATGAATGAGTATCTAATCATTAAAAATATAATTGAGGAATAATAAATAATTTTATAGCTTACTTAAATTATATTTCAATTCAAAGAGTAGGCCTACGATACTCACATATTCGTTTCTCAGCTGGCCATATATCATTCGCTATGTTTGTCATGAATTCTTCCATAGTAATGACGTCGTGGTACTTCATAAGTTCATCCACACTGAAGTATGTATTGAAAGGCACTTGAATCTGCAG
The DNA here is from genome assembly GCA_017141385.1 of Sogatella furcifera. Classification (NCBI taxonomy): domain Eukaryota; kingdom Metazoa; phylum Arthropoda; class Insecta; order Hemiptera; family Delphacidae; genus Sogatella; species Sogatella furcifera. Next base: position 36,227,720 of record CM029547.1, on the reverse strand, counting down.
AAATAAATCATTCCAAGTTTTTGATTACGAAAATGAATAACAAAAACTAAATCCTCTATAAATTTATTATGCAATTTGAGACATTTCCATGCTACAAGCTTTAACTACCCTACATATTTTTTCTTTATTTTTAAACGACTAATTTCTTAGACATCAGATTCAATACATGCGAGCTCTAATACCCGTGTAGTTGAGTACACGGCATTAAAACGGTGTAAAATCCGAGTCATTACTCGCTTTTATTGGAACCATGGTTTTGGTATGCAAACAATTTTGTATTCTAATTACTGTATCTTGCTTTACTTATATGCTCATACTAACCGACTTTGGTTCTCCGAAACGATATTCAACCCAAGGAGGTAATACCAGAGTTCTGTTTAATCCTTTAGAAAATGCAAGAGCGCCAAGGAAATGATCAGCTTGGTTACCAAATCGCCCTAAAAACAAAAACAATTGATAAACTTGAGCTTACTTTAAAACTGCAGATAGACAAGTAATGTATCAGAATAAGTAGTTTGAACTCTTCGATAGCTATGCCATTTGCTTAGTAATTGCTAGTCCTTGCATTTAATTGCTATTGAATGAATAATCACATTAGTATCCTATTTTATTATTATTAGCGTATGGCTTTATTTGGTGGGGAGACCTATTTAATTAGGATAGACATATAGTCTAGTCTATATATAGTTAATTACTTGTAGCCTATATAATTTATTGCGGATGATGCCCACATAAGCATTTTAGCTTGTATGTAGGTAATGGATATTGAGTGCGAAGGTGATTGATGAGGTCATGCCACTGGGACTCGAACCCAGACCTGGCAGTGCTAGCGGACTGACGGTTGCGACGCCCTAGCCCACTGCGCCAACCAGGCCGGCGATAATCAATGCTTTTATTATGAGTTTTTATGCCTCATAGCGTTATAGCCACCGGACTACTCACAGAGCTCTGGAACTGGTCCGGTGTATACATTATCAACACATTTGTAGATGAGCATGATTCATTAATCAAAGCATGGGCGTAAGCAGGCAGTGGCAAGGGGGGGGCGGGCGACTGCCCCTTCAAAATACATGTATTGCTTTTTTTCAAGAGACAATACTCCATAGTTCACGCAAATCAGTCCAACAACATGCTCTATGCCTTGGAATGAAGGACAATTGACAAATTTTATATTCAGAAATTAATCTTTCCAATGTCCAATAGAATACATTAATAGCACTTGAAGTACATTTTTTCTTCATATTCATAACTAATAAATGATGAAATTGATTTTCTTGAAGAGTTGGTGACTTATTCAAATCTTTCCGTTTTACTGGCTAACTCTCTATAATTTATGCTCAAGTGTAACTCCAGAGATAAAAAAAAATTGAATCTTCAATGGAGTTTTATGAGCTAGTGAAGTTAGAGCTGTGGTATAATGTATTTGAATGAAAGAAACAAATTGAAGAGTTGAAGGTAATTGGAACAGCTAAATTTTTTGCAAATATTTTTCCAAGTATACTATGTTACTGTATACTATACCAAATCAGGTACACTGAGAAATTTGAAATTTTATAAAGTGATGGTCATCTCATCAGCTCTCCTATATGGCTCTGAAACCTGGATACCGAGAAGTAAAGAATGGAGTAGGTAACAAGTGGCTAATAGTTATTTGTGCATCTAGGGACTAAAGGGCAACTTTTTCTCCCTGAGGGGAAACTGTTGTTGCCCGAGGCATAGCCGAGGGCAACAATTTCCCTGAGGGAGAAAAAGTACTTTAGTCCCGTGATGCACACAACATTTTTCCTCCACCTACATTAATTAGCTATTGATAGGAATATATAGAGTGTCCCAAAATTAAAGTGCCAAACTCTGGGAATACATTCTATGAATCAAAATAAAGAAAAAATAAAGAAAATAATCTTTTATCAAAAAGCGATTTGTTCACCAGATATCCGCCTTTCTGCATTTTTTACAAAATAATTTTCATCTTCAAATTCTTTTAACCGATCTTTATTAAACTTGGCAAGTATATTCATATAAAAGAGATCAGCTGTGAAATAAATCCAACTTGGTTCAATCTGAAATCTCAAAACTAGGAAGTACGGTAGGTAGCTGCTACTTCCCAATTTATAATTTTTGTAACTACAAACTAAACAAAACTGGTGAAATAGAAGAATGAGGAATGGAATGACTGGCAAGTTATATAGTAACAATAAAAGGGAAGCAAATAAGTTGATATTGATTCCAAATTTTAAGTAATGATACTGATAATAAAAAAAAGTTATGAGAATCTAGATTGAGCAATGAATCTTCTATTTCAATTTTTGATTAAGCTAATATGTAGAACTAAAACCTAATAAAAAGAAGAAGATATTCAAACAATCAACTGAACTATTTCAAATTTACTATAATAGACTTCATTTTAATTAACGTTACATTAGAGATGTATGAAAGTAGTGAAAACAATCTTTTAATCTATAAGCTACAAAAATAAAAGAAAACAAAAGCATCAATGAAATTTATTTATTTCTAACAGATATCAGGCTACTAGCTTCCAGCAAGTACATACCGTATATTACAAATGTTAAATTGTAAATTCAACTTTCAGAGACAGTTACAATGTTTGAAGGCCTATTTTGTTCACAACACAACAGTAACCGATCATGAAAACCTGTTCATTAGGACAATTAGAATCCAAATAACATATTTCATGTTGATACAACTCATACAACATAATAAAGGCTATCTAATGGAGGATATTTGTTTAAATTTATGTCGAAAAGTCCGGTTTCCAATTGAAAAACTTTAATGATTTACTAAAGTTTAACAATTTACTACCTCAACTACCATATAAGTTGAGCTTAACTATACTTCCAAACCTCAAAAGCAAAAGTCTAATTCAACAAAGACATTCTCTTATCATTGTTCCAGTATAATATGACAGTGGACTATTGATAATTAGTCGAAATTAAAACGATAAACACACTATTATAATAATAAACTTAAATTATAACACACAGATCACAAAGTACAATAAACCATTGTAGGAATGAATCATTGAATTTCATTCTAATCGATTCGATAATTGATATTCGATAGTGATCGAGAATTCTAGCTGTTAAATCATGAAGATTGTTTTTACTTTGGTACTATACTTCTGTATGTATACATTTTTATAAATTTATGAATAATATAAAAGTATTTAACTTTCTTCCATCATAATCCATTGTTTCAGAAATATTCCTTCAAAATATCAGCGTAACCAACCTTTCTTCCAAATTGTGCACTCTATACTGTTTACTGTTCTACAGTTCAAGCCTAAGTTCCAAATGTAGACACAAAATATCATAGAGATGCTTCCCATGTTATTTAAATGGGCTTACTTTATTTCCCTAGGGAATTTCAATCTTCTTTTTCTCCCAAGGGAGAGAATGAAGCGCTTTAGTATTTGATTCCGGGAAGTGAAATGCGACTTTAGATAGTAGGTGGAGGAAAAATGCAATTTTTGAGAGCAGTAAAGGGGTGTACCAGAGAAGATAGAATTCGGAATGTTGAAATAAGATAGGAACTCAACATATTCTCCATGAGGAGGAGTATAGGAGGCAACAAACAGACCTAGAAAGATCATGTTGAAGGGATGGAACCAGTGAACAATAAGGTCTCCTATTTCCAGTGGCGGCGTTAGCCCCCAATGAATGGAGGGGCCAAGGGTGGGCCCAAGATATCATTGGGTGGGCCAGCAATTGAGAGCTAAAATTCCCTTTTCCCTCCACCTAATTAATTATAATTAATAGCTCTTATAAGAGCTATGCTATACCTATACTACTGACACTATACCCTATTCACGATCACTTGAGATGACATCGTATGAAGTAATACCTCCCTTTACCCGCACTCATGCGCAAAAAGTTTCTTCATTTCGTCTCAAGTGATCGTGAATGGGGTATAGACCTAGGTTCAGTACCTACATTTGCTGTATTTTTATTGCCATGATTTTCTCCTTTTTTGAAGTACCATACATTCCACTACCCTAGATGCTACAATTTCCTACATTTTTATGAATTTTCAATCATAGTTAATTACTTTTTACTACATTATGAGTTTCACTGGAATATTCTGAAATTATTTGAAAAACTTATATTGGAATTATAACATTAATTTTAATTTTTTTGATAATGATGACTTTTTTTTTAAATTACAGTTTGAGAAAATACAAACTCCTTTATTGCATCATAACAGCAAAGAAATTTCTTATCAAATTAGAAATACTTTGAAATTGGAGGATAGTAAATACCGGTACTATGGAGACTGATATTATTCAGTCTCTATAGTAAATACACAATGTCAAAATGAGTATAATTGATACGGTACTTGACACGGTAATAGCTTATATCATAGCCTGAATAATTAATTCAAATCAAGAATAATATGTTATTTCAATTACCTATGGCATACAGATTATTGATATGTTGATAAGAACAATTCAAATATATTTGAAAAATTGAGAATAGTTTGAAAACCTGAAGTTGAATGATATAAGTTGAAAAGTGAACTTAAGGCTTCCTCAAAGGCGCAGTAGGCGGGTAGCGTTTTTCTTTTGTTGTTCATTTTTCAAATAATGATGAATTCACTGTAGGGTATATACACCAATAATCAACAAAAGTATAGTGGACAAAAAATTATAAGACATGGAGATTTTAAAAGATAATAAGAATTATTGTACATTATAAGTATAAGCAATTACAACTGAGTAGTTTTGAATACGGAACTACTGTAATTATTGGAAAAAATGAAATAGCCTAGATCTCAATACAGTTCCTCTATCCAGTGGTCACCAAATGGCGGACCACGGTCTGGATCCGGACCGCCAGCTAGTTTTGTGTGGACTGCGATGACATACCAATCTCAATAAAAAATCTTTAAATAAATTCAAAAACGAAAAATCCATAAGAAACAACCCTCTGAAGTCTCAATGAAATTGAGTTATTAGAAAACAACCAGAACAACAAATAAACACATTAATGAGAATCAGCTGCACAAACTGCACTTAAAATTTTAAGAAGATTGTTTAAAATAAAACCTGTCATTTTACTCCCTGATTGTAAACTTTTGAATCAGTTTATTTGTAATAATTTCAACTACTATTGTAGTGTTTGTATGGCCTTTACAACTATATAGCCTATGTAAAGTTTCTTATTTTATGCCATTTTTTCACTGATTCGTCAATTTTTTAAACTATAGTTTGATTTTTCATCAGAGTTACTTATCTTATTCTTATACCGTATCTTATTCCTATTACAGTATACAATATACAACTCTCAATAAAAAGTTGGATATTGGTTTAATATTGTTACATTATTTTATCCAATTATTCTATGTCCAGTAAAATGTTTTATTTATCTTGGTATTCCAATAGCTGAAGAGATATAGTCAAGGACTAAATTCGATAATGTTTTTGACAATTTTACAAGTTAACATTCTTCATATGAATAGAATAAACATCAAAGTAGTTTTTATTGACAAATCCGATTGAAATAATGGCCTCCATTTTAATTTAATAGATCAATGGCATAATATCAAACTTCAATATATTTGAAGAACATTGATTTATTTTGCCTATATACAATCTTATCTAAGTTATGGGATTGTAATGTGGGGTGGAGCTTATGCCAATCATATGGATAAAATTTTTGTCATTCAAAAAACCCTAATCAAAGCCATACTAGGAAAGCCTAGACGATATCCAAGTGAAAATCTTTTCCTTGAATTTAATGTTTCAACTGTCAGGCAGCTTTATATTAAATCTCTTATAACTTTTATAAACAAAAATAAAAATCTTTTCAACTTACGTGAATCGGCATATAATCTTCGTCCTTCATCTGTCACTTTTCAGGTTCCTGACACAAATCTATCCATTTGCAGAAGACAGTTTTCATATAATGTATCAAAACTCATAAATAAAATTCCTCATCAATTTATCACTAGTAACTTTAGTAATAAACTGGTAAAAGATATTAATGAGTGGTTAGCTTCAAATGACATTCTATTTTAAATGTGGTACAAAATTCTTAAGTCTCTTGAGGAAAACCCCTTAATTCTATTGGGTTTTCATTAGCCTTCTCTCCTGTCCCTTTTCTTTCTTTTCTTCCTTTCTCTTTTGTCTATTTCTTGTAAATTCCTTTTGGTTTGTAATTTTCTATCAGCTTTTTAAAATTTTCTATTGATTTGTAAATTTCTATCAGATTTTATGATTTCCTAGCAGTTCTGTGATTTTATTTTCACTGAAGCAGTTTATTTCATCTTTTTTCAATCCTTTATTTTAACTGTATATACATTTTTAGAACACTCGGCCTCTGCGCACAGGTTTCTTAACCTTGCGGAGACCTTCCTTATTTTTACGGTATTTTATACTTGTATTATTATTATTATGTAACTCCATTTTTTAATTTTCACTTCTGTTATTATTGTTGATGGATAAATAAACGATTTGATTTGATATAGATAGATTTATGTAAGGATCTAGTTTATTTCTAGCAGGTCAATTCAAAGATACACATAACACAGGACAGGGACCATTGAGGCCCTCTACTCAATCTCTCAAGGAGCCCCTACACCTACCATGGGAAAGGGGGTGGAAACGGGAGTAGGTCTTGAGATTGAGGAGTTTGAGGACAAGAGGTTCTTTCAATTGATGGCCATTTATTTTCCTTATCTTCGTACGGTACTCTTTATTTATTTTTTTCTATTACTGTATCCACAAAAAAATCTCTTATAATTGTCTACAAATAATAATTCCTATTTTCATTGAACATCAGCATGTCGTGGATGACATTAGATGATTCACAAGGAAACGCCAAGGAGAAACCTCGGGCCCCCAAGCAAAGAAACCAAAATATGATAACGTGTGTAAATCCGCTTAGCTAAGAATACATAAAAATTTTATATAAAATTGGATATTCTTAGTTTTGACTGCACAAGATTTCAAATGTGAACACACTGAACAGAATTGTCTTGAAACACTAGATAATGACAAAATTATTCTTTGGAAAAAAGCTAGGGCCCCTATAGAGACTTCTAGAACCTTAACTATATAATGTGAACAGAATACAGAATATTAAAAAACACGAAATAGCGATAGAATCATACTTTGATAATTATGTAGGGTCTAATTTTGACCCCAAGGAACTCACAATATTAAGATCAGCCTTGCGGGCTGTATTAAATGTTCATAAAGTAGTTTAAAGCAGTTATGTTCAAGTAATAGGATATTCTTAGTTTTGTGCGTCTACTAATTCCTAAAATGTGAAACAAAATCGTAAAAAAACTCAAAACTGCACCGAAACCGTTCTCTGGAAAAACGTGGGGGCCCCCTTTGAGGCCCCTCTGCTATCGCGGAGCTGGGCAGTCCGACCCTGAACACAAGTTAAACAAGTCATGAGTCATGGAATACAAGTCATGGAGTTGATTGGAAAAATAAATCATTAAAAAAAATTTTCAATCTCCCAGTTTGGCGATCGCCAGGTTGCCATCCCTGCCAGACCGTTCCTGATTTGAAGATTACAACAGAATATAAAGTAAACAAATTGCCATGTTTTAACTTACCCATACAAGGACAGTAAGTAATATATCCTCTTTCTGATGCATTTCCAGTTTGATGTAATATGATGTTGATACCGAGAAATAGCAATATTTCAGCACCTTTGTTTTTGAAATACAATGCCATTTTTCCAAATTTTTGGCATGGGTAATACACTAAATTATTATTATTTTTATTAAAAATATTATTTTTGTGCTTTAAAAATAAAACTCAACTGATGTACTTATCTCTTACAACAATATTTACTTGTCAAGCATCTTTTTACAAACAAAAATATGGAATCAAAAAGTTCTTCAGTCACAACTTTGAACATACAAACTGTAAAGTTAAGCTAGGATTTGCGTGATGCGGAACGTAACGACCGTCGGCCGTGGTCGATCAGCTGTAGCCAATCACAGGTCTTGTCTAGTTTTGTATTGTCCTTGAGATTTGATAAGAAGAGCTGTGGTGATTGACTACAGCTGATCGACTACGACCGACGGTCGTTACGTTACGCGCCAGCCAAATCGTACCTTTACAATACTGAAAGTTTTGGAGGTTATGTTTTTTCGTAACTATGGAGATGGAATAGAACGTTTAGAACATAGAGAGGTCATTTAGAGATTTAGTAAAAAGATAATAACAAGAAAAAAAGAAGTACCATCATATTCAAATTATACAAAAGAATAAATTTATCTAATGTTTGACTTTAGGTCTTTTTGAAATATTTTATAAAGGAGGTAGATTGAATTCAACAAGATATCTATTGCTAAGTAAATCAAGAGTCCGTAAATAAGGAACTTGCCTCAAACTAGCGGTACCCCTAGACACCGAAAGTTGACATCGAAAAATCAAGACCCAGATTCAATAATGATGATTTGATTGTTGAATTAATCATTTAATATTGATAAAACTACTATTTTTAATATCTGAAGATTATTTAATTTTGAGATTTGAACAGAAATTCCCTTTACATCGCAATTCACAAATTGCATTCTACAAATGAATTCGCTGCTTCCACTTACTATGTTAGTCTTCAATAATAATTTTTTAATCATTTTAAAGATTAATTTATTTGTTTGATAACAGTTTTCCGAATTTCAGAATGATTTCATGAATTTTTCAAATACAATGATCATGCTGTCTTCTTATATGTCTTTGATATTCAAAAGGCTGTGGTGATGACGCTCAATCCAACCGCCAAAATTCAAAAGCTATTCGCCAACCACATGGATTTCAAGTCAAAAGACATGATTTATCAAAAGTTCTAAAATTTAAAAGTAAATCAGCACTGTAATTATTTGGGAAATTATTCAATAATTTGGAAACACAGCTGATAGAGGTAATCCTATTTTGTCATGGAGAATTGCTTTACGTTTGCTGCAAACCAAAGGCTCCAATAGTGAAACTTTAAAAAAATGATTATAATCGAATACCCTTTTAAAAATATTTTTTATTTCACACACAACATGTTTCGGCTAATTTGCCATTTTCAAGTGTAAGTAATAAAAGTGAACAAAATTAAACCTATTGTATTTATACCTAATCTAATTGAACATATGTTTGATTTTAGCATACATTTGTGAAATGAAAATAATTTTTTTAAAAGGGTACTCTGATCATAATCATTTTTTAAAGTTTCAAATATATATACTGTATATATAAATATACAGTAGCCCTAGAAGAAAAGAAGTACTCCAATAGTGAATATAGGCGAATAGCCCACGCTTTAAGCTTAAGTCATATTTCTATCATCAAATAAAAAAAATTGTCTTGAAAGTTTTTACAAAAACAATACATAATTATAATGCTTTCACTTGAAAAACTATAAAATACAAAAAACAATGTTATTATTTCTTAAATTAAATAGCGTTACCAGCAAAACCTTATTGGATTTTGTGCTGGCAACGAAGTACCGTAACAAAAAACAATTGAAAATACTAATCTTATTGTACAATAATATTGTTATTTATAATAATTATCACTTCTACCTATCCAGGTTGGCATTAATATAATTATAAAGTACGGTAGTGAGAAATGATTATGTAAAATATTGAAATAAAATAGATTAAGAGTTTGAATATCTAGTGTGTATTTCTAAATACGTGGAATGAATAAAAGTCAACAAACTATTAAATATGCTTACTGTTGATATCATGTTTTTGAAACATCTGATATCTACATCTTCCCCTTTCTTCTATGTCAATCGGCATATCGTAGTTGATCTGCATGACATCTTCGTTTATTTCTTCGATGTTAACTAAGAATATGGTCCATTCACTTTTATGATTTTTCCTTTTTGTAGCCTTTACCTGATTGGTTTAGCACCCATACTATCGCCCCTTCTAAACACTTTTTCGCCACATTCGGTTTGCTATTCCTTTGTCAATTAACTCTTCATCCACTTTGTTTACACTGGTAACAACAGATCTAGTTTGGAGAACTCTGACCTAACATCATGAATGATTGTTTTCCCTGTTGACATCTTTGGGACGTTCTATGAGCGAATAGAAATTCATTGAGTTTCTCTTGTAAGGTGCCAGTATTTCCACTTTAAAATACCCATACGTTCTTTAAACGTTTACACCGTTCTGCTAATCCATTACTTTTTGGGTGATAAGGGTGATACGT